>CAAKHB010007363.1:139569-183727 GCA_901007665.1 Aeoliscus strigatus
GGGAAATGTTACAGCAGCAAAGTCAAATGCAGTCGTCATAAAAATATCCACCCCACTATCGGTGGAAAAAAAGATTGTAAACATGGGGAGTTGACAACTATATGTTCGACTAGTAATGATATTTACGTGAGAATGGTCCTAGAGTTATTCAAACTTGCTGTACAGAAGCTGAACAGCTGTTCTGAACTGGACAAGACGTCATCACCCAGCTCCTTTGGACACACAAGACACATCAGGACTGAAGTTTCCTTCACCAAGACCAAAATGGAACAATCCCTAAAAGGAGGAAGGCAATTGGATGTTCTTGGTCCTCTCCTCTGCTTCCCCTTTAAGAGGTAACACCCCCACAGTCTCACTACCTGTACAGCTTTAGGGTGAAGAGGATGTGGTCTGATTAGCCTGGATTTTTATGTTTTCCCCCCAACATAGAGTCCAGACTCCAGCTGTGGGCACACACGCACACACACACACACACACACACACACACACACACTGTATGGTTTCTGCACTGGGTTGGAGGTTAGCAGCTGGTTACACGTGACTCTCTGGGCAGCAGCAGCTAACTACACAAACACCAGCATTCTTGAAGGAATGAATCTTATAGGTGAACGAAACGTACTGAATCACTTCCTGAAAAGATTCAACTGAGAGTCGACTGACATGAATCACTCACTGAAGGCGAAACGTAACTCAGCGCCGCGCCTTTGTTGCTCTATTTTTGAGTATTCAGACTAGTGACTAATCTGACGTTTTGGAGACTCGCGTGAAAGCACGGGTCATTCTGTAGCGACCATCTTTCAGCAGCTCCACACGTCGGCCCCAGCCGCTGCATTGATTCGCTGTGGATGTATTTATGCTGACGGATCATGTACTGAACCGCATGTCAGTTAAACACATCTTGAACATGTTAAAACGAGTGTTAATCTCTATTATTCAGTGATGAAATGTCTAAAATCTTTTGAACAAATCTTAGTGAATGGACTCTAATTATTCAGTCCAAGACTGTAAATAAAGTTGTGTGTTCAAGTTGCTCTGCATCATCCAGCGGTGGGAACATGACGCTGTGTCACAGGCAGTCTCGGGTCATTTGTGTGAGAGCAGACGTTACCTGTGGTCGTCCAGCAGAGTTTGGACAGTCGCGTCATAAATCACGCGAGAAGCTTTTAAAACGAGATTTACTCCGACCAAAGTGAGCGAGGGCGTCACAGAGCATTTCCTGTCTCTGTCTCTAAAGGAAGAGGTGAGAAGGGTGAAAGCGGAGGAGGAGGGCGAGAGAGCGGAGACGGGAAGAGGAGACGGCAAAACGCCTGTCCCGGCTGTTTTCCTTCTCTGGGTCCGGTGGTACACTCCTGAAAAACGCAGCACTTCATCTCCAGTCTGTCTGGGAGATGCTGCTAATGCAGTTATTATCTCTGTGATTTGATGATCGGGGATTTCCAGCAGCTGGTTAATTACAGCCCAGCAAGTCTCAGCCAGGCCAGTGGAACAAAAACCGAGAATGTGACGTTCGACACAAATCTCAGAAAAGAAGAAGAGAAGGAACCGGATCGCTCCCAGTCATGGCTGTACCCTCCCTGAACGTGAAGTATTAGCAGAAATTAGCGTGAGTCACTTCCATGCCGCGCATCCTGCAGCAGAGCTCATCTCTCCTGTTCGGGAGGTGAAAAGAAGCCGCTTTGACCTTGGAGTTGTCTGGTTTGGCGTTTGAGATGGAGGGAGACGAATGCTGCTGAAGAAAAAAACGAGAGGCGGTGAGATGATGGACGAGGGGAGGGTTCTTCTATACTCAAACATGTCAGATGTTCCATCTGTAACGCTGCGGTGTGTGTGTGTGTGTGTGTTACGCGAACACTTCAGGCAAACAGATGTGCGTCCATTAAAATGCTGAGTTTGTAAATGCGCTGCCTGGAGTGTCGTCTGAGTCAAACTGTAAATGTGGACAACAATGAGCTTTCTGGAAACCTTCACAGACCCAGTTCACGGAAAAGACGACCGATGACCACGTCCGGCTGCTCATCAGAGGTCTTCGGGGGGCTGGGGGAATACACTTGTTTGTGTTTATCGTCAGTAGAGCTGCGATGAGGAGGAGATGGACTTTTAGCTTTGTCAGTGAGATGAACGAGCTATTCTGCTTTTTGTGGACCATTCACACTCACATTCACACCTACGGTAGTTTAGCGTAGACAGTTGGCATGCTTTTGGAGGTGGAGGGAAGCCGGAGTACCTGGAGAGAACCCATTCATACATGCAAACACTGCGCCACCGTGTCGCCCCACCCGTTGCTGTACGTTTTTTTAAAAACGAATGTGTCACTTTGCTGGGATGAAGTGTGAAAAGAAGGTGCCGCCATGATGTGAGGTGACAGTTGTGCTTGTGGGCAGACGTGAACGCGTCTGACTCATCAATCATAGGTAAACACCAGCGACGGCTGCAGAGGAATCTGATGCAGCAATGGAGGCCGGCTGCACCGATTCCCACTGAAGACAAACGCCAGATGTTTGTGGGTGTTTCTGTGCCCGAGCAGCTGAACAGTCCAGGATGAAGAGGCAGCGACTCATCAGGAGCAGTTTCCCTGTTCTGACTGAGCTTCTCACACAGAGCTCAGTTTGTGAGCGAGGTAAATGGTCACACTTGTAAATTGTCCACACGTTGGCTGAGCTTCACTCATCAAACGGAACTGGTCGGTGTGTTGGGGTGTTGTTTGCGCTGTGAACACGACTTCCTGTCTCTTACTTACACTGTTTAATCAACACATGCTGGTGGGAAGTGGCGAAGCATCACTCCAGTCCTGTGATACTCGTGCGGTTGTCGAGACAATAGTCAGGGCTTGAAGGACAGAGATGGAAAAAGGTTTCATATAAAATGTGCATGTGCAGAAACAGGAAACATCAAGTGTGCAAGAAAAAATAATGAAAACTTGGGAGGGTGACAGAGGATTAACTATTTAAAAAAAAAAATGAAAGCAAAGTGGAAAATAAAAGATGTTTTATTGCTTTGATTTATGAGATGGTTATCAGACCTATCTGAGGAAGTGTTTTTTTTGGGGGTGGGGGGCAAAGACGGCGCAGTAAAAGTGTAGCACTTTAAATTTAATTGGGAGACATTTCCTGGGAAATGAGACGAAGCTGCTGAAGACAAAAGCGAGCTATATAAGGTCATTTAACAGCTTCTGGTGTCGCGGTGTGATTTAAACAAGCTCAACGTGGAGGGAACTCACAACACTGGACCCTCCCGTTGGTTCTGATCCATGAAACATGGCAGGACGCTCACAGCAGCGCTGGGTACGAGCTCAGCTGCGCCTTCACTACGTGGTGTTTTACAGCTGCACCATTTATCTTCCCATTCACACAACTATGCGCTTCCATTTGTCTTTGTAATGCTGGAGGATGTCATAAATCTGCGCACACGCTCAAGTGTGTTTGCATCGCAGGTTTAAGTTACAAAAAACAGACACAGAAAATGGACTAAATGAGTTCTTTTCTGCGGTTCCAAGGTCCTGTTTTCCCCATCTTCTACTTGTCCAACAAAACCTCCGGGGGAACAAAACAGGATAATGCTCATTTGTCAAACTCAATCGTAATTACGCTGATGCTCATAACTGTTTAAAGATGCTCTCGTTCCCTCTGTCCATGTCGAGCATCTTGAGAGGCTTAACGACAAGTATCATGTGGGCTTGAAGGGGCACTGAGGGATTTGAGGGGGAATGAGACGTGCTGCTGGAGATGAGGACCCAGCCTGAGGAGATGGATGGAACATAACGTAACACGATGAAGAATGGCACCTCCGATGTTTGTCCGGCATTTAGTGATGAAACTTTATGATGGTGAGTTTATTCTGTAATCCGTCGACAGCCCCCCCTTTACAGAGTCAGAATACCCTTTATTGTCATTTTACAATAAGAGTGGGGAGCTTCTCCCTTTCCAGTGACAGTATAAAAAGACTACAGAAATGGAGAAGATTCCTATATACAGATATGTATTCAAGGATCAACAGTCTGGGGAGTTCTAAACAGGAATGTACGGTGTTTGACTGTTTACAAGACTCACTCACAGTGTGTTTCAACCAGCCACGGGGAATGCTCCTCCTCATCTAATAACACATGAATAACACATGGTTTTCTCGTGTTATTTCACGCGTCAGTCAACGCCATGTAGGACAAGACTCGCTGTCGCTGTCATTCCCTCTGCCTTTCACCCTCGCCCTTCATCTCATTTGTTCACTCGTCTCCAAATGCCTGTTCACATCCCAGGTAACACGATGGGATCAAACCTGCAACTTTCAGCGTGCAGCACGAGCTGATCCCTCCCCACACCTCTTTGTTCTACACACACACACACACACACACACAGACTCTCCCCCTTCTTCCTAGTCTGCGTGATCGTCTGGTATGGCAGGAATGTCACACATCACTCGCGCAGCCGCAGCGGCCGTCCAGGCGACCACACACTCTTGAGTTTACGGTCAGTTGACAAGTGGATTATTGGACCTTGAGGTACTGGGGCACCAGACACGTACGCACACTCACAGGAAGATATTTGGACTGTGAGATGTGAGAAAATGAGCTTGTGCAGGGAAAAGTAAAAAAAGCTCTGAGTCATTGATCCCTTCATATGTTGCCATCTGTTGGTGTCAATGGTCCAAATCTTCACGTGAGAAATTTGTTCGCAACTTCAATTTGTCAAATGTCTGTCATGGAATCAAAAACACAATCAGCTTGGATTCGTCTCTGTTAGTCATAATCGTTGCTGCACGATTGTGTCCCCTCTTCAGATCGTAGTATGTTATCATCACGCACCACATCTCTTCTGTGGAACAGTCCTGAAACCACTGACACTGAGATGTTTCGGTTCAAATTAAAGTCGCTCAGGGTCATGAGAGGTTCATGGCGTGGGTTCAAACAACTGCTTGATGAACGAGGGGACGTTTGTCATATTTATCGGCACCATTTGCTTCAAATTACCGCGCCCTTGTGTCGGTATGGATCTGGATGTGAACGGCGCTCCTCCCATGTGTTCGACATGCAGAAGATGCTAACTCAGCAAGACTGACCCCGTCGGCCAGGAGACCACCATGTCTTCTCCTGATGAATATATTTGTCACTCTGTGTGTGATTTGGCTCACTGTTACCCCAGACACACATGGGGTCAGAGGTCAGTCTGGTAACCTAATGAGAGACAAAGACAGAGCACTTGATCCAGACTTAGTTTCTGCGCAGGATTCTACCTATTGGAGTTTTTTTGTTTGTTTGTTTTTTTGTTTGTCAAAGGGGAGACCACAAAAGTGGGGGGAAAAAACAATAGCCAGGATGAGAACTAAGTGACATGAAATGAGTTTAAAGACAGAAACAAACTGCAGCTGAAGCCACAGTGTGACATTTAGATGAGACCATGTAAACGGTTTTACCCATTCAGCACTGCTTTTATGGCTTTGTCTCATATTGCATCAAATATTTCATGATTGCCCATCTTTTTCCACTGTAGACACATTAACTTTGTGTTTTTCTCCCGTCAGATGCACGTCAGCCACGAAAACATCATCTCTGATGCAGCGTTTCCATTGTTGGCCTATTTGTTCAAAGGACAGAGACTGGAGTGAGTTACATACCCCGATGACTTTAAATGTTCCTGACCAAACATCCCACACTGCTCAGGATACTGAGAAGACTGACGGGTCTGTTTCAACATGAAGGTGAAAAATGAAGGTGACAGGAAGCAGAATCAGTGACTCACGGACCAAAATGAATGTAAAAGGTGTCATAGTGAGCTGAGAACTACCTTCTGTCGGTGTCTTCAGTTCTAAGAGCACAATGTTATCTCATATGTCCCCATAAAACATGCATTCTTCCCAACTTCCTGTCTTTATAAAGACCTTTGGTCCACATAAGTAGTGAAATACAAGACCGAACCGGGTGATTATTTCCTGATTTATCTCTGAGAGCGTTGTGAGAATGTTGGGAACTGAGGAAAGAAAAACATTTTCATTTACCATAACCATCAAGAATATTAATGACAATATCAGACGTCTACTAAAAGACACCCGCTGCTACGGTTTGTGGGTCAGCCACTGGAATAATACACAGGGTCTCAGCTCGTGACAGATTAATGACATTGGAGAGAGGAAACAAAACTCAGGTTCGTGTGGACATTAGAGGGGAAATGGCATTGTCGTTTATCGCATCTCATACACACTCAAACACACACACACACACACACACACACACACTCGGGCCCCTTAACAGGAGATCCTGTCCTGCATTAGGCGTAATTTTAGACTCAAGACGGCTGAAGAGAAACTGAAGGCTTTTCATTACATCACTAAGGGAGTTACAGGAGAAGATAAGAGATAAGGGGCGGGGGGGGCAGGGGGGGGCATGGAATGGGGTTGGGTGTGTGTGTGTGTGTGTGTGCTGACCGTAGCCTCGGGGTTATTCCTCAAACATTGAGCTCAGCAGCAACTCATGATTCACAGCATCGTCGAGAACCTCTCCCACATTAAACAAACCCGCCAGCAGCTGAAAGAAACTGACAGACGAGCGAGCCGACAACTTCCTTCTGTTTGGTGGAGGAAAGAAGAAGCCTCACAGACAGAAATGGGCTGAAGCTGAAGACAGCGGTAAACTGCAGTGCGAAGCTGACTGACGGAGGCTGGTATGGAGAGTTCATGATGACTGACGGGATGACACATGCAGAAAGTGTGGAAACGCAATATTTGAACCTTTTAATGGTCTTTTTTTTCCCTCAGAAACTGCCATTACAGCAATTACAGAGAAAATGTGGCAATTGATGTCTTGCTTTTAGCCCACAGAGTCATTTTTCGTGCACCACGGAGGGTAATTCACAAATACAATTATGATGCTTTAAAACCAGCTCGTCGAAAGGTTTAGTTCAGCAAAGCAGCAGATACTCATGTGTAATGTACAAATAGTCTTCAAACTCATGAGCAGACTTGTACTTGTTTGAAAACCTAGAACTTGTTCAGCACCAAAAAGCACATGGAAGTGCTGATGAGAGCTCCCACGGGGGATATATCAGCCCGAAACGTCTCGGTGGCATTTGGTGAGGTTTTACACAACAAAACTACTTGGTTCACTTTTGCTGAACCACACATCACGGTTTGGACCGGAATCAAGCCGTTCACGCCACATATTACTCAGACTTTCTGTCCGGCGCAGCCCCTTGAGACAAACCTTTAAAACATTCAAACAAACAAGGGAGCTTCGAGCACGCACGGGAAGACGCACGCTCTAAAAACTGAGACCGTTTCACATGTGCAGAAACAGGCGCGTGTGATCGGTACAGACTCAGTGTTGAACATCTGCTCGGCATTGCGTGTTTGCTGGGGGGCAGCTCACGATGGGCCGATGTGTATCGCATCTCCGGTCGCTCCTTTCACCTCTCCACTCCTTAATGTCCCAGTTCCGCCGTGGCTGTCCCCTCCCTTCCTTCTCTGATCATGATGATGTGTTTGGCAGAGATCGTGCACAATGACCAACTAATGGACGGACATATTTTTCCGCCCTGGATAGATGTTTAACATTACCACAAAATATAGACGTGCTAGAAAGTCACTATGAACTCTGTCTTCATGCAAAAGCAAAAGTTTCTGTGAACTCCTGCCAGGTTTGTCATTAGGCCCCCGCGTCGCCTGCAATCCATTCTGACACTGTATTCTTTGTATAAACATTTACGTTTAAGGCCCCTGATGTTCTGATCACGGGAGCAACAATAGAATGAGTTGTTTTACCTCAGAACTTTCCAGACGGCTAATACTCGTCCTCTGTCTGACGATGAAAGCGACGGACTAGATCTGAAGGAGAACGGCCTCGAACACGGAGGACGTTTCCATCCACAGCGCATTTCCACTTTCTGTGACTAATAGAAACAAGACAATGGAGCGAGTGAACATGGTGCCGAGGGAAAGAAAGTAAACCAGGAGGAGGAAGAAAAGGAAAAAAATAGAGCTGAGCTGCAGAAAGCCACAGTCAACACAGCCATGTTGAAATGATCAGATAGACCTCAGCAGACATCTTATCAATCAAGGGCGAGAGACCGCAGTGTGTGTGTGTGTGTGTTAGTGTGTGTGTGTGTGTGTGTGTGGTAGATGGAAGAGGGAATAGGCGCATGTGATGTGAGCTGCCAGGAGATGTTTGTCTTCAGGCTGAGTACAAAGAAATGCTAACAAAAGCTGTGGCAGAGGTCTGAGCTGAGTGTACACAGAACGAGACCCACTAATAGAAACACACACACGCACACAGGAAACGCACACACACACACACACACACACATGCGTGTGCGATCACACAGCGATATTGCTCTCCGTAGGTCGGCAAACTTGATGGAGATCTTGCAAATTCAGGCTACTTAGAATTGGCAGCTGAACAGACAGTGTGTGTGTGTGTGTGTGTACATGCTGAGAACAGGCAGAGATGTTTGGAACAAACAGAAAGATGGACGCTCACAACTGGAGCAGAGACAAACATTGTCAATAATCTTTCCTCACGACCTCAGTTCACATCCGACACAACTTCCATTAACTTCTTCCATTAAACGCATCATTTGCCTCCTCCATCCACTGGGACGTGAGCGTGCAGAAAGAACGCGTCATGCACCGGATTTCAACAAATTCTCCCTGCCACTTTGGGAATCAATCGCTCTGACTCAGCAAAAAAGAAAAAAGCTATTTAATCTTGGAACTGGGGGGTTTAACCCAAACTGCCTGGCTTCAGTTTATTCCACACTTGGCCCGAGTGAAAAGAATAGATGTAACGGATGGATGGATGTTTAGGATTTAAATGAAATCTGGTCCCTTTAACTGTCTTATTTGGAATTCTCCAGCAGGTGCTTTCAAAGAAAGAATATATATAATAACATATAATAACAAATCCAATTGACTCTTCATTAGATTTGATAGACAGACAGATGTAGATATTTAAGTATGTGTGTGTTTCAGGATCTCTGGTGTGTGTTCTATGACAAACACATAGTAATGACTTTGTAACAAGGTGTCAGTGTGAAAGATAATGTGTAAAACGATAGAATCGTCATCGTAACACCGAAGCAAAGATGAGAAAACCTACATTTGGCCTGAAGTGTGTGTTTTTCAGAAAGATTGGACTAAATATAGATTGAGAGCAGAAAGCGATCTGAGTTGGAGATGAGCGGTGTTCTTAGAATCTGATTCAGCCTCTGGTCCTCACTCAACCACTTAACGACGTGATGACAAACACCTTGTTCCTCTTCCCACCCCCACCCTGATTGGCTGTTCCTGTGAGTCTGACGCTCTATAAGCTGCGCTGATCTGACCGGAACTTTTCCATCAATCCATGTGGTCGCGCTCTGTCGTGGGTTATGTGAGGAGTCGATCTGTTGTGACAGGAGCGTTCATGTGTTCTGGTCTTTAACCACACACACACACACACACCTGAACTCCATGAGAAACAAACCTTTAATCACCCAATGCAAACGTCTCCACAGACAGTGATAAAAAGGACAACGACATCTGCGTCATCCACAGATTTGATTTGATTTCACTGTCATTTGTGCTCACTAGACTGGTCCCTCTGCATATTTTGCCTGCGCCTTCCACCATGCGTCGCCCTCTTGTGCAGGTTTTCTGCGCCAGTGTCAGATTGTTGTGCTCTGTGTGCCGCAGATTACAAATATGGGGGAGTCCTGGTTGTTTGCAGCCAGGATGCCACAGTTCATGGAGGACTGAGCTGTGATTCCACCATCTGCACATCAGCCCGTCTTTATTTTCCGATGCTCACGTGGATCCAGTGATTCTCTGCAAAACTAAATGCACCCTCATGTTCCCCCCGGAGCCAAAACCGTACTCCCACCACGTTGTCTATTTCTTCCCTGTGTCGCTCTTTTCTCCCACATCTCACAAATTGCAGCCACATGTTCCCCGAGACCCTTCGGTTCAAACGCACACCTTGAGCAACAACACTATTATCTACAATTGACTTTCAACTTTGGTGTGTACAAAGAGAGTGGGTGAGAGAAGGTGGCGTAGGGTGGAAGGAGAGATTTAACAAAAAAAAAAAAAAAAGACAGACGAGGTTAAGAGGGTTGATCTCTCAATGTGTGTTTATCGTGTGTGTGTGTGTGTGTGTGTGTGTGTGTGCCCCCTGCAGTTGTCTCAATCTCAAAGATTGATTGCCTTCCAAGGATAATCTGTCCCAGACACTTTAAAGCATTCGCCCCCACTCCCTCTCCACCTCCCATCTTCTTCATACGCCTCTCCTGTCTGTCTCCCCTGTCTCACCCGTGTCTGCCTCCCCTGCCCTTTGCGCTCCCAGTTGCCGTAACCTCCCCATCCTGTCGGTGCACCTTTCCCTCACTTTTGCGGCTTTCCCGTCTCCCCTGGGGATTTCTCCTCTTCGTTTGCACGGAAAAACCCTTTAAAAGAGAAGCGGGGCGCTTAATCTAGATGTTACATCACACCTATATGTGAAGCAAAGATTTATGTGACGTGTCTGAATGAAATGTATCTGTGTCTCAAGTTCTTCTGCCTGCTCAGGAAAAAAAAAAAAAATCCCACTTTTCCCAAGGTCAGTGTCTCTAACGACCTCCGATTTCCTTCTCTACATGCCCCCCCCCCCCAAATCTATGCCTGTGGAATTTATACGACAGGCCGTGTAACAAACCTCTTCCATCTGGCTGAAAGATAGAAAATGAATAAAACATCTGACAGACAGAGAGGCACCTTCTCTTTCTGCTTGTCCTCGTTACCCTGCCACCAGTTGTCGAGAGGATGATACTGTTTGGCAAATACAAGTATTTTAGTGGGTGGATTTAGTATTTAGTTTGCAGACTCCAATCATTTATGCCCATATTGACCATTTAGGCCATAAGAAGCACTCCAACTGCCCTTTAAATGATTGTAAATCATTTTAGTCCCTCAAAAATAGGAAAGACACGGCAAATTTAGGTGGAATGTCAAGGTTCGTAGGATTCATCATTAGAGGTTCATATTTATTGACCTGTAGCTGAGAGCAGATTCTAATGCGTGGTGGACCCGCTGCTACAGAGGGAAGTCTGGGACGGTTGCATTGGTCTTCTGGGGGCCAATGAACGTCTGAATACAGTTCCATGGAAATCCAGTCCATGTTTGTTAAGATATTTGAGGCTCAAGTGGTGAACCGAGAGGCTGGCAAGGACCAAAAAACACAAGAGGTTACATCTTCTCCCGCATCGGTTAGATGGTCGGTTCCGACTTTCGGCGGGATAACACAGCAACCGCCAGAACGGTTGTCAAGAGACTCGTTGAAGGGGTGGGGCACGGGCCAAGGAAGAACCCATTATGTTTGAGAGCAGCTCTGTTTGGTTTTTCCTTGAAGAAGAACAGCTCTGATTCATCGATAATGGGACGGCGTCTCAATCATGGCCTCACTACTTACAGCGAGGCTAGTCGTGAAAATGATGCCCTGCTTCCCTTGAACTCGTCCTGAACCTTCTCCCAGCATTCATACGATGCCCCCATGTTTGACCCCTGCGTGGAAATAACCTCACCAGTTATCCTCGGAAAATTGCAGGGTATGAGAGGAGCTAGCCGGGAGCGCACATGGCAATCGGCTGCCGAGGCGTCTGTGGGGAGAGAAAACACATTGTTGCTATTAGCGTGCGACTCTGCATCGAACTAATGTCTGATCTGTTGTGACATGCTCTTCCTTTCTCCGGTGGATCCATGACAGCACCGCTGCAAAGCTCTGGCCCCTGTCGGCTCGGCTCGGCTCGGCAAGCCGCAAACTGTTGCCGTTGAGTCCAGTTTTATTTTCAGTCGGCTTTAGGTTTTGTTCTAAATTACATCCACAAACATAATATCTACTTTCCGGTACAGGAAGAGGAAGGACTGTTTTTCAATTCTGAAATCCTCTTTAGGTTTGTTCCCTGAAACACAGACGTATGCATTTGGTTCTCGCCATCACTTGGCTGAAATGTTTTTTTGTTTTTTTCAAATACAATATGTATTCTTCTCCTGTGTCAAGTGTTTTCAGTTACACCTCTCACTCTGTTGACTGCTGTAAGCACTCAAAGCAGCAATGTGTTCTTAGGTGCAAGTGTCATTTGCCTGATGAACGATATCTCGCCTTGGCATGAACCTGCATTTTGTCTACAGCCGGCAGCTCTGGAGCTCAGGAGTCGGATCTCGAGATAAAGTTTGTTTTGGCCTCAGTCTGGAAAGTTCTGCAGTCAGGACACTGTAAGAAAAAAAATCTTTGAAACTACCCAGAATATGTCTTGAATATAAATTACTATGAGGTAAATTCTTTATTCTCTTGCCCTGGCAAAACTGGGGAAAAAAAAAACAACTCAAACTCATATATGATCGACTTTCTATTTCCTTCCTGCTTCTTTTCCAGTGCATCACTAGAAACACTTCCAGTCCGATGAAAGGTAAATCCACCTGCAACAGTATCCTTGGAGGTCAGATTTTACCTGGTTAGAAGCAGCTGCAGAGAGAAGAGGCAGGGAGCTACTATATCGAGGTGGTGGACGACCAACTGGTGGTGACAGGGTGAAGGAAGCAGCAGAGACGTGAGAGAGAGGCCAGACAGTTTTAAAGCCAACTTCCTGTTGGTTAGTTGTGAAGTATGACACAGACCGCGAGCGCTCCCAGTAAAACCCTGGCTCTGATTACGTTGGTTAGTAGTGAAGCATGCACGGGTGACGTCGACTCCGAAGCTTCCTGGCTTCGTCTTCGCCAAAGTGAAACACCGACTCCTTGAAAAGAAAGAAAATGAATAGTTAGGCATTCTACAATGAGCGTTTGCCGACGCCCACCCAACACAATTCTCACATTACTCAACAATAACATTCATTAGTGACGACGCTATTAACTTGATCCAGTTTGTATTGGCTGGCTGCACCTTTCTCATGGCCAAGGTGGAAAAGCGCACTGAAAAAAAAAACCACAAGTTGGAGGCTTTAAAGGCACTATCACACGCTAACTTAGCTGCATTTCATTAAATCCTGTCATATGGAGTTTAGCCTGGGACATTACTCCGGCTCTATAAGGGCATTTAATCCAGGTTGAAGGTGATGGCCTGTGACACTAATGAACAGCCACCCAGTGACACAGACCACCCTTTGAAAGAAATGTCCTCCTTTTTAGATTTAAATCTGACTTAAGTGCCAGTAATGTTTGCCAGCACGTGAGATCTCATTCAATTTGTTTGTTTCTTTGGTGTTGAAGAAGGTTTGGAGCTCATCGAGCTGGTGTACGATGGAGTCGTGGGTGGAGGTCAAGTACCTTTAAGTCAGAAAAAATGGAAATAATAGGTTGGTTTCACACAAGCCATTAAGTTCTATGTAATGGAGGAGATGTTTGTGTTTTGTATGTTGGGCAAGTAAGTCAGATTCCGCGCCTGAGGATGGTGTAATCAGTGAAATATCAGTAACACACAGCCAAACCAGTTCCATGACTCTGTACCCAACAAAAGCACAATCCTTTTTCACTGTTTTAACAACAGTTGTCTATTTTTTTTCTTGGATCTTGTCTATTGTTACAATCAGATCTGTCCTTAATCACCATTGTGCCCCTAAGGGTGTTTCAGCAGGACTTTTCTTGATGAAACCGTACGCTCGTTGGTGAAACCTCAAGCCAGAAACGATAAACATCACAAATTCATGTTTACTTGCCTTCCAGGTCCGCGCATGTGGATGTGGTGTCGTAAAGCGGTGATACTCTGATGTAGAAAGTCTGATGCATGTGGGGAATGGATTAGTTACAGATTTAGAAACACACACACACACACGGATCCACAGTGACTTAAAGATGCTAAAATCAGCATGTGTGAAGCGTTCGGACTGTAAAACGTCAGTGCATTCATGTGACAGTGATGCACGTTTCTCACCTTTTACTGCGTCCCACAGGCGCTTGTAAAAGCACAGGGAAGTTTTTTTTGCAACAAGAAAGGGTCACGGGGGGGGAGGCATGAACATCTGATGCTTCACAAAACTCAAGGACCTCACAGCAGAGCCATCGGACACGTAGTCCATCACTGAAACGTCAGAGCCCCCGTTGGTTAAACTGGGTTATAAGTCAAAAACCGCCTCCTTAGTGGAGCCATGTTTAGTCTGGTTGGTCTGAACCCTTTGCTGTGGTTCACTGGGTTAGTGTGAACGTGGCGCGAAAAACTCGATTCCAAAACCTGGAAAAACAGAAAGAAATGAGTTCTCACGTTGTTGAGATCGTGGACAGAGATTCGTAACGAGGATTGTAATCGTACAATAGTACAAGGACACAAGGACAATGGTGAGCGGGCGCTTCAGTCAGTCTATTCAAGGGCTGAAAACGCCTTATTCCATAGACTGAAGTGGATCACATGCATCCTGCAGACAAACCTACGTGAACATGAAGCAACAGTGTTGAAATGTCGGAAGCAGGACGGGAAAGTTACTGTCTCTTACTAAACTTTATCAACACCACATCCAAAGGCTGAAGTTTCCACGAGAGACTGTTTTTACAGTATGTGCATCCATTTATAATCCCACTTCTCATCTTTCTGTCCGTTGCTCGTTTGCTCAGGCTGTCTCCTGTCTTATCTCTGTGCACATGCGTATTATATGTGTACATACTTTTCTCTCAGATTTTACATGCAGCTTGTGGGTGGCACACCCGCAAAGGAACATCAAGGTGGATTTATCTGCATAGGTGTATGCGTCCCCGGTCCATGTGGGCCAGTCCTGACAGAGGCAATGAGGCACGTGAGGCCAGACCCGTGACTGGGAGTGTGGGAACGTGTCATCCGATATTCCTCTACCAGCACCGGTTAGGACAGGGAAGGTAATCCAGCAGGAGAGAGAAGTGTCTGATGGGAAAAACAATGGTGGGGGGGGGGCATTACAGGAGAGGTCCACTTCACCATTTTGGGTTTCTACATTTGTTGCTCCCGACCGTCAGGTCAGCTAAGTCTTGTTTTAGCAAGCTGAAACAAAAGATGCCCTGCAGATGTAGGAACTTGTACTATACGCCAATTTAAATTCTTCGAGAAGGCACAACAGCTGCTCAGACGGTGCAACCTGCCTTTTTTCAGCTGCGATGGAAACACCCCCCCCCCCCAGACCCAAATGAACACCAGAGGGATCGTTTAAATGAAGGTCACAGACTTTGTATTTAATCAAGACCAACGAAAAGTGAAGCTGTGTTGGCAGTTTGTAATGACCCAGCACGCCATTAAGACACAGATGAAGGTGTTTTCTTTAATTTTGGGGATTTCCTTCACGCCGAATAAAGAGGTCACACCATCAGAGGTTTCCATGGTGTAAGTGTTGCACACATTACATACGGTCCTCAGTGACCCTTCCAGGTCAAAGCGTGAGGGAGAAACACTTTTCCAAATCGAAATAATAAAGATACAGCTGTGCAGCGTCTGACTATCACCTGGACTTCACACAGCTCGTTAAAAAATGTGACTCACACAAAAGATCATTTCAAAATGTCCAAGGAAAAGTAATGAAGAAATGGTTTGGTGCTTGAAAATGTGCGTTAGATCATCCTCACAGAAACAGAACGAAATGGAAACGGTCTGGATAGAGGTGACGTTGGAGTATGAGTTACACGTCTGGGCTAAGAGTCTGTTTAACTGATGTACACGTTCCTTTTTTTATCACTTTGTTATGTAATGTTATGACATTGAACATATAAAAGAAAAATACCGTCCTCAACATTCCCAATGCAAGCTGCTGTGTTTTAAAACCGCCGCTCCACAGCTGGTTCTTTGTACATGAACTACAATACGAGACAGTAAAAGAGTTCGCGAGGAATCCGCATCCACCTCCCACTTGATCCCTGATGATCCCCCTGTTCATGCCAGCTAAGCAGTTCACAGGAGAGCGCCGGAATGGAAACGAGTTACGTAAACGCTCCTAAGCCCGCCGTTTTCTTTGTCTAATGCTTCTCGGTCACGGCGTCGGAGTAAAGTTTTATTCACGGCTGAGTCTGAACGTATCTAATTAGGGCATTTTCCTGTTTGTTAATCCCGTCTTTGTGGAGTCTCGAGAAGACACGATGACATGCTACTCAGATGTTGTGATCGTTATCGGGTGAACGTAGATCGACATTTATTCAGCCCTCAGCTTTGCTCTCACATGTTCACGTCATTTTTCAGGCAGTTTCACTCGCTCGGTACACTGAGACGCTTTTATTGTCCTTCTCTGAGGGTCAGTTCAGCCCTTTTCATCTAAAAACGCATTCATTTAGCCCCTGTCTTTCTTTTATAATACAATTTGAATTTCATTATAAAGTGTATTTAGTTGTATTAGGAATGAAAACAGTCCTCTCTGAGCCGCCCTCCAGCTAGGTGGCTCATCCATCCATAAGTCGTTTATTATTCTCTGTTTTATACGGAATATTTTGTTGTTCTGTGTCTCGAGTGTCAGGAGCGTTTCTCGGGCAAAGAAAGTCCTGGTCCGTTGAATGGAAGCGTTTGTTTGTGAGAGAGAACAGAAATGTAAACATCCAATCCAAAGTTGGACCCAGAGTTCTGTTCTGGGCCGACGTCAACACTTCCTTTGACGTGAGAAATGAATCCATTCAGGATAAAATGGCTGTGACACATGTTCTCACGTCGCTGTGTGAATGTGTTGGACTCCCGTAGGAGATCATCCAGGCTTTGTGTTCTTCCAAAGAGCCATGTCAGTGAGGCACGTCGGTCCATTGAACTTGTGTATTTACACAAATCATAGCGAGGAGCTGATAAGACTTTGACAATGGAGGGAAAATGGCTGAGGACGTATGTGTACTTCTGCGGCGTGCAAACGTTTTATCATTTCAAACATCTGCAAATGGCTACGTTCGTATCGTCCCTTTGTGGCCTGACCATCTTATCGCCCAACGGGAGCCACATGTCGGCTGTGGTCGGTTGTTTTTTTTGCACATGACGGTTAACATCAGACTGAACTTCTGTCCCTTCGCATCAACTTCAGTGACTCAAACACACAGATAAGCCTTTGTGTTCTTCCAACGACATTTCAGGTCGTTTTAAAACGCAAACAATCACTGTTCCTCCACATGTCTCCTCACTGGCAGACGGTCACAGGCCGAGTGACGTGACTTTTCCTGAACTCACACATGTTTTAATCCCTAAATGTAATTATTGTTATATATAAATGCAAGTACAGTTGCCATCTACACTTGAAGTATGTTTCGTCCATTAAGAACTGCTTGTGTGTTCTTTCACAAGGTGGATAAACCCCCCCCCCCTTGTCTTTGGGTGAATTTGACCCCGCTGCGTTAATATGCATTGGCTCACACATACTTTTTGAACTTGAGTGTCTTCACTCTAAATACATGATTCATGCCAAGAGACACTTACCTTAGCTTTAGCATCAAAGCTCCAGGAAAGTCACTGTGTCCACAAGTCAAATAATAAAAAAGTGACACATACAGAAATCTTAACAATGTTGAACTCTTATAAGATTGAGTTGAGGAGTCAGAGAGGAAGATGGAGCATGAGATTGTAGACGAGATCCGTACATGCCTGATTCCAGCAGGTTGTGTGTCAGTGTGTTTGTCTGCATCTTTGATAAATCAGGATTTTACTTTCCTCACCAAGGTGTCTAATGCTCTAAGCATGGCTCGGCGTGAGATAGTGTGGAGATAATTTGGTGGATGGCGATAACAGTGAGGGAAATAGGGCCTTAGTGGAGGGCAGGATGAAGGAGAGACCAGGTTGTGGAGGTGGACATGGTGTGTGTGTGTGTGTGTGTGTGTGGTGGTTGTGAGAGCATCAGGAAATAACGATGGTCCCTTCTATCAGGACAGGAAGCGGCTCCATCAATCACTGTGAGGACAGCTCTGGCTCTGTCCTCCTCAGGCTCTGAGCCCGACAGGCACACCGGTGCAGCTGCTCCAAAGCGGCCTGCTATTCATTTTCATTCCGATCTGTCCGTGAACATACACACACACACACACACACACACAGAGCTGGGAATTAGTCAACAACGTAATTACAGGAGTACAGTCAGGCTCCAAACTAGTGATAGCACGAGACACTGATTGATGTGAAGGAGAAAGAAATGGTAACGCAGGACAAACCTTGGACACGTGTGTGTGTGTGTGTGTGTGTGTGTGTGTGTGTGTGTGTTTAGACAAAAACAAGGAAATGGAACATAACATTTGAATGTCCCCCAAAACTTCTACTTCAAGAACCAAATACACATAAATATATTGAACACAAAATGAAGGATCAAACTTATTAGTGTAAAATAAAACCTACAAACACAAAATGCACTGTGCTTAACACCAACTTTTTGTTTTTATTTAATCACGGCATCGATCATGTGATGCACTCACAGTCCTAAACAGTGCGTTAAACACAATGCCGTTGTCAGCCCTGAGGACAGTTGTGAGTCTTTACATGACATTGACTCACTGTTGCCTCTGGAGGAACAGAGTGGTATTACAAGAGAAGATTCTCACAAGTTCAGGCCACAAGTATCGCCCACCCAACTGTCCGTTTATGGGACCGTAGCTAGATTTGCCTCACAAATGGGGACATTTTTTTAAAAACATTTTTTCCCCTGAACGCTGTTTCATGTCATAAGCACAATGCAAATAAACTTCAGTGTGCTGAGTAACTGCATGCGTACATTCTTCTGCATGCATGGTGTTGTAGTCTGGACACAGCTGAGGTGGCGTTACTGTTCATCTCTCTCTCTCAACCCGGAGAGAGTCGCCATTAAAAATAACGAGCGTACCCTCACCTCCCTGCGTTTACAGCCAGTCAACAGATTCTTCCACTGGCACAGGGCACTCACTGTTACCCAGACAGGGTTTAACGCTTGGGTTTTCCTCAACAGTGTGAGGAAAGAGTCCCAGCTGTCAAAAGAAAGCTATTAATGGTTCACGCACTGACGTTTTACCACGACTCCTCTGGTGATGTGCCAGGCTGAGTGAAAAGGGTTTTTTTTTTGTTTTTTTTTTTGGTGGGTCACAAATGGGGCAGGAAATTTAGATTTTCCATTCACGAGACACTTTGAGAGGCAGGATCCAAAACGCCACAGCCACAGTTTATATTTTAGCAGCCAGATGTGCCTTTTTATTTATTTTGATATTTAAAAAGTGAATTAGTGCTTCATTCACAGCCACAGATTTGACTTAAATACTTTTAAAACAAGTCTTCTTCTCCGGTTTGCGACCACAATATGATACAATTGGTCCAGCTGATTCCTGAATTTCAGTTTTAAATCATTTTTGGGATATCCTGACAGTTTTATTGGGCTCACGCCCTCAACTCATACTGGCAAGTTGACGACACAGGAGATGGGAGGTAGATTGACTTGGTTGACGTCATGTTTCATCTGAACTTCACACGCTTACATTTACGGGAACCAATGACGCTTCTGAATCAACATTGCATTTAATCAATCTCATTCCACACAGGCAGCGTGTTTGTGTTTTCTCTTTCCACTTGTCAATAGGGACCGCAGTTATCAGCTCAATAGACTTTCCACATGCAGGCCGCTCACACGTGGGACGCTGACTGGAGCGCACTAACTAGGTGACAGAGCTGCCTCTGGGCAGCAGAAAGGATCTGTTGTTTTACTGTTGAATGACACTGTCCCATAGCGAAAAGGTCACAGGTGAAGTCTTGCACGTGGCTCGTGTTTCCACCCATGTGTGCTGTTGAGTTCCTCTGGTGTAACACACACACACACACACACACTGTTAATTCTTCAATGGTCGACAGGGGGAAAATGAAACAGTGACACTTATTAAATTATCTCCTTGTTCACATTAACAATAATTAATCTTGTCCTTGCTTCTGCGGAGTCCCACAGGGATCGATCCTTGGTCCTCTTCTGTTTTCATCATACACAACATTCTGCTCAGCTAAGACTTCCCAATTGGGACATGACGCTTGACTCGGATACAATGGAAACACTTTTGTCCATGCACAAGAGACAGATCCCCAACAACATAAACTGTTACAATATCCACAGACTCTACACAGAACTATCATACTTCTGCTCATATAATGGTTTGTTGGAGGTTGCCAAGAGCCAAAGACATCTGGAGGCAACGTGTCACTGAAGTACTAATGAGATCATGGAGGTGAAAAGATGCGCTGTTATTTTCTGCCCTCATGGGGCCGTGAAGGGAAACCAACGCTGATCAAGTCTCATGTCGTTAATAAATGAGAACAATTCAAAATATGAACGACTCAAATTGAACACACTGCATGGGAAGTTCAGTCTGTGTCGTGAGGGTTTACGTCACGTCTGTCATTCCTCTGTCCAGGACGGTGTAGCTGGGGGCAGCTGGCCTCACACAACACTGTGCATCGACTTGTCACATCTTTTAAAAATAGCCCCGGAGGAATCCAGTGAGGTCATCAAACTTCTATTCACTCCATTTTCAGGAGGTAAAGATTGCATAGACTGAATGCTCCAGTGATGTAAGTACTGGGGGCTGAATTGTATTTTATACTGGCTTCAGGAGCGACTGTGGCTCAGTTGGTTGAGCAGGTCGTACAGTGACGGGAGGGTCGAATCCCTGCTCGGACTGTTCACATGTCAAAGTGTCCTTGGCCAAGACACTGAACCCTAAACTGCTCCCAGTGGGCAGCGCCTTCCAAGGTGTACGAGTGTAGGTATGAATGGGTGAATGAGAGGTCATTTTAAAGTGCTTTGGGCACCATGAAGGGTTAGAAAAGTGTCCATTTACAATTTTCTAGTCATTTCAATGTCATTTCAACTGTCACGGTGGACTAGCAATGGGTTGTAGGTTCTGTTTTCTCAGATAAGGAGCCCAATATCATTCCATTATCATGTTTCCTCTTAAATTAGTTTCAACCTTCTTTCCAGAGGACAAACGGAGCACCTGCGTCTGCCTTGACAATCTATGCATCGTCTCCATCTAGTGGTATTAAGTGGGCAATGCGCTCACTGTACACTCCTCCATCTCTCAGGAGGGCATGAACGAAACTGCGGTGTTTGCTCTAATACAGTACACACTGTACTTGGCAATGTCTTCATTGTGTCCTGTCGTACCTGGCTGCTAAGGAACACAGTCTTCCTCTGATTCACACGCAGGCTGATGTCAAGTCGGCTTCATGTACGCATTTCACTCCGAAAAGTCCTCCAAGTGTGAACAAGTGAAGAACGAAAATCAGTCCCAGCTTTGCAAAATTAAAATCAAGTGTGAGCCAAATGTGAACTCGTTTTCAACCGGTGCCTTTATTGGGCATTACATCGATACGACTGTCCTGCATGTCGGACACATCGTCTGCTCAGCACTTACAAACCAGGAAACTACTGATACTGCATCACAACCACCACTGACGTACAAAACACCGTTAAAAACCTATGCGCACAAACAGACCCAGGGAGACGACCCCTGACCTCTAGGGATCGCACTTCATAATCTCTCTGAGGCAGATTGTGGCATAGCAGGAGGAGTCCAGGTCAAAGTTTAAGGTGAGGGTGAGCCGGTCCGAGTCCTGTTGCTCTCCTGCGACAGTCGAGTACCATTCCTTTCTGGCACTGTTGTTTCCTGTCGTCACTGCCCCTCCCTCCTTGTTGGTTGACCTCTGAAGCTGGTAGCTGAGGTTGCAGGGGGAAGCCAGCAGGGGGCGGTAGCAGCCAGGTAGATTTAGTTTGAGGCTGCTGAGTCGAAAACTACACTTCTCCAGTCCATCTCTGGCCAGTCTCTCACGGTACCAAGTCCCCATGGCGTTTTCCGGATACTTTACTGTGTTTCCTGGCATTGGGAGTAATACCTGAGAAAACAACCAACCATCAGCTGTGCTCGGAAAACACACACACAGCAATCGTTGCACACATTAAATTCCCTACTTGTCCGAGGGCGTAGACTCCCTGTTGTTCTTCTTGGTCTGTCACCACATGGATCTGGGAACACAAAGAAGGGAGTGAAACTGCATCCTCGTGGTGGACAGCAGAGGATCAGGGTTTCACCTTGGCCATGCTGGACTCCCCCGTGTCCTCCTCTTTGTTCTGTGCTTCCTGCATCCACACCAGGTCTCCCTGCCTGGCGCTGTGACCCAGCGTAACCAACCTGTGTGCAACCGCCTCGTTCCACACTCTGTCCAAGACAAGCAGACAGAATCCTACCAGTGTTATTTCTTCACGGCTAGCAGCTCAAAACCCATCTCTACCAGCTGGTGAAGTTGGACTATGCTCTAAGCCGCCAGGAGAACGCTATTGTCATCTACAAGGAAATGATGGGTCAAGTTAGGTGAACCTGCTGCAGTAGGCGTGGGGGTAGAACACTCTCATGCTGTGTGGGAGGCTGAGCCAGGCTTTGGCACAGCCGGCTGGACCTGTGCCATAGCGGTTCAGGGCCCGCAGCATCAGCCGCTCCCGTGCTTTGGACATGGGCATCAACGCCAAGGACTCCTTAGCGTTATCTACAATGGAACATGTGTTCAAAAATGACAAAGTATCAACGCTTTGGTTCCACACTTCAGCGGTGACTCTCACCAGTCTGAAGGAAGTGTCTCTTTGCTTGGCTCTGAGGGTCATTGCCGTCCTCCGGGCTGAAGAACAAACGCACGGCGTTCACCTGACAGACAGAACATTACTGATGAGGGTGGGGCAGCGGTGCATTCGACCTGGAACGTTGAATGCCGGTGACACGCACCGCGTCTTCTTTCAGGAGCGCCAGTCCGACTTGGTCAGACTGAACACTCTGGCCGGTCCCAAACCTCTGTGGCCCGTAGTAGTTGACAAAACCTCTGGCCTGCAATGGAACAACCATGTCAACTAGTCACAAAAATATCACTTATCAGACAATCAGCATCACTTAAAAAAAAAAAAAAAAAAAATCGGTGGTAGTGTATAAATACACCTTGACGTTCTCCACTGCTTCCTTGACCAGCGCGGCCAGATGAATGTGTGTGTCGGCGCCAGAAGACTGTGCGTCACCACCGGCCCCGTGCGCTCTCAGATCGCGCACCACCAGGTCGAAGTGGTTTCCCTGAAGTCGCCCGAGCCTCAGCGGCTCGCTGACAGGGTGGACGTGAGACAGTCGCATTCCTCTCTTCTCAAACTCGGCTCGCTTCTCCACCAACCTGCTCATGAAAAAAAAAAAAAAAACCCCACCATCAACAGTTGTCCTACAAATATATTTCCAGAGGTTAGTTTTGCTCCGGCGATGACAGAAACAACGTGCTTACCGTTGAGGCGACACCTTCTTGACCACCATGGACTGGTAGGTGATGGCCCTCTTGTCCTTGATGCCTGCGTAGGTGAAATCCGATGGTAAGACTCCAAGTGATGCTGCCATGTAGCTGATGGCCTCCAGAGTCTCCAGGTTCTCCTTACACAGAGTGAAAGCTGACAAAAAAAATGACCACACATTCGATCACATGGGACAGAGCCAAAATAATACACTGTATTTGAGGTACAACTTACCCGTGTAAACGTCCTCCTCCTTGCGATCCTCTGCTGACCTCTTCTTCGGTCTCCCTCGCTCTCTCAGCCGAACTGAGATCGCCGTCCGCTCCTGGTCACTGAAGCTTTTGGTCTCCACCAGTTTGCCAAACCTGCGGTTCAGGAAGTGGTGGACGGCCGTCCTGTGCTCCTTGTTGTCATCCGGGTAAAACGTGTACGACGAGTCTCGCACTTTGGCATCGATGAACCTGAAGAAGTCCTCCGCTTCCTCCTCCGTGACCAGCTGGGAGAGCTCTCTGTAGTCGGGGTCTTCCCTCACCCTGATCTCGGGCTGGATCGTGACGGTCATGAGGAAGGGAAAGCGGTGTCGGACTGCGCGGTGGACATTGGCTCTCTGGTATTTGTCGGTGAAGGACCCCAGGGACATCTCCTTGTTGCCTGGTTCCTCGGCCTCTTCCTTCTCATCCCTGAGACTCAGCACAAACTGCTCCAGCTGTTCGCTGACGGACTGTCCGAGGATCATGCTCAGGTCAAAACTCCCTGGACTTGGTATGGTGACGTCTAAACTACAATCAGCCGAGGCCACAGCATCCTGAGCATCATGGCTGTTCCTGTCCTGCCAGCATCCTCTGCTGCTGTCACTGGTCCTGGCTCTGAGTGCACTCTGGGGTATCTGATCCTGTGCTGCCACGTTCACCTGCCGTCCATTCATGTCTATTTCAGTCACCACAAAGTCTTTGATGAGCTTTTTGATGCTTCCTAGAAAACCTACATGGTTCGATATAAAACACGCGGGGACGTTCACGGCATCACTGTCCTGCTTCATTGTCCCTTATTGGAAAGAAAGGCTCCCGATACAGAACGAGCTGTTGGACAAATGGAAATGGAAATTAGAGGGATGTCGCCGAGGAGGCTCGAAAAAACGACTGATGCTTCATTTCTACTTGTGGAAAAAATAGAAATTGGCCCGACGCAGTAACGACAGCGTCTTACGCGTTCGCTAGGTCCAGTGTGGAGAGAAGAGGAGCTGCGAAGAAGACGGAAGACGAAAACGACCGGCTCCTACAGCAGAAACAACAACCAAACTCCTTATTATGGGGGGTTTTTTTGCAATGCGCGCGCCTGTGGCGTGTAAACACAAGCACGCGGAAACAAGTCGACCTACTTCCGCATCACGTGACGGTGGAGCGTTCCCTTAAAGGGGCCTTGACGCTTCTGAAATGTTGCGAATGTGTCCTAACCGACACAGCTGTTGTTTCCATGTGTGAAGATGAGCACATTCCCAAGAATCTTAACTCATGAAGGCCAACACCTTGAAAAGCATTAGGACCTGTATGGTTTTAATTCGAAAACAACATTTTATCTGTTGGTTTTTCCTGTCATGTCATTTTTTTTTCTTAATATCCTGAAATAACGTTGTTTAGTGTTGTTTTCACAGTTCATTTTCTTGTAGTTCTGAGGAAACTCTCGACCAAGAAGTGAAGCAGGCTGACATTGCTGTTTCTTTTTTTTCTAAATAATTTCTTCTTCCACATGTTATTTCCCAGAATATCTTACTTGACTGTTCTTATTACAGGAAAACTGTAGACTTGTTTGAAATGTACTGTCCAGCTGCAGTTTGTCAAAGAGAAACCCCAGTGAGAACAGTAACTCAGCACTCTCTTTCTCTTTGTAATTAAATATAAACATAAAAATAATCATAACCCGAGGGCTGAAAAACCCTTTGAGTGAAAGCCTTGACTGTTCAGCTGAACCAGAGTACTTATATAACTTCCTGTGAAACACTGCATATTGTGGGAATACATTTTGGTGATACTGCTGTGTCCAACGTCTCTGGACCCCAGCCCAGACAGAAAAGGTTTCTGGGACCGAACCGATGGTTCCAAAATCCAGTGTTGTGCGAAAAACTGTGAGAAACGTGAATTTGTTACTTCATAAAATATTCCTCTGGCGATTCCAGGCAGGAAGCGTAGTATGCCGATGACTGGTCGATATCTGATCATGATGCGTGACGTTGTTCCTGATTGTGGCCAAAGGTCTCAGATTTGGAACCATAAAACTGAGACGTCAGCAGATGTGAAGAGGGAAAGGAGGATTAAAAGCTCTCTAGTTACGGACAAATTGGTCCTCGCATGTTTGGATTGTTAATGGGAACATGACGTGCACAATGTGCGCTGAAAGAATCCAGCTGGGGGGGGACGAGGTCGGACGACTGACTGTATGGTATTTAGATAACACCCTGTTTCTTAGACCGAGGAACTGATTGCAGAGCAGACCCTGTCCGTCTGTACCTTAATGGGGGCCGTGCAGAAAGAGTCTTGCACCATCGGGGGAGCCCCTGGTCTGAAAACACAGTCGTCGAGGAGGCAAAACGGCAACTGCAGACTTGATCAGAAGCTGGTTGCGTCCTCCTGTCGCTCGGTGGGCGGGCAGGCTCCACATCTGTGTGGTATGGCGGCTGTTCAGCAGTGGACAAGAAGGCTCTCTGGGGGATCATCACCACAGCACAAAACATCGTTGGCTGCCCTCTGTGCTCCCTGGAAAGCATCTTCCTTCTCTTGCTGCCTAAACAGGACAAAAAAAAAAAGTCCTCCCTTCCCAGCCTTGACCTATTTGTACTGCCTCAGGAGATGTACGTCCATCAAAGCACGAACCACCAGCATGAAGACAATATCTTTCTCTGGGCTGTTCACACACTGCTCCCAATCGATAGTAAAGGTGTATTCTGCTTTATTCTTTGCAGCCTGTTATAATTGGCTGTAATGTATTTCCTTCTATTGCTTTGCTGACACCATCACACCAGACATGCATCAGATGACTGCATTCCGTCAAACACATTCATGCGCCTTTGAGCTCGGACCGTCGAGTCATGTACTTTTCTCAACCCCTCTTGACAGTTGTCTCGTTGTCATCAATTCTTCACAACGCTATCTCTTTGACTAATCTGACGCTCTGTGAGACACTAAACGACACAGTTCGTACAGGCATTTTCAGTCAAGCGTTCCTCCCACCGACATCTGCACATTGATTTCCAACAGATGTGTGCATGAGCTTTGTGCCTGTTTATGTAGTTACACTGTGACATTCAGGGGACTTTCCTCGCCTTTGCCGACATCCCCATGATGTCAGTGTTTGAAAGTTCTGGGTTGAGTGCATACAGTCGTTCTGGAACTCCGTAGAGCATCCAAAATGTCTATTAACACCTCCAGTAAGTCCAGTAATGGAGTTGCCTCTCTCCCTTCCTCCAACAAAACATGAGAATAATCTTGTCCTTTTCGCTTTTGTTTGCATTTGTCTCTCTGCTGGCAGTATTTTGCAAATACAACATGGCCTACTTGGAGGGGTCCAAGGGTCGAGATGAACAGATTTGGAGCAGATCGACAGAGTGAAAGACCAGCATTTTTTTAGTTTGTGGACCTTAGCAGAGGTCTACAGAGGGTCCATCCAGTTATTGGAATTAACTGAGCAACGCAAACCAAAAACCATCATTCATCAAGCTCAGCGAGTCTCCAGGAAATGAATGTAAACCAACGTAATGTCCCTCAGAAGGGAAATACAACTGCCGCGCATGCTCTTCTCCAGATGTTTGCACAGGAAATTCTCCACAATCGCGCCCTTATTGTGCTGACAGGAAACAATGATGCTGCAGTGTGTGTGTGTGTGTGTGTGTGTGTGTGTGTGTGAGAGAACGTGAGTGAGTGGAGAGAACGGGATAGAGGGAGGCAGGGGGTGGGGGGGGTCAGGACAACAGCAGACAAAAAGTGTTTTATGGGCGACTGAGCTGCAGCATGCATGGTCATTAAAACATTCTTTCATTCTGAATTTGATGCGTCTCACATTACTCAGCTCGTGAATCAGTTCTGCCTTTAGTCACCGCATGCTTCAAGGTTTCACCATAAACTGTCTCTCTCTCGCAAACATTTCTGAACAGAGCACATCTGTTCCCCCCGCCCTGTCCCCAACCCACCCCCCGATGAACTCCCCCACACTCACATCAGCGTCCCTCCTTCCAGAAATGGGTGGGCCTTTCACTTGCAAAACAACGGGGCTTCCATTTATGCTGAACGTTTACAGTCAACTGTACCGGAACATTTGAGAGCAGCGATATGGGGAAAGTGAATGTGTGTGTGAAGAGGAGTTACCTGACAGTGACCAGTCTGATGCTGGTGAGTGTGTGTGTGTGTGTGTGTGTGTGTGTGTGTGTGTGTGTGTGTGTGTGTGTGTGTGTGTGTCTCTTGCTGAACTTGTTTGTTCATCAACAAGTTTGAATGCATTAGTTCCTTCATCCGCTGGCAATGGATTAGTTGTTTACATACGCTGCTTAACATGCAGAAGAAAAGTCATATGAACATGTTGTTGGTTGGAAAGTGAGTCTGCACTGGAGGAAATGAAGAAAAGAGGATGGTGGTGTGAAGAGAAGAAAAACAGGACGTGACTAAAATTTGATATTTTCACATGAATCCTAAGAGGTTCCACGTGAAATTGGCAGACATGCATGCACGTCAGCAAATTTGAATTGTCCAAGTGTTGCTTTGCAACATCTCTGCTGAGATCTGTACATCAGGCCAAAGTTTGATTCAGATCTTTCAGCTGATATGAGAGGGAAGAGGCTCAAACAGATGGACATGACATGACACAGTTGAACATCACGTGCCAGACGCAGCCGTGCATTTTCTCAAATGTTTTGGCGAGTGGCGGCGCAGCTGTTGCGTAGGATCTATCCAGGCTGCACAACTATAAAAGGAGACATATTACACAGTGTGTTGCTGTCGTTTCAGGTTGTCAGCGCCCTGCTTCTGGCAATCACTCTGTTCACCCACGGACTCACGCACGAGAGAGAGGAGGTAACTCACTACTTCCGGTTTCCGTTTGTCAATTAAAACATTTGTACGTTGTAACGTTGCGATCAAACCCCAAAGGACATTTTTCATCTAAACCTGTGATTCACCGTCCGTTGACTGATGTAAATCCATTCATGTCATGTCTTCTATGTGTCTGTGAAGGTTCTCAGTCATTCAGGTCATGGTATCCTGCTGGGTTAATTCGTAGGCCAGAGAAGTACCTCCTCTAAGACTCCCACCACCCGCTGGAACACAAACAGGCCACAGAGTGTTCACAGGGTCAGAGGGAAAGGTCAAAGAGAAAACCCCATGTCAAGAGCTGTGGGTACCCCACCTGGGCTTTCACCAAACCTAACAGGGAGAACCACAGTGTCAACACACCCAGGCAAAAGTCGGACAGTGTTGTGTACACTGTCTACACCCATTCAGATACATGCAGTTCCAATCACTCTGACAACAATGGATGAGGACCTGAAATCCACACCCCTTTGTGTCATTTAATGACTCAGTATTAGCAGCAGAGCTCCCCACTAAGTCCGGAACAGAGGTTCAGAACAGAAGAAGATTCTCGGATGAGCGGAGAGTCTACAAGTCCAAGACATGTCTTACAGTGTATGAGGCAAAAAAGAAGGTCTGAGGTAATCCCGAAAGCACCCAGAGGAAGTGTGAGGCCTTTCCAGTCTGTACTTTCTGACAGGAATCCACCATAAAAACCCACACATTGGAGCGTTTCTAGTCACAGACCTATCCTTTACCGTCCGTGTTATAAACATGATTTCTTTCACGTCCCAGAAGAGGCAGAGCTCCCAGACCCTAGTGTGTCTCTGCATTTGAAACGGTCCCTCCGTCTTATTTCCTGCAAAATCCTTCGTTTGCTGCAAAGGCACAACAACTTGGACTCCTTTTATAGGAAATGTGGACACACAATAAGTAGCCATGAAGACAGAGTATAAAACCACTGAGTGTGTGTTTCACCTCAGCCATCGTTGTCCCACAGTCTTATATAAAGGGCCGTCAGTTGATTGAGTCATGAAATATAAAGTTAAAAAAATCAAGTATCCATCTGTCTTAAACGTAGATAGATGGACACTGTGCTGTCAAACAACATTTGTAAAGTGTTAAAAGTAATCAGCGATGGGATTTATGGCTCTTTGAAGGGAGTCAGCTCAAAAGACATATTTATTCATTTATTGATGTATTTATGTACAACCAGGGGAACTCATTTCAACTTCTGATGATTCTGATCAAAACTGGATCAGAATCATTTAAACGTATTCTTCCAACCACTATCTACTCTACTGGTGGGAATAGTGAAATATTGATTCAAATTCCATTCGGCTTGTGTTGTCTTTGTAAACATTCCATAAGGTGGCGCCATATCCCCATGCTTTGACATGTCAGTGTGCTCCCAATTCTCACTATTTTTAAAACTACAATCAGCCTGAAGCAACATGAGTGCAAATGTTTGTCAAGAACGGTTTAAATGCAAAACGGATGCTGAGCGTGTCCGACTCTGTCTCAAACATGTCACTGATTTGAAAGACACCACTGAGGGCGCCGGTATGAGGATTGATCATAAAGAGTCTTCAGAAGATGCTTAGATGACCACGGTGTTCTCTCTGCAGGTAGATCTACTGACAGGTCTGTCTACCATGTACGCTGTAACTATCACATCCCTGCTCTTGTCCATCACTGGTTTGTACGGTGCCTGCAAAAAGAAGACATGGATGCTCATCCTGGTCTGTAAAGACATTTTTTTATTGTTGCTATCAGAAACAAAACCACAAACAATGACAAACTGCATGGCTGTGTGTGTGTCTCAGTTTACAGTTGGAATGGGCCTGTGCACACTGTTCCTGGTTTTGAATGCAATCCATGCCCTGGTGATTGGATATCAGGTATTCCACTGTCAACACATGACAGTGCAACATGACATGCAACGCTAAACGTCTCCGCACAAAGATAGTGGGCAGCATCTCTCAGGGGTCAGAGTTCATGATGATGGGAAAGCCAATCAGGAAACCATACACATGACTCAGCACATGGGGTCACACTCTTTTAACCAAACATGACAAAAGGGAGAGTGAACGACATGTTTACCACATGTTGCTCTTTTTCTGTGCAGATACCACAGCATTTAAAGGAGTACTACCTGGAAATGCTGCCGCTGAATGAAACAAGCACGGGCGCTAAAGATGCTATCGAGTCCCTTCAGACTGAAGTAGGTGACGGTCCACGTCTTTTTGAAAAAAAAAAAAAAAAAAACTCAGTCAAGTTTCCCTTTCACCCTTATTCTGATACTTCATAAGCTGGCAATGGTGCATCAGAATGATATTAGCTCTGAAAAATGAGATTCAGGTGGTTTGGGAGAGAACTTGTGAACTAGAATTGGGAAAACAAATATTTCACATCACCAGTTGCTCCAACATTTCATTACAAATCCTCTTTGCCTCCAGCTCCATTGCTGCGGGCTGGACCAGGGTTATGTGGAATGGGGCTACAACATCACTGAATCCTGCTTGTGTCCCAACAACGTCACACACTCGTGTGTGAGTCTGAATGACGTCTCATTTTCATTGTTTGGGGTTCCACCCCCGATTCATGTCGGTGTGTGTGTGTTACAGGTCGCCGCGCCCATCAACAGCAGCCTGTACGAACATATGGGAGACGGAGGGCCTGTCATGATATATGAAGAGGTAAATGAATCAAATACGAAAGCTTTTCCTTTACGCCTTCTTTCTGTTTGTGGGACGTCTCATGCAGGAAATGCTGTCGTTGTTCAGTCAGTTCAATCAGTACAATATTCTTTTGTTGGAAGCCATCTGCTTTTTTTTTTTATACATTTAGATATATTGAATGAAGGTTTTCTTTGCTGTATTTGCCATCTGCTCTTGTGTTTCAGCCATGCCTTCCCTTGCTGATCTGGTACACCATGTTATTCCTCAGTATTGCCATCGGTATATCCTTTGGACTTGCCCTCACCTGGGTACGTGTCCATCTCCCTCCTCTGTACACAAATCACCAGTTGGTCCCTCTCTTTGCTTCCCCCTGCAGTCTCTTCTTAGTATTGCATGCAGCCGCCACAGGTCCTCTGATGAAACGACTCATGTTTTCATCTCTTCCATTCACATGCAGTTGCTGTCTCTGGTGCTGTGCATCGTGATGTTGTGTCAGCTGAGACAGAAGAAGGACACGCCCACTGTTGTCTATAGTTCAGAGGCCAAAACAGGCAACTACACCGTCCTCACAGAGACCGCCGACCTCACCTGAACTCTGTAACATGTCTGCTTTAAACATTTCAAATATGCTACTCAGTATTGCTTCTGTTGGGAGTTTGCACTTCTCTTACCGTCTTTCCTGGAATGTGTCTTTGTTTAAGAACTATGAGCATGATTTCATGATTCATTTCTATTGTGTTGCTTTTTTATTTTTTATGTTTTGTTCATAAGTTGGAAGATCGTTGTCCTTTGTCATGGTCGAGAATAAACTGTAAACTAATGTACAAATCAATGTTCTTCTGCAGAAGCTGCATTCTTTAATTGTTCTCTCCAAGACTGAATGATAATGCGGATAAACACACTCGCTCTCATCCTAACATGGCGACAGACAAATGCCAAAACTGAAGGTGCACTGTTGTCGTCCACCTGCATGAGCAGACTTCAGCCATCTTAACTTTTTCTCTTCTGGTTCGTTGTACTCCTGACATTTGTGGGTGGCAGTGAGAGTGGAGGGCAAGTAATAACGTGTCTTTCAATGGCTACAGCGCTCACCTATTTGTCCCAGCTCTACTGTCATCACAACGACAGGCTTAGTGGTGCAGCATCATTTGTCTGTTTCAGCTACAAACTACAGTTGTGTATACTTGGAAATGAAACTGGACATTTACTAAGTCTGATTCCTGTTGCACACCTGTCACATGGACGTTTTCCCCCCGTGAACAGTCTGTACAAACCCCTTTCTCCTCATTGTATTTATTCAACTTAAACAGTGTTTTAATGACAGCGTTTATTCTGTATAATAAAAGTCACTCTGCCCACCACCGAGTACTCCTCAAGGTTTGTAAAGTCTTTAAAATGAATAAATCAAGGGAACAATAATTACATTTTTATTTCGGCTATTTACAATATAGTACAAGTTCCTCCAACACATTGTGGTAAATGGCAGAACTCAAATATGAAACATACTTTGCTAAGAACATATTATCGTAGGCATTGATGGTTTAAGTGCACAGGTAGACATTGGATCTGCTGCTTGCAGATGAAATGAGCTGGAGAAAAGCCTCTGAGACGTCCCAAACTGCAGGCAGCTCATGCAGCACATTGGATTTGAAAGTGCTGCAGCACAAAGGTTAACTCTCTGAGAGGAAGATGACTCACGACCCGTCTGCAGCGGCCTTCACAAACCCCCCAAAACCTTCAAAATAAACTGGACCAAAGAGGGTTTTACTGCGCGTCTACCAAAAATGTGGACTGAACTAGCAAACAGCAGCTGTCGTAGATGAGCAACTTTTTTCTACTCATTCAATGTGCTTTATTTAAAAACTGAACGTTTAATTGTATAAAGTGTGCATTACAAGGCATCAAGACATTCTGGTGTCTCATGTTAGCTACTGGTGTTAAAATACATCATTCAATGAATACATATGATATATTTAAATCAGATTAATTTGTAAACACTGTTAAAGTGGTGCTACATTGGGATTATTATTTGTCTATTCACAGATTATTAATTGTTCTAATGCTGGAAATTCAAACAATAAATACGTAAATTTAGATGTTGCTCAGCTTCTGGACTCTCTGTGACCTTTTGTGTTTTTGTGTCACACTGATGCCCCCCACCACCACCACCACCACCACCACACCTAAATAACTAAACAAGGAAAAGCCTTTGTGCGGAAGCTTTTATGTACAATTGATTAGCTGTATTAATGTATCTTTAGAATGATTCACTTGACGTTTCACTAACTGGAGAAGTAGTTGGACACATTTTACAACGTGTTACGTTTCGTGTCTGTGTCCATGAAGCGTGTCGTCTGGACGCCCTTATCGTGCAGCCTTGTCTGGGTGCGTCTCACTGACAGTTTCTGAAGCTGTCAGGACGGTGCCGACGTCATCACTGTCGCAACATTTGGGGCAGCCAATCAAGCATCAGATGCAGCACCCGTCACTGCTCTGGAGACTTCAAGCGTCTGGAGGGATCGTTGGTTGGATCCTCCATTCACATTCCTCCAGCATCCATCAAACAGTGTTGTCGGACGTTTTTCAGCTCATTCATTTCAAGCACGACAAAAAAAGGGTCGAAGAAAACACGATAAAAAGCAAAGCGAGTCGAGAATCGGTTGTTAACGTCCTCCAAACATAACATCTACCTACAGCCTCAAACTATTTTGTCTGAAGTCCCACACTATTATGTAATTTAGTACTCTTATCACGTTATTTTTCTGACTGTGTCTGAAACCAACAATACTGGTTGCAATGCAATATGTATTTGTAATTATTGTGTGCAAAGCACTGGACAAGACATAAATACCCCACAGTGTAATGCAGTAGTGACGACAACAACCTAAAAGACAATGGCGGACAGTGACCAAGGCAGCTCTGGTATAACAACGCTGAATTAAATAGAGTGTAAGTTCTCACCCGGCCCTGCGCAACCGATCCTTTGAAATTAGCTTATGATTTGGTCAGAACATTGGATGCAAATGGTTACCGTGGTTACCGCCTCCGGCCTGCCAGGTTGCGGGTTTCGGGAAGTGATGTACTAAGCGTCTTTTTAAAAATACACACAGTTGTTGTTTATTTACATAAAAAAATATTTGGATGAGAGAGAGTACATGTTGTAAACTTTGTAGTGCATCTGTGATGTGAGATTCTACCCTGCCTTTCCCCCAGTGCACGCTGGGAAATATTCCATCATTAAGACCCCAAAAGGATTTCGCAGTTAGAGGAAAAAAGAGCTCGCTGGTTAATACATGTCGAATATTCAATTGGATCGTAATTTTTTAGATTAAAAGTCAAGTATAACGACGTGACGATTATTAAAGATTACATCATTTCATTCAGTTTGCAATGATTCTTCACAGCAGGAGGCAAACAATAATAATCTATGCATGTGGATTATGTTGCAACATCAGTTACATGCGTTTAATTGTAAAAATAAAACAATAAATAACATTAACATTGAAATTAGCCAGGTTATGGTTTACAGCATAATGTGTTTACATGTGCAAAGTCAGATATGGTGTGCGCCGTCACACGGTGGCTAGAAGGCACCGGGAACATATCTGTTTGAGTAAAGAAGCGCCATGAACTCCTGTTTCTTTTTTATCTGAACCATCAGGTTGATGCTCATAACAAGTAAAACCACCTGTGGATGAAATGAGTGGAATGTTAGACACGTGCTGTGCTATTCAACAACATACACTTCATCTGATTCTCCTTAACTTTATCCTCTGCTTCATATGAATAATACATGGTGATATAAAATATGCATCCAAATAATAAGGATTCATACATGTAAAACAGCACATACCCAAAACACCCCACTTCCAAATTTGATGCCCATCGCCAACGAGAATCCACGTTTCAGTGCAGAGACATAGATGGGTAGACAAGCCTGTGAATCAAATGAAGTTACACTTCACAACATGTAATAAAACATCCTTTTGGCCATTTTGTGAACAAGTTCTTTTACCTCCTGATAAACATATTGGTTCTTTGGAGCCCCGAGTGTGGCGCTGCCCCGCAGCCGTATCTGACGACACAAATCCCATCAACCTGTTCACTCACTGGTTATGTCATGTGTTAATCTGTGTGTAAATGTATGATGAAGGAAGTTCTATCTCATCTAATCTAATCTAAAAGACGCATTTGGTAAATTCAGCGTCTGTGTTTACGCCGCTGACGTGAGGTACTCACACATCTCCCTGGATACTGACAGTGACAGGAAGCGGGGATGGAGGAGCCCCAGTCTTTGTAGCCTTCAACCAGGCCACAACACTTAAACTGCAGACACACAACACAAACACACACTGAAAAAGAACTTCATGAACAATGCACAGACACACATGCCCTTCTAAACGCTCCCTCCTTAGGTCGTAGTTTCAGAAGTCACCTTGTTTAACATGTACGTACATACAACACACAGAACCTCAACAGCATGCGCTAGCTCTGTTGTAGAATGTTCTTAGTGCTTTCGTCTCTGAACCATCTCTGGGTCAATGCATGGATGACACTTTCATTCCCATATCTGTGAGGTACCTGATTAATCTCCTCATCCTAACTCTCATCCAATCGGACGCCATGTTCATCAAGAGACGAGATGTGGAACAAATCACTGGCACGTGGACCAAATTGTTGCACAACGAGACCTTTTCTTTCTCAAACTCAGCACTAACTTGTCTTTTTTTATAGGACACACATCCTTGTGTCGTGATTGTGAAGTAGAAAATGCATAGAACTGCAGTACTGGGGTAGTAGTGATTCACAAAAGAGCTGACGTCATAGTAATACGAGCTGCTTCGGTGCGGGACAGATGTCTGCTCTTAAATGTGTTGAAGGAGGATGAGCGGTGATTAGATTGTAAATCCGAGCTGCTTACATGTGCTTGAATACTGTATAATAAGGTCCTGTTGGCTTTGCTGGTTTGCTGGCTGAGCGGCATCATCGACAGCAACTTGGACTCCTCACGGACCACACCTGTCTGCGGGGAGAGAAACCACGTCATTTCCCATTGAAAACGTTGATGGGAATTTGCCTAGAAGTGTTTTGTACCTCATAAACATCCTGGTAACTCAGTGCTGTTGTGACAATTATTGTCTGACTGGCTGCTGCCATCCCTGCAGCGAACTGCACACACACACACACACACACACACACAGTGACAGTGAGTGACAGAGATGTGGGTGAAATATCTCGTCCAGTGACTTCAGCGCACAGAGATATTTACCAGAATCAAACACCAGCGCTTCCCCCTACAGGCCCCAAACACACCGAGCAGCGAGAGCAGCAGGCAGACGATCTCCAGGATGTACAGTATGACTACAGACACACTGGACACCAGCTGAGGAGAACAATAAACACATGTATTCACCTACTTCTATTGTTGGGATTATTTGTGTGGAGAGAGGGAGCTGGATTGCTGCCATAACATGGCTGTAAAATAGGTCAGAGGTCAGGGTTCGCTGCAGAGCACCTGAAGATAACTCACTGTCCTGCTCAAGGACACCGGCCGACACCAGGGTTTGAACTCCAGAAATGTGCTGCTGCAGTGTCTCCAGGTGATGTTGATGGAAGTGAATAGTCAGTCGACATTTTTACTCCTTGAAAACATAAATTCCAGCAACAAACAGGCCTGAGTGGACTGTGTGTGTGAGCTTTTTTTTTTTTTATTTCTGCTCCCTGTAAGGAACAAGATATCCATTTCATCTGTTAGGTTCTTACTTGGCCCGCTTGTATGAGGTCCCTATGTCCCGCCGCTGTCATCGTCAGCATGAAGAAGCACAGAGCCTTTACGGAAGGAAAGAACACAAACATAAACATTGGCTTTGACGGGACGTGAAGTACGCTCAAAGCTCTGTGGATGTGCACCACCGCTGACATCTTCAATGTTGTGAACTCATGGATGAGCCAATAGGATCAGCTGCTTGTGGCCTCATCACAGTAAATCTCAAGTAGGCCTATGGAAGGTGGTGTATAGTGAAACAATGCATGGAGCATCTCTAGTGTTTGATAAATCATACAGATTGGTCTGTTTATCAGGGTCTCGGCTGAAAACACGCTCTTCACTGCGCCAAGCTGAAACCTCCGATGTGAAAACACTCACAGACAATCGGACAGGCCTCCTGGCTTCACTTGCATTCGCGTCCACCTACCATGTTCACGGCACAGGCGAAGATAAACGGCCTTTTCAGACTCGTTTTATCCGCCACCACGACCACTGCGCTCCGCTGCATCGTGCCGTCCCAGCCCGACGAACGCCCTTCAGACCACGGAGAGGAGCGAGGAGGAGACAGATGTGTTCGGGGAGGCTGGAGCATCTATCCATCCGCACAGGACGTCACCGGGATGCGCTGGATGAGAGGGACCGTCCGTGCTGCCTTCACGGGCCGTCGGACGTGTTGCAAGCTACCCACGGGCGCGCGCACAGGAATGGTGCTCAGGCACGAGAATCTGACGTCGCAATCACGTCACAAAAAAGGTCAGAATTGTTTGGATTGTTTTCATTTACATATTGCTATATTTTGCTGTCAGACAGCATTTTCCTCAAATACTTTGAGTAGGATGTTGCCACAGTTTTTTTATGTGTGTCTCACCGGAGGCAAATTCCTCTTATTTACATATTCGTGGGGGGTTAATTAAGCATCAGTTCAAGGTCTGGCGTTTAAGAGGTATCTAGTGGCATCTAGTGGTGGAATTGGACATTGAAACGAGTACCCTCGCATCAAGTCAAATTACATGTTTGAAGTCCTGAGGAGGCCACAAAGAACGAACAGCGACGCATCAGAGAGGTTAAATGATATCATTTAACAAAAGAAGTGTTCTACAGGAATAAAGATTCAAGACAGCAGCAGTTATATGTTATCACCACAGACACACACATACCATTCTGCCTACTCTGTAAGCTATAGTATGTTATTTACTATCTGTAAATAAAATACATGTATATTTGTAACATTAATTATAGGTATAGTCTCTTGTGAATAATGCAAATGTTTTGTATTATGTATATTCGGGTTATTTATCTTATTTTCATGACTTTCTCCTGCTCCTTTTCAAATTTCAGTTTATTCTTTTGTTTTGTATTTCTCTGTCGTCTTTATTTTTGTTGTTCTTTTTTTTAACCTACTGCGTTCAAGCATACTTTTCTGAGATACTGAGTTTTGGGTTTTTATTAGCTGTAAGTTATACTCATCGAAATAAAAAGAAATGGGTACTTGTAATCTGTCTGTGTGTGATAAATCCACATATGAAGATGTGTTTAACTTCCTGAATTGATTTACCATAAAAAAAAAAAACTTTTAATGATATTCTAATTTATTGCACCTGTACATGAGGTGAATTGTCATAAAGTGACTGCATTTCCCAGAATGCCTCAGCTGTGATGAGGCGGGGCCAGCTGGGTGGAAACAGGTAGGGCGGGATGCCATTGTCTCCACAGGTGCACCACAGACACACACACGCGCAGGAGCCTGCGCGTCAGTAAGAACAGGAAAAACGGATGAGAGACGGAGATAAGGAAGAGACAGCAGTAGGGGAAACTGACGGGAAGGAGAAGCAGCTGGACTGGACAGTGAGCAGAGTTTCCTTCTTGTGTTACATGTTTTATTTAAGAAAGTCTGCACCAGAACCTGTGCAGGAGATCCAAAATAAAAGGAGGTGAATCCACACTTTCTCTGGACCTCGAAGTGGGTCAACACCTGAGGGGCTGAAAGCAGAAGGCGCTGCAGAATCTGACGTTTCTGTCCCGCTGAGAGACTGAAAGTGAGAGCTGGCCTGCAAGAGGAGAGAATGCACAAGTAGAAACAAATACTTTTGTATTTTTTGAAATTTAAAGAAGGTGGTGGAGAACTTTCCGACATTTTTAAAGAGCTCTGTTTGACAAACAAACCTTCTAACCTCCTGAACTGGTTTTCCTGGCTACGTTCGGACAACGTGCACTAAACCCCCCTCAGGGTTGAAGACACTGCTGTGTAACTGTCCCATTTGACTGTGTATATTTACTTCAAGGTTCTTACTTAACCTCAAAGGCTTCTCAGCATCTCTTGGTTCAAAGGCCGTCAGCGATCTGCCATAGCAACCGACAGAGAGACACACACACTCCTGTCCCTCCACAATGCAGAACCCAGGATCCGAACATGACGATTCTTTTGACTTTCTGTTCAAAATCATCCTGATCGGGGACTCGAACGTTGGGAAAACCTGCGTGGTCCAGAATTTCAGGTCAGGTGTTTTCTCTGAGAAACAGCAGAACACCATCGGAGTGGATTTCACTGTGCGGACCTTGAATATTGAGGGGAAGAAAGTAAAGGTCAGTATGTGTGGTGAACTAGGTGGACATATGTTAAAAAAAAGAAAAGGGATGTAGGACATGTCCAGGACTTTGTGCAATCGAGCACAGAGGGGAAGAAGAAGAAGAAGAAGAAGAAGAACCATTTCCTCTTGTCAGTCACCGATCAGAGTAGTGTGTAACAGCTGATTACTGTGAAGGCCTCTGTGTGTGTGTGTGTGAGTCAGCTGATTCAGGGCTTTAAGTAAACATGTGAAAGGAAACCGTGTGTAAGTCGAGAGGACTTTTCAGAATCAGGACATGAGTGAAGTGTCAATCAGACTCCAAAGTCCAGAACGGGTTTGACCAGCTGTGAGCGAAAGGACCCGTCCTTCAAGTTTCCTCGCTTTGTTTTCTCCTGGAGAAAAGCAGAGCGGAATTTCTGTGCTGTCAGGAAGGAACTAGATAATTTTAAATGTATCATGATTGGTTCAGCTCAAAGAAAGGGGCTATTTTTAGAATCACATACCACTCACTGTAATTATTTTTTTCCATTCATATTGAAATATGCAAACGTTTAACTGGTTGCTGCTGCCACCCATTTATGTGATGACCTCTCTCTCTCTCTCTCTCTCCCTCTCTCTTTTTTATATCCATGGTGTGTTTACAGGCAGGATGCCAGCTGCCATTTAGAGTTTGTAAATGCAATACGATGAGTTCCATTACTGGCCGTCGTATAAGCCCAGTGTTTCACAACAACAAGATGACATTTATATTTGAGCCACTCAGTGTCTAGTAGATTTCGCGCTGGACTTTTTCAGATGTTCTCTTTTGCTTTTATTACACCACATATGTACATGAGTATTTATAACGAGTATTTATAACATATAACAGCTGATCAGTGTAAGATCTTGATCTTTGAAGCAGAGCAGGAGCACTGCTGCTGAAAACAATGCAGCTGAGGAGTCTGTTGCTACAGCCACCGTTACCATAGCTACAGTTTGTACCGTCAGACTACTCTGCTTCTCTGCTGTGTGTCTATATGTGTGTGTCATTGAGTCATATACTGTCTTGTGTACTTGTGTGTATGTGTGTAACAGATACAGGTGTGGGACACAGCCGGCCAGGAGAGGTTTCGTACGATCACCCAGAGTTACTACCGCAGCGCTCACGGCGCCATGATCACCTATGACATCACACGACGAGCCACCTTTGACTCTGTGGCCGGCTGGATCCATGAAGTGGAGCTCTACGGAGCCGCCAACGTTGTGCTGGTGCTCATAGGTGGGTGTGATGGTGCTGGTGAGGTGGGCGCCTGCATACAGCAGTGTTTGTTTTCAGTGGTTTGTACAGAAGGGTGGACAAAGTAACAGAAACACTGAGGAACCTACGGCAACAAGTGCGTATGAGGGTTCAACTGGTGTTTTCCACATCTTTTTTTGCAAAAAATGATCATTTATATTCATCAAATTCATAAAGAACAATTGTGTGTCTGCTGGACCTCTGTTATAAACTACAATTAGCTTGTAATTAGATTCTAAACAAAAAGAAAAAAAATAGTATCTGCTATGGTGTTTAAGTTGTTTTTGAAGTACCTTCATTATCTGTCCCTGACATTCTAGGTAATAAATGTGACTTGGAGCAGAGTCGTGAGGTTCGGTTTGAGGAGGCCTGCAGTCTGGCTGAAGACAGAGGCATCCTAGCAGCTCTAGAAACATCTGCAAAGGTGCTGTACAAATCACAGCAGAGGAATGAGGAAGTAGGTCACGATTGCTTAACATTTGCGTTTCATCTTTCACTGCACGTCCTCAATCCAGGAGAGCCAAAATGTGGAAGAAGCCTTCATGATGATGGCGAGGGAGCTGCTGTCTCGCAACGGTCTTCACGTCCAGCAGGGGGAATCACAGGGTCCCAGCAATCCCAGAGTTCTAACCCTCCGAGCCAACTCTCGGCCTGTCAATGGCACCATGGCTTCCTACACTACAGCAGAGAAGAAGTCCTGTTGTTGAGGACAAAGAGTCTGATGGAGGACAGATAATGAGACAGGAGAACCAGGGAAAGAATATAGCAGGATACAAAGATGCACGGATGTGGATTAACGCTCTCGAGGCCTCAAGAACATTTCTGCTGAAGAAGACTTACCTGATGGAAGTTTTTATGTCTTACAGTGACATGGAGGTCAATGATAGGTCGACAGGAGTAACCGAACGCCATCTTTTTAATTTTTTTTTTTCACATCACGTGTGAGATATCATGTTGTGGCCTCTCGGCCTATTTTCAGTTTTATCCAAACTTTGCACTACCAAAAATGATTTTCAATGGTCAAAGTGGATGATGTTTTTATGTTTGTATTCGTAGGAAACTACCAGATGAGGATGAGAAACAACTGAAGATGAATAATAATAATCATAATAATAATGATGATGATGTGATATTTGAAGAACTCGAACACACACAGTCGACATATTTCTGTTGCTGTTTTTGTCAGAATGTTCCATCTCTTGTCAAAATGCTGTTTGACAAACATCAACCCGAACTCTGCTGATTAAAACATGTGGAACTATTTGACCTCCTGTGGTTCCTTTGAAATGTGAGCTGCTCTGGGGAATTTTCCAGAAAACACAACTAACCAGCTCCAGGATCAGCCATTGTTTTTGGTGATTTGTGTGGTGGGTCTACATCCCCAGAGCCACTGATCTGAGTGCAGTGTGCAGTGTGTTCTCCAGTCCACTGGGTGGTGCCAGATGAACCTGTGTTGTCCTGCTTGTGACTTCTGTCCATCAGTTTCTTCTGTTTAAAGCCATGTTTTTCCCTCATGAAAGCATTGTGTTTGTGCAGACTTAATTAGAATTAAATGTCTTCATCCCTCATATCTGTCCATCACTCAGGCAAAAACAGTTTCAGAAAAAAAATAAACCCAGTTTTATTTCCAGAAATCAGGTCAAACATATTTAACATTAATTAATACAAAAAAAAAGAGAGAGACCAAAACCTGCCAAAGGAAAATTACTGGTAGGGAAAAAGAAGAAAGAGCGTTTGCAGTTTAGATTGTTTGCTTTAGATCTGATACAGACTGGGAATGTTCTGCAAAAAAAGATTAAAAGAAAAAAAAGGTAAAATAATCTCTGTTAAAACACTGTTTAAGCCATCAATGTGACTGACCATCTCTTAAAAAGTGATAAACATTTGTCACCCACATTAGATGCAAAATGCTGAGCAAAAGACCTCATATTAAGCCTGAACACGTTGTCCCAGAGTTGTGCTTCTGCTAAGATCCCTTGAACACATCAGATCACTGAGTTTACATTTGTTCGTCGGGTCTCCCGCCTGCTGCCAGCCCTCCATCTCAACCCGCCGTCTTGGAAATGTACATTTCCCTGCATGCTACCAACCCGCTGTCTGTTCTAACTCAGCCTGATGATCTCAAACCTTTTTGGCTTCTTCTCTTTCAGGGGCTTTGGAAGATGCTCACCCTGCACCTCCACCGTCTCCCCCATCACCTCCTGTGCCTCATTCTCTGACCCCCCTTGTCCTTCCTGTCCTGCGTCTGTCCCTCCTGTTTGCTTATCCTTGGGACATTCCCCGTTGTAGGTCTTCACGTACTCCTCCACGCGCCAACCCCTGAACTCCCGCGGCTCGGAGCAGATCAGGCCAGTGTAGACGACGCTGGGGTGGTGCTTGAGCCAGTAGATCAGGTAGTGGATATTATAGTCACAGATCCAGGGGTTGTTGTCCAGCGAGAGCTTCCGTAGGAAGTACAGATCCTCCAGCACGCCATACTGGAAGTAGTGGAGGCTGTTGTTGGACAGGTCAAGCTCACGGAGATGAAGCAGGCCTGCGAAAGCAGCTGGGGGAGGAAGAAAAGTTTGAACACGTCATTCTATGAGAAGAACACCAACACATGGATGGTGCCAACACACGTTTGATTGGTTTGAAGTGTATCAGTGTCACATTTGAACACAGCATAACTATTTATATTCATTCACAGATAAAATGCCATCCAATTGTAGATCTGCATGGATGGATGCATTAAGATTTTACAACTCTCATCAACTCTCATACATATATATGTACACTGTATATACCGAGACAGCTGTTGTTCTAAACAGGTTGCAGACTTTGTTGGTTGTCTGTGTGTGTGTGTGTGTGTGTGTGTGTGTGTGTGTGTGTGTGTGTGTGTGTGTGTGTGTGTGTGTTTGAGTGGGATTAATGGGACAGTGGAGACGATGCTTCCTGCTGGTCCACTGGCCTTGAGCTGAGCTTTGATCTTGACAAAGCGGAAGACGAGATGAGGGGGAAAAAAATCGGCACGGGAAGAGGGGAGGGGGTTATGTGGATCGAAGTGAAGTGAAGTGAACAAGTATGGGAGGTAGAACTGCAATAGAGAAAGGAAAATATAAATCTAAATATAAATCTATAAATCAACGACCCTTCGGGTGTCCGGTGATTGTCACAGATGGATGACAAAACACCCCCTCTGTGTGTGTGTGTGTGTGTGTGTGTGTGTGTGTGTGTGTATTGGTGAGATAATAAGGATGAGGGACGCCCCCATCTTATCTGTCCTCGTGAGACTGACCCTTTGAAACTGTCTCCTGCTCATGCTCATACCTCCGGGAGGGATAAACAATACCATACTTCAGTAGGAAAGGAGGGTTGATAAATGAATGAAAACGTTTCCTGATGATGAAATTCATTCACACTTGATGCCATTATAGTCAACGCCAACGCTTTATACGTGAAACTACCGCTGCTACAATATTTGGATGTTTAACTGTGTCAGCGTCCTGCGGAGGACTGCACCTTTACACGTCTGCCGACAGACTGTTTGCCTTCTTTTGAGCGTACGTAACATTTCTGACCACGACCTCAGGAGATTCATACAAAGTGAGACAGATCATCACTTCTCACACCTCTGATGTGCACGGCTGCACAAAACACAAACTCCATCCAACTCTGACAGAGGTAATAAAT
>CAAKHB010007363.1:183747-196885 GCA_901007665.1 Aeoliscus strigatus
CCCCCCCCCCCCCCCCCCGTAGTTTCTCTCCATCTGATCTTAGAGTCTCCAAAACAAATAATGTCGGATACATACTGAAACCTGTGTTTGACTGTAGCTTGTCGGTGCACCGACAGTAACACACTTTGTTACATACTTTGACGGATATGATAGCAAATCCTAAACATCTGAAAGGAACGTGTCCTGAATTGACTTTCAAACACACTTGGGGTATAATTCTCCCGTCTGATTCATCCACCATTGAATCTCGTAAATATCACTGGCCAAAACCAACAACAATAGACAACTGCAAATTCTGCATCTGTTACTGTTAATCCAAATGTTCTTTCCTTCCTCATTTGAGTGTCTGTCTCAATGTGGTTGTCTCTCACAAAACAGCTCTTAAATAAACACCGTCTTGAAAGACAGTCGTGTTTTTATTTCCCACTAAATGTGAGCATGATTGAAACAAGAATAACTGAGCCTGTACGGAGACAGAATGTCCAAATCATCACAGGAACACTGCGGAGCAGCAGCAGCTTGTTTGCATGAATTTTACTGTTAATACATACAAAAAAAAAAAAAAAATCCCTTGACAGCAGGGAGACATTACTGCAGACATTATTCACCTTTCTCTCACTGATTTCATTCAGTCTTGGTTCAGGCCAATCACTCTATCGCAAGCATATAAAAACATGTCCCAGTGGTACGTTCAAACAAATGAAGCTGCTGATTGTACTTGAGCTGTGATAAAGCGTTGCTGTTACCTGTGTCTATATGATGGAGGCTGTTGCTGCTCAGGTTTAGCAGCTTGAGGTCTTTGGACAGCAGGAACTGCTTGGGACTGAGACGCCTGATGTTGTTCTTGGACAAATCCATCTTCACTATGTCGGATGGCAGGTTGGATGGGGTGTTATTCAGATCTGCGGGGAAAGAATTGCAGAGATATCAGGAGAAGGGAAGGAGCGAGACATGGTGGGAAGGACACTTTGGATGAAATGAATGACTTATTACCGCCATAAAGTAAAGTGAAATAGGTGTATTGTGTTTTTGTAGTTGCCTGGGACAACAACACATTCAGGGATTTCCCCACACTTTATGTTCATAAAGTTGAGTCTGAAAAAACTACAGGTCCATACCAAATCGGTCTCTTATTACAACTATTATTGACGGAACCTTGTTCTTGGAGAAATATATCTATATTGACATTTTCCAGTCTGGATTTCAGCCCTGCCGCAGTAATGTTCTGACCCTGAATCTCATGTTGACCCTCCAGGATGAGACTGTATGTTGTATGTATGTAAGGATCAGTTCTTTCAATTCTGGGTTATTTCAATATGACTCTTTGGTATGAACCTTAAAGAGTTTGTTTCCATGTCTATATAATTGTATATGAATATAAAGCTGTGGCAGATCAGTAGGCAGATGTTCTCAAGTTGAGCAACAAAAGAACTGTTTTTTTTTTTTTTTCTGCAACCACATCCCTTCCAAAGCCGAAGCCAGCCTTAAAAATATCACAAGGATCAAACGTTACTGAAAAAGAAGAAATCACAGGTTTGTCTCAGCCAGACTGCTTCAGCAGATGCAGAATGCTGCTGCCAGGGGTTGTAACAGGAACCAAACAGCTCACCATAAAACTCCACTTCTCAGGTTAGCTGCCATTTTCCCACACTGTTCAAAAAAAGTTAAAACAAAAAACAAAACAAAACAGAAAGTTATCAGTTTAGGTCTGGCATCAACCATAAATGACGCCACTGATGTGGGACAAACCGATGAGACAATGCTGGCCACATTCAGAACATACAACAAATACTGAATGTATTTCCATTTCTAGGTTTCCTGTAGCACTGAGTACAGTTTACCTGGTCTTGCCTGTTCCTGTAAATCGGTCTACATGTTTGAGACAGATGTGCACAGTGAATGAAATCACAATGCAGAATGGAAATGCCAGGATCAGCAGGAGTGCTGGAGTTTGTCTGTGTCACTTTTTATATTTTCAAGATGTTGTGTGGGTTGTCTGTAACATTTAACACTCTAAGATGGAGTCAAGTCCAACAGCATGTATAGCAATCTTTTGAATGCTTCCACTCGTTTCCAGTAAGATCATCTTTGAAGACCCTGATGTATGAAACAGAGATTCCCACATATTCCCATTGCAGCAACAGGAGTTGTGGAAGTTACATGCTGAAGACCATTTAACAAAGGTTAAATCATCTTTGCATCAATGAGGCAGATAAAACTAAAATTAAACCAACATCATCACATCACAAAGATGTCACATAATGATGATGATGATAACACTACTACTACTACTACTACTACTAATAATAATAATAATAATAATAAGATTGATTATATGAATGATTACATTCCTGGTCAGCCTATGTTGAAATGATTCATTATTTGATAGTGATTTTGTTGTGACAGTGTCTCTTTGACGTATGTGGACCTGCTTCATGAACATGAAAATGGATGATTCTTTTCAAAGCAAAGGAGTTTCAGATGAGTGGTAGAAAGTCCGCCTGAGCTCTACGTATCTATTTACATCTGAAGCCACTTTACTACAACATATACTTGAAGATGATCATCCCGAGCATGCATATGTCTGAACTAGTTTCCTGTGTGTGTTTATTTACATGGATTGTATAATTTGGCCAGAAGAATGCTTGTGGAGACACTTTACTGTGCAGATGTTGCTGACTTTATACACACGTAAATGCCACAGATGTTGTACCCTGTCATCATGGAGGCACTGCGCCATAAATCATCAATGACAATAAGAAAATACGACATATGCTGGCACTGAAGAGGATTAGGACCACATTTAAATACAAAAATTGAATGGGATAGACTTTCAAAAAATAATTTAAACACTGATATTGTCCATTCTCCATACATCTCCATTCATTCATCTTCTTCCGCTCATGGGTAGCGGTTGTGCTGGAGCCTATCCCAGCTGTGAACATCAGGGTCCAACCTGAACGGGTCAACACCTCATCAGGGCCACATTAAGGACAGAAAACCATTTACCCTCATTTCACAACTAGACTGAACGATTAACCTCAGCATGCTTTTGGAGGTGGCAGACACGGGGGGAGCATGGAGACGCCACACAGAGAGAGCCCAGGCCAGGAATCGAACCTGCGACCTTCTTGCTATGAGGCAACAGTGCTAACCAGTGTAATTCAGAGTGTCGCCCCTGATTTTTTTTAGATATTAATTTCTCTATTAATTCCCAGAACGCATTATCATCATTATATTTTGATCTCAATCCAATGTTTTGTTTAAAAAAGGCTGAAATTCTCTTCCGCAGAACACACACGCACGCGCTCACACAGTGCTGCTCACTGATTGGCTGGAGGTGAACCAATCACCACACCTGTTTGTGTCACCAATCACAACACCTGTTTGTGAACAGGGTTATAAGGTTAATTTAAATCGCGCTGCACTGCAAATCAGTAAAACGCTAGAAAGAATATAGGACAATGGTCAGTCATTTACTGAATGAAACATTTTGACATATCACGTCTTCCGCCGACTCGGCAGCTCAGCACTAGCTAACATCACGGTCGTGTCGTGATGCCAATGTACACGCAGTGTATTCGGAGTGTGTGATACTGGACCGGACTTTTCCACCGGCTTAACACTGGATTTGTATGCCAACAACATGTTGAAAATGTATGCAAAACATGTTGTTGCACAGAAAACGACGACTTTTAAACTTTTAAAGAGCAAGGCACGTGTGTTTCCTATCGGTGGAAGGACTGTTCTTCTAGAAAACAAGAAAGAAACTCTTCTAAAGGTAGGAATATGTATTCACAAGTTCACTGTTTTCACTGCTGTTATTGTGTGCTGCTACTGTGGCTTTGTTTTGTTGGAGTAAGGAGCTGCGGTTCAGTGTGTGGGCGGATGATGATGATAATAGCCGTAAAACAGGCTGTTCTGTCGTGATGTTTTAACAGTTGGTTCAGAAAGTGAAAGTGAAATAAGTGCATGATGATTGTGATTGTTGATGGGTTTTTTTTATAGTATTGCCATGGTATTGACATGACAAGGTGTGTGTGTCTTTCATTTCATACACAAGACTCTTCTATAAAAATCCTACATCAACCCTTTGATAAATCCTCACTATCCAACAGACACACTAAATGCAGCAGCACAGTAGTAAATGGTGGTAGTGGACAGAATGACCCAGATAACAAGGAAGAGGAGGGAAAACCATGTGGCCAAAGAAGAGAGGGAAGTTCTTCGGCCTGTAGTGAATTATCTGGTTTGCATATGTCTTGCCTGTGCTCTCTCAGTCAACATTACTTCCTGGAGATAAATGTGTTGACAGGAAGTAAGACATTTATCAGGAGACTTTCGTGATGGCTCTTAATGGCGCAAATGTTTCAGAGTCAGACTCCTTCCTATTTTACCATCTGTACTTGAATGCCTCAATGGGGGAGAGTGGCTGAATGAAGAAACATACAGAGACAGGGAGGAAGACAGTGAACATGAAGGGGAAAAGTGTTTTCCTTGAATCTGCTGGAGTCATTATGCCGGTGCTCATGTTAACATCTGTCCTTTTTCTACTGTCACTGCTTTCTGAGCGACTCGATCTGTTGCACCTGACAGCAGCAGTGCTGTTTACATGTTTAACCCAATATCTTTCCCATTTTACAGTCTTCTTTGAGTGAAAGTAGCCTGTTTGAATTGTTATTATTTGTCAGAACAGAGTAAGGAGGCTCCATTATTACTAAAACGTGTGTGCATTCGTGGATCCTCCTGTGGAATCAGTGTAGAGCGGCTGAAGAATGGACATTCAGTATTTACACAGGTAAAACAAACAGAGATAAATCATTGAATTAGAAGTACAGAGTGTTCAGGGGGCGTTTGTCCAGCGGCACTTAGTAGATTATATGTGTTAAGATAAATGTGTGTAGTCTGTTTGCTGTCTTCATCACCTTCATTTCTAACAATCTTACAGCAGTGCCTTCATAGTCTCATTTTTTCAAAACACAAACGTTTTTCCTGAGTCAGTTTGGAGAAGGTTATACGTTATGTATTGTTTACACAGTGGCAGGGGGGAGGGGTAATATGCCGACATGACTACTCCAGGTCAGCTGTGTGTTGAAGTGATATTTTTTTCAGATTAGAACATACACAGCCCTGACCTACATGTGGGACCGCTTTGTGTGTAAATGTGTGTCTGCTGTAGTAGACTCTTGCAATGGAAAGCGAGGGCGAGAACAACGGAGAACCTGGGGAGCGATGACGCAGTGGCCTAGCAACCGTCAGGTCAAACTGCCGGCTGTCGAGACAGATGGATGAGCTACAGGCCCGAGGCTCAACGCTGCGGTCGAATAGCTGACATGGTGCGACAGCAGCGATGCCTCCAGTCATTAAATGTCTGTGAGTTGTAATAATTTCAGACAGTTTAAATACTACTTTACGTCTGCCGTTGCCTTGGTTGCAACGCAGGCACACAATGTGTGTTTGGTTGACCAGCACAAAACTTCACCAGCGGTGTGGAGGTCCCTGTTATGTCTGCTTTAGTGCCCCCGCCACTCTGTGGTTTTCTGCTCACCAACAGTCATTTGAGCAAACTGGAAAAAAAAACAGCTTAGACGCAGACTTGGGCACAGGTGTGTAAACTGTTCAAAGATGCGAGCAGAAAGGCTCATGAAGATTCATGTAGATGTGCATGTGTAAGTATTTGCAGTACTGGAGTAAGTACTGGAGTTTACATGGCCATTTATTATATGTTCTCCCAGTGTTGAGGATATGTTTGTCAGTCCTAGGATTCTTTTTTGAGCCAGTCCAGTGAAAAGCATGGCCTTAACCCACTTTAGCCCCTTTATAGCACATCTCCAGTGAAAATCATGTGGAGCCTGAAATTGTCTTTGGTTCACCTCACTGAAACGGCCTTTAAACCACATGGAGACAGACAGACGAAAGGAAATCACGGGGTTTGAAACTCTAATCAGAGTGCATTTCTGCTCCTCTTTGGGTTTGCTACTTGTTTTCCAGTTCTGTGTAAAAAAAAAAAGATTGACAGATTCTTGGAAATACCTACAGTCTTGAGAATGTGTTTTCAAGAATGAGGATATATAAAAAAGTTCACTTAATCTTAATACTAATTTTGGCCATTGACATTTGTCATATTCTTTGCATCCTGGATCTGATTGTTTGTCAGTGCTGTTCGCACCATAGCTGCAAGATTTCGAGGGCCTGGTAACATTGAATTCAACGGAAACCAAACCAAAACTACCATGGTAACACTGAAAACGTAAGTGTCAGTCACCATCGTCCATATTCCTCTGCTTTAAGTTAACCTAAAGTGTTCATTTATCTGGAACGACTACAGGGCCACACGTAGAACAGACAACCATTCACACTCACATTCACACCTATGGGCAGTTTAGAGCGACTAGTTAACCTTAGCATGCTTTTAGAGATGGGAGGAAGGTGGAGAACCTGGAGAGAACCCACACAGACACAGGGAGAGCATTCAGACTACCAGGCCATGTAGCAAACCAGGGACTCCCTGAAGTGTTTCACATCAAATTTGTATGTCTCTTATCTATGGAACACCCTCCCTTGGATTATAAAACACCGGAGTTCCTTGGAATTTTTAGAACAACAGCCTGATCATAATGCTGCATTTATGATGCCACACAATTTCAGAGGTTGGAGTAATTATCGAGAATACAAAAAGAGGGAACGATGTGGATGGATCAGACGCTGGAACAACAGAGGAACCTCAGAGTGACTCAGATAAAGGCTCAATTCAAAAGTCTGTAGAAAAAAAATAATACTCAGGAAACTATGCAAAAAAAAAAAAAAATCCTCAACCATTTGCACAACACAGACCCTGCATTGTGTGGTTTTGGATCGTCGATGCCCTGTGAAAAATGTCCTTCTCTGGAGGACAAACTCTCCATTTAAAGATGCTGAAATCTCATGGGCTGAAATCTTGGACACATTCAATCTGTCAGTTCATAGTGGTGACAGTGACGCTCTGAGGGCATTCAACAAGGCGTGAGGAGGACAAAGATGAAGGGGACTGTTGGAAAGACCGACAATGGCGTGGAAGAGGAAAACCCACATGAAAGTCACAAAAGGGATTTGTCTGCAAAAACTGCGCAAAAAAAATGACCAACCTTTGAAAAACAAACAACAGACTATTTTTATGGAGAACTCCAGACTTTAATTCAACTGTGACACCAGCGTCAGAGTGACGTTGTGACACAGAACCAGATGTGAAAACAAGTTGTGGAAATTCACTCACTCAGTCAGTAGTTAATCATTTTATACCCTGTGCAGGCATCAGCTGGAGGTGTTACCAACATACGGTCTCAGTGCACTGCATAGATAACATTCCCTCAGCAGAGAATCATAGAGAATCGCATCAGGAAAAGGCAAAAACCACTTCCTTCCTTTTGAAAGGAGCTTTAAATTGGGCTGAAACTCACATTTTCACCCAAATACCATCAGAGTATGTGTCGTGTCCGGTCGAGTCACAGAAGTACAGAATAGCCAGTCTCACCTTTGTTGCTGCAGTCCAGCAGAGGTTTGGGGAACATGTAGGTGTGGCACATGGATGTGGCTTCTGGCTTCACCTTTATTGATGGAGGCCTCGGACGCCCTCCATCCCCGCCCCCTGGTCTACTGTCCACCTGATTGTCACCAGCACACAATGAATCCACACTGAGCTTCTTCAGCTTCTGGCCTTTCACCTCGGGTGGCTCCGCGCATTTAGCAAAATTGCCCAGGTTGCGGTTGCTAGGCACCTGCAAGGTCCTAATCAGGCTGTCCAATGGGCAGTGACAGCTCCAGGGGTTGTCATAGATCCGGAGGTAGCTGAGGTGAGGCAGAGGGAGCAGGACCTCCTCTGACGCAGTTCTCAGTCGGTTGTGCTGGAGCAGCAGCGTGGTGAGCTTGGAGAGCCCACTGAAAGCTCGCTCCTCCACCATGGAGATGTCATTCTGCTGGAGGTCAAGGCTCTTCAACTGGGTGAACTGGGAGAACATGTTGTCCCGCAAAACCTAAAGAGGGAGGTGCGAACATCATCACAAGCCAGCCTGATAAAACGATTGCATTTATTCCAGAATTCTTCATTCATCAGTAAACGTGCATATATTTGGCACATGGGGACAATGAAACCAGCCAGACACACCAGTATGTTATCACCTTGTAAAGTTTAGATGGTGAATGTATTCTAGATTTCAGAAGGAAGTCCCAGTCTCAAGTTCCTGACACTCCAGACCCATGTCAAGACCTTAAGCAGTCCCATGCCGTACAAATGGATTCTTTACAAATGTATCACACAGCAAGGTGCTTTTGTTGCTGTCCGTGATACATTTTTCTTGCTTCATATGAAACCCAACAGAGCCAAAGCACCAGTTACACATAAAACAAAATTTCCTTTTTCCAACTCTCGCGTCCCAACTCTCTTAACGTTAGGAGCTTAATTAAAGTCATTTTCACTCACGTACAACTCATTTGTCTTTATTTATTACTTTCCTGGCAAAGCACTTTGTTTTGCTCTTTTCAACACCTGTGACACACTTCCTGTGTGCTGACTCACACACACACACACACACACACACACACACACACACATACAGAAATCTGCAAACATCTGCCTCCAATCTAATCCTGAATTAATGGTCCACAGATGTGGTATCAACGAACTGACTGGGTGAACAATCTTCAGAAGTTAATTCAAGGAGCCTTGGTTGTTACCAGACTGCATTGGATGTTCATTGAGTATTCATTGATAGTGTGTGTGACTGTAGCAGTGTAGCACTTGCCTGAATTTTGTTTCTGGCCAGCAGCAGGTGATGAATGTCTTTGGGCCAGTCTTGCATCACGGTAGTCAGCTGCCTGTCTTGGCAGTCCAGGTACTTTTCTCCTCCCTCCATGTACTCCTTGCATTCTTGAGTCTGACGTCTCATGACCCCAGCCCTGCCTCTACCCCGTACACTGCCCGCAGCCCCCCTCTCCGCTGCCCCTGACCTAGGGCCTCTCCTGGGTTCGGCTGAGTGGAGCAGCAGCAAGAGGCACAGGGTGGTGAGGAGACGCATGGCGAGAGAGGAGAGTAATCAGGTCAGCCAGGGAAGACTGCTGTCGGAAGGTGACACGAGGCGCAGGAAGCTTGTCACAGCTGTGTGAGGAGAGAGAGGAAAGGGAGTTTTCAAATGTGCAATTTTCACAAACAGTCTTGCTTTAAATCCTAGAAATGCTGCAGGTTTTCCATCTACCTCAGCAACTAGACTGAAACTTCTTCCACACCATGGAAGAATTAGCGGAGAGGCACGCTGAGAAGGCATTGTGATGGCGGTTTAAAACATAAAGTAAAGTTGTGTTTTCTGTTTAGGTTGACCATAGAATGTTTTCTATGCTCTTTTTTGGTTGCTAAATCTTGTGTGTGTTTTCAATTCTTTCTCTTCCTCCCTCCGAATCTCTCTGTTTTGTTTCCCCCCTCTTTGATCAGTTGCAGGATTTTGTGGGTTACAGGATGCCAGTGGGTACTGTGGCCTCTGGATGAGTCAGCAGATTTCAGTACATCCTTCAGCAACTTATGAAAAGGTTTTTTTTCATTTGTGAAAATTGAAGTATGAAATGTTGTGTCCAAACCTCAATCACATTGATGATTGTAAATGAATGAGTGTAGCATAGTTGTATTGAGTAAACAGTATCTGCTTTCCATTGACCCTCTGTTTGTGTGGTTTGCTGAAGAGTTGAAATTAACAGAAGCACTGGATGTGTGCTGATTTTGCTACACGCCCATATAATTGAGCAGTGTTTGAATTGCCCCTATTGTTGTCCATAAAACTTAAGTATAGATGGTATCAAGCCTTGTAGAGGCATGGCGCCGCTTCCATTGACCAATGTAGACTTGAAGAAATGAGACTTTAAACCACGATCATCTTCTCCTTGTGGTCCTTTTGTGTATTTTCCTCCCTCATTCTAGCAGCAGCTGTCAGACATTTCCACTGTTAAACTGTGAAGCTATCATCAACCTCAGACATAAAAACTGAAAAACTGAAAATAACATTTATAGCTCGATGACGATGGCAAATTACTGCCACAAGGCCTCCGATAATGTGTGGGCGTCTTGGGGGGGTAAAATTTTCTGGTAAAATAAGTCTTGAGCTTGAGGGAGGTCTACCGAGAAAGATTGTTCACACACACACACACGTGCATACAGAGTCAATCCAACTGTATCAAACCACAGCCCCCTTACAGTCTCCTCATGTCTCAGACAGTGGAACAAGCCTGTCAGTGCAGATGGCGTCTGTCCATTATGAATAACAGACTGGCCGCTACAGACAGGAACAGCTGAGAATGTATCTGGGGATACATTTTCCGATCCATTGAGCAGCCTTCAGCAGTTCAATGATCAATCATGTCTAACTTGAAGATTCACTCCACTGCAGCTGTCACACATAAAGTGATGTGTTCCTATCATCAGAGATTGTCAGCTACTGACAGACCGCTGAGACCCAGGCCAGCGAAATCACTTGAGTCACCCAGAAACTGAGGTGGAAAGCATGGGGAGGTTTCTCTGGTAGAACCTGATGGTGTGTGATGCAGCATAGTCCATTGGCTATGGTCCTAATGTTCCTATAACGTTCCTACAGGGATACACAGAGCAGTGTAGCCTCTCAAATGGGAAACAAACAGAAGGGACAAACTTCTAGAGACATGTATATGACTCCTGGGGATGGAACATTGCTTTAAAAAACCTGTTGAGAGTTAGTTAATACAATTGTTTTACTTTAGTTCCTTTTACGGTAATAATAAACCATGTACAAACCAGTAGTCTCAGATCACTTTGCCTTCACAGCTGTTGAGCACAAAAAGTCCTGTCCTTCTTTGAAAACTGTGGCCATGGTCAGCTACAACGTCCAAGACACAATCCAGCTGTGACCATAACCCAAGCCCAACCCTGTGGTTCACCCCAGTCCCATACCATCCTGAATTAGACATCCCAGGCTAGAATTATTTCCCACTCCAGCTACTTTTGGTCATTTTAGGCAAAAAAACAAGAAAGTCTCAAAGTTTGTCAATAGTTCACTCAGGGCTTTCGGTCATCTGTATCCCATGGCCCATTGCTGGAAATATACGCACACCATCATTTGTCCAGAATTCACTGATCTTTGATGGTTTAGATGACATTTTAAAACCACTCTCAGCCAACAACTGTGCGTCAGTATACCCTGATGGAGCTTCTACATATTCACTTTTCTGATCGCGAATACCTTACAAAATATATATCTATCATGTTTCCCATCCAGTTTAAAACTGTTGGAAAAAGAAAGTACTCCCACAGGAGATAATAAATCAAAGCCTTCAGTACTTTTAGTGCTGCCATATTTGACAGTTTTACCAATTTGTTCACAATTAGTTGAAAGCCGTAGAAGAACAATTTATATGCTTCACATTTCATTCTGTTTACTGCTTGTTTTTTTTATATTGGGTGCTAATTATTAGCCATTTTGTCTTTTTCTTAACACTCCAGACTCAGTAGTCAGTAGTTTTACTGGGAGACCACACTCAGGAAGCATTGCCAGTAAAGCTTTTGGAGAAATGTAAGCTACTAGTAAGCTAATAGTGGTAATATTATTATACAGTTGTACTAAAGTGGTACCAGCTACCAAGCAGATGATACTAGATGATTCTTATCATATTATGTTATTATATATTATTTTGCTGAGCAAACAAAATAATTATTTTTGCATTAGACTTAAATGGTAGTGGTAGTGGTATTATATGGGAGTGTGGGTCCAGTGGTTGGTCTGGCCTTATTCTACAACCCTGTGTCCGATTTAAAAACTTCACCTTAGGTTTCAAACTTAGGCACCCCTACACCCACATGGTCAGGATACAGAATAAGGTATCATATACCCACCTATATGACTAAAAATGTAATCTGAGGGACAATAAAAGTAAGTACTAACATATGTAAAAAGGGTCATTTTCAAACCATATTTCTGACAACAACAAACAGAAGAAATCAAGGAGCTCAAGTTATAAATACAAGATGGCCAAAGGCTTGAAAACAGGACAGAAACAATCCTGTCAGCAAAAAGGGAAGTTCTCACTTTAGACCTCCTCAGTTTACAGCTCTGGTCCCAACTAAAAAACTATTCATAGCTTTGTCCAGATTCTAGTCATAAAAATCAAACATGCTTTATACAAATGTTTTGACTGCAGCTGGTGTGAGACCTTGTGAGAAACTGGTGGCGAGACATGAATCCTAAACTACTGGTTACCTCCCAGTTTTTTCCCACCACTGCACGGACATTACGTAATAACACATATGTGTTCCTGACTTAGAGCATCTCCCATCAATATTTCAGTGTGAACAATGGGTCAGTGGGGCGACTCATCAGAAGTGAGAGGAATCACTCATTCTCATCTAACTCCTTGGGCTTCTCCAACCCTTAGTCCTAATTATTTTGGTGTTTATTGTTCACTCCCCTCGATCTCATAAAAAGCACAACTGGTGGCCAGTCTGAACAAGCTAGTGTTGCTTTTTCCACTTGCAAGACAGTAACTCCTTACCATAGCTTAGCATAAGCACTAGCAAGGAGTACCTCCATAAAGTATCGGAAGTAGGAACTCGACTTTTGGTGCAGTCATGGCTTGCTGACTAGGACCCTTTCAAATGTTCCGCTCTTGTCTTTTTGTGAAACTACTTGGATGCTCCCTGCTCAGCACGAGTGCAAAGTTAGATCGTTTCCCTCTAGAGATGGTGGCGATCATAACAGAGGTACAAAGAGCCAAAGCGTTACGGAAAACAAAAAAAAAAGTCATTCATGCAGCACCTTTGAAAACACACCGCACACTTGCTACCTCTGATGTTTGCCCACAGAGGCTCTTCATGCTCCAATAACACTGGACAGGGCTCTGGGGATGGAAAGAGCACAGAGGATACAGCTGAGAACACAAGGGCCACTCTGTTGCAGACAGAAAGTAAGAACCAGCAGGGGAGGCTGCAAAAACAAAACTGACGGAGCAAAGCAACCTTTTCCTAATGACAGAAAAATGTGAAAAATTCGGCCCCAATCCAAGCTGCACAAACTTACGTTAGGTGATTAATTGAAAAAAAGGAAACTTGAGGTGAGGTTTTTTTTTTTTTTTGCCATCCAGTCTCCCAGTTCGA
>CAAKHB010007363.1:196905-214866 GCA_901007665.1 Aeoliscus strigatus
ATGTAGCTTATTACCATGTAACAGCCCCACTAACAACACCAGACTATGAGGATGTAAAGCAATGAAGGGGGACTTTACATGCCCGACCAGGGGATGAGGTATGGATAGCGACAGACATAAACTGTGTAAGCAGAGAGCGTGAGAGAGGACCCTCACACATGAGGGCTTAATTGAAACCAGATCAGTTTGTTTCTGCAGAAAGAGAGACGACGGGAGACAGAAAATTACACAGAACCTCCATATATACCCATGCAGAATTAGGTTTGGTTTTCAGACATATTTAGAACAGAAACAATGATTTCACGATGAAAGCCGAACTGTGCAAGAACATTAAGTAGATCTGTCTGAGAATATGCATCAGCTGATCCCATAACACAGAACATTATACACAGGATGAATACGTGCAAATTGTTCAGTTTTTTTCTGTATCGTCAATACAAAAGGGAGTCGAAAATCTGCCAAGATCAGAAGTTGTGCAGAGCTCACACACATAAGGTTTTCTCCTGACAGCCCACTTTGTTGATTACTGATGCCAGACACATCTGTACCTTAAACACACATGCCCTGCAAGCATAACCCTCCCACTCACTCCTCTTCCTACTTGAAAAATAACTGTGGCAAGCTGAAGCAGCATAATGTGAAGTTAAAAGAAAAAAAAAAAGAAAAGAAAAAAAGGGCGACTCGGGCACTTAGTAATGAGCACAAACTTGCAAGTCAAGCTTTTTTTCCCCCCCTTTTCCCGGTGTAGGATTCCAGTGTGAAACCACACATTGCTCTCTTCTGCACAAGTCTGGAATTTTACTGAAACTTTACACAAGGGGCATGTACCTTTGTGCACCCATGTGCATAAAACATACTCATGTCGTGACTGGTAATTACACAAAGATGGCACAAAAAGCCCTGGAGTTTTTTTTTTTTTTTTCACTGTGAATCATTTACAAAACTGCCTGATAAGCTTGACCAAGTTATCTGCTTTCTCATCTTTTATTTTGAAAAGACATTTGGGTGTAATGTTATGCATTTGGTGATCGTTCTTCTGTGCAAAGACGGTCCAAGTGGGTAAAGGAACCCCTCACTGTGAAGGAAGTGGTGCTTAATTTATCTGAAAGACCGACGGTCTAATGATGTAACAGCATGAAACCACCAGCCTGTGAAGGGAACTCAGGAGTTAGAAAGGACATCACAAACGTAATTGTCAGGAGTTGGAAAATGGATCATTGATTCTGCAAATCCTATGCTACCAAACTGGATCAAGTTCCAACCTGTCAACTTTGTTATGTAAAAAAAGAGCGAAGGCATTACGATGCAACAATACGTCTCGTCGAGTCTCTGTCCATTCATAGATTCATGCAAGGGAAATGAACATACTTTTCACTTTACAAAATAAAAGGCAGAAACATCCTTTTACTCTGTTATATTACAACACACAGTGTAAACCTTTTCATGACAAGATAAGAATGTTTTATTTGGGAATTTGTGGAAGTCCGATTTCATGACCAAGATGTCTATAATAAGCATCAGATTTTTTTTTTGTAGAAGTATTATTTTTAATAAGATTGGGAATATTTCGGTCGTACCTGTCCAGGGAGAGAACCTGGCTCGGGTTCGTCCACTAGAACCTGCAGATCACCGGTTGCTCCCGCGTCCCCAGCTCCTAATCCTGACATGAGCGCTGCGTCCAAGCCAAGAAAATCTGCCTGGCTGCCTGTAAACTTAAAGCCTGCACTGAGGGACGAACAGCTGGCTGCTCGCTCTCTCTCTCTCTCTCTCTCTCTCTCTCTCTCTCTCTCTCTCTCTCTGCCTGCATGTGCTGAGTGATTGACTTCTGCCTTACACAAGCTGCCTCTCTCTCGCTCCCTTCCTCTCACCCACTCATCTGGATCATCACACAGAGTACGTAACAGACAGTGAGCAAAAAAATGATGATCTTATTCTCAACAGGAGTCTCAAGGCTGTGTCTGCTTTAGCAATACACACAAACACATGCACACATGCACACACACACAAGGCTTGGAGTGCTGCAGCCTGGAATTGGTCCCTTTTGCAGAGCAGAATACAACCAAGAAACAAACACAGGACAACACTGGTTTGAAAGGAAAAAGAGAGGAAAAACATCAACCAGCACCCAGAGCCTTGTCTTTCTGCTTGTCATTTCTCTTCTATGCTCCAGACAGACTAGAAAACATTGGAAATGTAAATATGAGCAGGTTTATTCCTAGATAGCTTTGATCTCTTTCCAACATCTGCCTTGGATTGCTGCTGTGGCGTCTCTTTTGTTATCAGACCAATGATGTGACCATGCATGTTGCAGGCAACATGTTTGTACGTAGTTTGTAGAACCGCATGCATGTGGTTGTGCGATGTGCTGTAGCCTAGATGCTACAGCACATCGCACAACCACATGTGACTCATTGTGACGTTGTCAAATTCTCAGGCTTTGTCACAAACCTTTGGTGTGTGATAGCTACATACAGACACCCTTATGTGAACCAATGCTGAAATTAAGATGGAGAACATGGTGTCCTCGGGGCTTTGAGCATGTGCATCCAGATGCAGAGACACCTTGCGAAGCCCAAAGACAATAAAAACAAGATGTAGCCGAAGGGTTTGAGCTGATTTATACCCGTGACTACTGCAGAGTCCTTTTAGCCAGGAGTGAATTACACCCGTTCCTGTGCAAGACAAAGGCCAGATGTTAGCAGATTTTCTTCGGTTTTTGTCCAGTTGGAGTATTTGTCTGTTGTTCCAGAGGTCGGCACTGATCAACATACTGGCACCTGCTCCTTCCCGGTTCTCTCCGCTCTCATCCTGTCCTCTTTGTCAACACCGAGTGAAACAGCTCCATATTAGGACCACCCTTCTGCTTTGTCCTACATGGACTGTTTACTGCTGGACCCTTCACTCAGCTCGAGGGCACTTACCCAACTTCATTTTGAATAAGTAGAGCAGGGGTTAGCAATTCTCTGGAGACCAGAATCTAATTTAATTCCAATTTTAAAAACATCACAGCTTTATTATAAGCCCCAATGTGTCCCATAATGTACAGGATATACAGGACACGTTAGCCTGTGGTAGCATGTATACTCAGTAGGTGTGCCATGACGTGTGGTGACACAAGTGTCAGAACACTTAAACTCCTTTCAAAAGCCACGCTGACATTTGAACCCAATGCATCCTTTTTATAGCTTCAGTGTCAAAGGTGTCTGAATTCTTGATTCATCTGTTGTCATTTAAAGGGTTGTTTATGCTTTGTTTGTTGACAAAGGAGCACAGAGAGAAAGACAGTAACCAGAGCATTGTCTGAAGGTATAAATGGATTGGTATAAATGGAAAGCAACTGCATCTTGGGAGGTATGAAACCTCAGTGCCAGAGTGATTTATTCTAATTGTAGGAATAGAGTTTGCCTGGCAGTAATGTAAACACAATAACTGTCCTCTAATTAGGCTAAATCTGCATTTCCTCCCCACCATGTTCACCAGAGGTAAACCATGTTGTGAATGGGGTTTGCAGTGCTTTCCTGCCACAAGAGTAAAAATAAATCTCCCTTAATGTTTTTTTCAGAAGCCTGAAACTATCCTGCTCGTCCATATTCCGTCAGTCTTTTGCTCTTTATTTGCTTTGTCTCTTTTATTATTTCTATCTGCCCGCGTCTCTTTCCCTCCGTCAGTGTCCCTTGTTCCTGTAACCTGGCCACAATCCATGACAGACTGGAAACACATCGGAACAACACATGTACACAGAGGTACGGATGCAACTATTTAAACAAACCAAATGACCCCATATCACCATCTGTTATGGCTGTAAACTCCAATCCTGTTTTATTACACCACCATACCATTTTTCCTCAATGTAAAGCATGTATTTAATACATATAATTGTTGTCAAGACAATCAGAATTAATCAGTCTGAAATACAGGAATTTCTTTCCCCACAGAGGCTTGTCATTCTGTATTTCCTGACTTCCTCTTTAGCCATTTTCACTCAGTGATTCATTCTGTTTATGCACATCTTTTCCATTTCTCAGCAGTTTATTTGTTTTCATTTATCTCCTTTGCCAAAGGATTGTGTTATGCAACTTGAGCTACAAATTAAAAAGAATCTTGCAAATGTGTATTTGCGCTTCAGAATCGTCCCACTGGTCTGGAGTGTGTCTGTGGAAACAACAACTGGAGGAAACATAAAAGGAAAAGTTGAAAATGACCAGACCCAGACAATCTGTCGTCTGATAGATCTGCAGGCTTAATTATGTATCATACACACAAACAAGTGTTCTGTTACACTGTGTTTGTCTGGTGTCATGGTGGATTAAATGGTTGCATATTATGACAAATGGTGGCCTCTTGTAGAAACAAATATAATGAGGAGACATCTAGATTCACACGATTTGCTTGTGGTTCATATAGCTTGAATAACGAAGAATTAGAATCACTAACATATATTGAAATGTCAGCCCAGTGATTTTGTTTAGATGCTTATAATAATGAAAACTGTTTTACACATTTGGACAGCTCAGTCAGGTGGGGTTAGAGTACACACCTACATTTAAATGCCAATACAGAGGAATTCAGACACTACAATTAGAACATGACATAGACAGACAATATTTAGTCACAGCTATACCACCTCCTTGACTCACATCTTGTCCCCACAAGCTAGCAGGAAAAAATAGTCCCATAAAAAAAAAAGAGAGCCTTCTATTCCCCCCTGTCATTATTAATTCTCACCAGTTTCCGTTCATATGACTCTACTTCTGTCATATTTTATAATCTAGTGGGGATGTACTTGATTTACCTGAGGATATTTCAGGCTTCTGTGACCTTTATAACTGCAAAGTCGTGTTTTGACACTCCACCCAGTTAGCATCATCTTAACTAATCCCAGGTGTTCTACTACTTTCACCCAAAATGGGTATATCAGATTACAGTCCCATAGCACATGTAGGAAAGCCCCTGCTGTTGTCCCACAGTTCCACCAGGGATTGTCCCTCTGAGATGATCTTCCCAACGTATTCCATCCATCTGCCTGGGTCCTCTCGACCTTCTTTCAGCCCCACCATTCTGAAATTGTTCCTCCATTTGTGGTTCTCACAATCTTCCACACACAGCAGCTTTCCATTCCGTCCACTCTCTTTTTCCCGATCTCATCATTGTTTGCATTTTCCACGACTGAGACGATCCTTTCAGATCTGATATATATGTGTGTGTATACGTATATAGTAATCACCATGCACTTCTTGTGAACTGCTCGACTAAAAGCCGTCAGCTTTTCAGCTTCAGCTACAATAGCTTGTCTTTTTATCCTTCATCCAGTTGCCCTCTAATGGATGTGTCCCATTTCAGACTTATCACTAAAACTGCAAAGCCCCACTCCCTAATGTGATAGCATAACAAGCCTGAAAGAAGACATTTATCTCTGTGATGGATTAGAGATGTTTCACTTGCAGGACTCAGAACGATACTGAACAAGCTCATGTTCGCAGTGATTGCTGCATGTTTTGGGAACACTGACAGACGTAGAGATGCTCCCTGAGGGACCTCTGGCTCTGGCCCAGCTTTACTCTAATGAAGTTGTTTGACGTTCTATCATCCTGGGGATTTGACATAGCGACTCACCGGTCAACAGCCTGGCTGTGTAACCCTGAACAGATAGTAAATAAAGTTCTATCATGACCGAGGCTCCGTGGCTGTTCTCCCTATGGGGAGTACAGTGCTGGGTCAGCGGGACATGTTATCCAGTGACGGAAATTTCCCTTGCCAACAGTTGTAGGAGGACAGTGTTATCAGTAGCTGGAAGAAAATAGACAGATGTTCATGCAAAACTCATTTGCATAGAAAGTTTGTCCACTTTGTGCTAAGCTCAGGCGTGAGATGCTTCATGTTAAGAAAAAGTGCTTCTCCAACATGTCAGGGTGTAAATTTAATGTAGTTTCATAATCCTTCTGCTGTCTCTTCAAGACTTTAACGCCAATGTGCTCTGAACTAAGACATGTACAATATATTGTATTCTTCTTCTTCTCCTGTGTTTTAGTGCTGTGAAGTTAGACATGTAAGAATCCCGTAAAAGGCTTTCTACTCAAAGCTGTTCAACTTTTGTCAGCACTGTTTGCTGCCTGTGGGAACAAATGAACCATTTGTGACCCACATTACAAAGCTGATCTATTTCTTCCACAACTGTTTATGGCCTCGCTCCGGTCACCACTGGATGCCTCATGGAGCCTGAACAGATTCCCGCTGACAATTAGTCATTGAATTAGAGATCAGGGCACATCACCGTCACGTTTTTCTGTCATTTTGTGTAGTTTTTTGTTTAATCGTGCAACAGCAGGAGAGATTTGCTAATTAAGAATTACACAAGTTCATTTTTGGGAAGAACTGCTGTACTTGGACACTGAATTAACTGGTGCTGGTGTTCTTACATACTGTTGTGTCGTGTGTTTGTTTTAACATGGTTTCATTGTCAGTTTTGTCTGTTTTTCCATTTTCAGTGGCTAAGATCCATCATAACAGTTGGTGATGCTTTATTGTTTCACCGTTGAGCTAAAAGGACCTAAAAGAAACATGACACCTAATCAGCGTTTGATTACAGAAGTGAATACTGATCACACCCATATGACAGCATCTCGGGGTGAAACCTTCACACACTGACCTGATGACAGTTTGTTTCACGCCGACTACTTTTTGCCGAAGAATTTCTGTCTCCTCAATAAACCGTTAATAGACTGACAGTTAGCCCAAATAACTTCCTGCGTCTATTTTTTCACAGTACAATCCATACAAAGTGAGTTTAATATTAGATGTCTCAAAAACGTGGACGTCAAACTGAAAGTATGTCACGTTTTGGCTGAATCAATCAGGATTTGGCTCTGAATTGTAGCCTTCAGCTCCAGTCCAGTACATGCAGATGTGTTTTCTGGCTAATGATGAAGTTGAAATCGTTTCAGTTACCTTACAGAACCTCCATTTGCTTCATGCATCATAAATTATCCCATGTGTTGAATATCTGACTCCCCTGCAAAGAGCAAATTTCATTAAGCCAAGTCGTATGATGTGACAGTGGAAGAAAACGTGTAACTTGCGAGGAGAGACATACACCCAATCACTGTCTGAACGTGTGTGTGTGTGGGGAAACAGATGGGAATGATTTTTGTTTTGTGTATATTAGAAATTTGAGATGAAATATTTGATTATAAATCTGTTACACAACAGATGCAGAAAATCAGAGTCTTGATAACCCCAAGGAGGCAGTGGATTGTATGTGGTTGCCTCAGTCAGGGTGCCCAGTTGTGGGTGTCAACGCTGATCCTCAAATTGATCATGTAATTAGCTCATAAGTAAATTAAATTTTCCCCTCATATTTTCAGCTTTGTCATTTAGGTGAAAAAAAGAGCTTTTGCTCAGAACTGTCACCATCCCCAGTACTTTTCCATTCTACTTTTCCTCCCCACAGACCACTGCGCAGACTGGTTGCGCCTCATTTTCCAACCTAAATCTCTTCTCAAAGCTTTGTTGCATCTCTGCTTCTTCAACAACTTGGTTGGTGATTCACCCGTAATGACTTGTGCAGAACAGAGTCAGGACTCAAATTAGAAAGGACAAGAGCGCACAACATCGGAACGACCAGGTGTCACCACAAACACGCCGCGCCTGCACAGACCTGTCTGCTAATCGACTCTTTCTTCCCCTTATTTTGTGGTAAATCCCATTTGTGGAGAATGACCACGTTATCTCACATGCATGGCTTTATGCAAGACTTTTGAGGAGCACACCACACAATAATGCAGCTGCTGCTTCTGACAAAATAATCTTTGACACCAGTGTCCTAATTGTTTCTGCAGCTTTGTGATGAACAGTGGCCTCAGCATTGCGCACACACAGTTTACTGCATGTTTCTCTAATCAGACCTTTTATAGAGCCTCGTGCTTTCTCTCAAAGTTGCAATCTGCAGTTTAAAAGGACGACAGCGCCATAAAACCTCAGCCGCTAATAGCGGCTGCGGTGTGTCATGGTGCTCTGATGGCGTGCCATTCTCTCTGACATGTGTTAATGTCAGCAGCTGTTTAAAGCTGCTGTCACACAGTTATGCAGCGACACATATGCAGCCATGCATGAAGGTCTAAGTTAAATTCCTCAGTCTTTTGTTATATCTCCTGTCTTCAGTGCCTCTGCTCTCCTCCTTATCACCCCCGCCCCCCCGAAGCTTTTACAAAACCGCCATTCTGTGTACATCCCTGCACCTCATCCTCTCCATCTTTCCCACAATCGTTCCATGACAACATCCAATGACAGATTTAGCTCAAACCCACTTTCTGGCTATTCTTTTCACGATTTTTTTCCTTTTCTATCCCCTCTATTTCCCTATTTCACTTCCAGTCCTCCTAAAATATCTCTCTTCTAATTTGCCTCTCACTTCACCACATTTCACTTTAAAGAATCTATATCTCAGAAAATTTTTGAATTCTTCTATTACTCTGTCTTTGGCACCTTACACCAAGGCAAAGTCTTGGTATGTGTACACATACCTGGCACTAAAAATAGATTATGATTGTGATTAATCACCTGCTACCTAATCTCGCAAATAGGTTGTGAGACAAGTGTTTGGGGTCAAAGAAGGAGTGGGTGTTTTTCAACTTTTAAAAGTTGCAGTGATCTTCAAAGTGCTCTTTCAACCCTCACACTGACTCATACCGCTCAAACATAACTCAATAATAGTGTTGGGTCAAATGGTCAATGGACGCCGCCCTTTTAATGCACTCACAATTAATCGGGCCACCTCACTGTTATATACAACCAGCATCAAAATACCAGACAGGCACCAAAGTGCAGAACTAAAAATGGTCCAGTCTGCGACCCTTCCATTTCTCATCTTATTATCATTGTTTGATCAGGATGTGAAATACTGTTGATATGATTTTCCACTGAAACTGACCTCATTACATCACGACAAATAAATCACAGAAACCATGACAGCTGCTCTGTTTCGCTGGGTTGAACAAACCAGACTGTTCCTCATGCCCGCTCCAACGTACTGATTTAAATTTTTTTTTTTTCTTCGTTTTAAAGCAACGACTGGTATGTTTTCTGTTGAACGGATTAAACGGATCTCAAACCTTATTTGAAAAACACGCATACATTTCAAAGTATACACCACACAGGCGTGTGAACACACTCCAGAAACATCCTTCATAGTTGCCGATCTTTGAATAGATGCATAATCAGCGAGCATGACAAAGCAGACAAACTCTAAACAGTGACTAAAACAGAACCGTGTCCTTTCTCTGATCAAAGTACTTGGGATTTATGCTTTCCTGCGTAGTGTTGAGTACATGTGTGTTGCGGTGAAAGAGGCTGATGGTGTTATGATTTACCGTGAAGGAGAAGTTCTCATTGGAACATCTGCCTTCCGACACTGATGAGCCAAAAGGCGATAATGAGTGCGAGCGAGTGTGTTTTTGCCAACTTGTACGATGAAACCATCCGGGATGTTTTCAAGTGAGAACCTGATGGGTGGTCTGCACCTTTTGAAGGCTCCCACCGTTTTTTAAACCTTAAAGTGTTGCGTATTCCAACACACTGAACCACTCAGGAGTTTGTCACCCAGATTGAATCCTGCAATACTCTGCTGTGTAGGGTGACATGGTGGTACAGTGGTTAGCTCACAGCGAGATGGTCCCTTGTTTGATTCCTGGTCTGGAACTCATCTTTGTGGAGTTGTCATGCTCCCCCCGTGTCTGTACAGGTTCTCTCCAGGTACTCCGACTTCCTCCCAACTCCAAAAAGAGTGCCAGGTTAATTGGCTTCTCTAAATAGCCCGTAGGCGTGAATGAGTGACTGAATGGTCGACTGTGTATACATGTGTGATGAAGTGGTGACTTGTACAGGCTGTATCCTCCCTCCAGTGTGGACCGCGACCTGTAACCGGAGACTTGAATTCCTGAAATGTCAGGAATTCATCTGAAGGCACGGTTTTAATCTGGACATGTAAACATCAACACTTCCCTCACCACAGAACCAACACCTCTTATTTCTCCTCAGGTTGAACTGCCTGGGACATTCTGAGAGATGCAAAAAACACCCTGAGCATGTTAATCATTCTTACATGCTCCAACATGCCATATTGTTTTTATTTAAGCAGTGTTTGCTTCTACATCTTTTTCAGTCAAAACTCAGGAAGACATAAAGCACTTGTGTATATCTAAGAAGGCACATAAATAATGGTTATCACGATTAGAAATTACAATTTTATTTTATATTGTGCTTTGTTATGTACACAATACACAGATGCCTTTGAAACACATGATATAAACATGACAAAAGATTAAAAATAAAACACATTTAGGTAAATTAGCTGGCAATTAGCAGTTTAAATTCCAGATTAGGTTCATGATTGTGAATTATAAATCGATATATTACACGTTCATAATAATATAATACAGTGCATGAGGCACTGTGCGTATAGGGCACCAACTTGGAGGGGAAAATAGAGAGTACAGTTTACACACAAATTCATTCCGCTCACGTTTCATGAATGAGATCCCCAGATTCACAGAAATCTATCACCTCCTCCCAGGCAGCTGGATGTCTCTTCAATGGCCACTGGCTCTTCCTTTAGAATATGCAAATTGCTGATTACTGTCAATTTACTCAGAGTTTTCTGCAGTGTTCATAAATCTTTCATGTAGAAATCTACACACAAATGTACGTTTTCATGAATGACACCCAATGAGAGTACCGTACGTTGCCCTTGTGCAGGGTGCAGCCAGGGTGTATTGGACATGTATGGACAGGTCAGCCTCCCACCCTGACTGACGAAGGGTGCCTGAGTGTGACTCCTGGAGCAGCATAACTTCACCATGATCAACATCTGCTCATCCTCGCTCCCCGTTTCTAAGCACACATGCTCACCCGCTGCCTCTCTCATTAACTGTGTTTTTAGCGTGTTTCTACCTTTCACATTTTTCCGGCCTTCATCGGACTCGTTAAGTCATCTGGTCCTGGAGTTAATGTGACTCTGTTGCATTTCTCATCACGTCTCTTCGCCGTGGAGAGGTTTTAAGAGCTCACGAAACAGGCCACTAAAAGTGGAGTCTGGAGGATTTTGGAATGTCAGTTGCTGTGGGGGATCTGTGATGGTCTCAGGCAGACGGAGTGAGTCAGGATCTCTGACAACACAACAGTGCTTCAGTTTACAACACCCCTGAACAAATGTCTCAACTTTGCTCTTCTTGTACTCAAAGTAACTTTTGACTTTTCTGATGAACGTGGGACGGTTTTAATTGTCTTTTTTGAAGGTCTGATGTTTGCAGCTGTGTAGTAATACGTTCTACATTTTCTCCTTCTTCCTCCGACGTGGCTCTTTACTCTGTAATTATGGTTTTGAAGGCAAAAACTCCCCCAGGACCAAACAAACCCTCCATATACTACAGAAACTGTTCCAGCCTTCTGCTGACCACAGACAAGAAAAAACACAAAATTAAGTTGTGGATAAAGGATATCATGCCATGAAACTCTGTGTTGTATGGCAGCACCAGCCATGGAAAATTATGTCTGTTGGGTTTGTACATTTAGAAAATGAAACAACTTGAAAAACAACAAGTGTCCGTTGTTGAACTGCTCATTAGATGCTCTTTGTTTATTTTCTGCTTAAACACGGTTTTAATCACTTTTTTTTTTTTTAAGAATAAACATGCATAATAACAGGACCAGCGCTTATTACGGTCACAGTTCCACCTGTACTGAATGGTGTTTGGCCGCTGGTGAATGGACAGCTGGCAAGTGTTTTTTTGGCTTTTCTGACCACAGAGACAGTCTCAGAAGAATCTCTTTTAGGATGAGTCCATCCGAGCAGCCTGGACCACAGCTTCCTGTGGCAGAGGGGAATTTAAACATATGATCATCTACTATGAAGAACTAGTATTATGAGAAACCCAATGCCGTTGTCTGTGCAACAACTCCTGACCAAACACAGTCAGTGTTTTGCCTCGGAACTGGTGGTGTCCAAAACAGCGTTGGCGACTACTGGACCAGTTCATGTTTGTCTGAATGTGCAAACAGGCTGTTGGCTCCCATATCAGCTGTTGCATTTATAGTGATTCTGCTGCCTCCAAGACGCCAAAGTAAAAGTTATTTCAGGTTTACATGTTTTAAATTTGAGTTTTAATTGGTCCAGTAAAAAAAGGACACAAAACTGAAAATTAAATTGTGTTTATTAGGCACTGTTCAAGCCCAGTGTGGTTGCCCCCCCACCTTGCCCCCCCCACAGTCTGCCAATTAACTGTGTTTGTGAAACACATGCTGACTGTGTGTTTAACAACAAATACAAATGACGAAATGACATAGAAAAAAATGTACTTTGTCACAACAGACGTTGTATGATGAGGTGCTCACACACACACACACACACACACACAGGAGTGACATGAGTTACAGTAAGTGGAGTTTGCAAAGCTATGTCTGGATGAACGGGGAGCCGTGGAGAATCCCTCACTGGGTCTATGAGGAGCATACGCCCTCTCATGCGTGTGCACACACGCACACACATACACAGTGAAGCAGTATGTAAATGAGTCTATCGTCTAGATCTGGTGAACAGATGATGCTAATCATTTCCATCTTCCTCAAAGGAAGAGGACTATTAGAGGACTATTTTTCATGATATGTCCGTCTAGTTCGACTATGTACCGAGGAAAGATGAAAGAAACGATGACACAGCGCCTGATGCCAGTAAAGAGGGACTGAGACACAGACCTATAGCTGGTTCACTAGAACTTTCCTGAAGGGTAAATCAAACTAAAATATACTTATGTAACACAACGCTGTAGCATCTGTGAAAATTCATTACTGGTGAGCGACTGATGGTCCAGGGTGGTAAGACCTGACCCTCTCTGCTGTGGGGTCAGGTGACCTGTGAGACCCCCCCTGATCCCTGACCCTGAAATCCATGGTGGAAAACAGTAAAACAGACACAGGCCTCTCTGTGCCGTCCGCAGTGGATGTAGGAAAGAGGTGGTAATTTCACTCTAATCCCACTGGACATTTGTTGGGTGTCCTTGGATGAGTTCCACCTGAGCGGTCATGGGGGGTCACATACCTGGAATCAATTAACTCGCTGCCGTCCGACCTTAAGCAGCACTTTGACTCTTTAAAGATGCAGTAGGACATTATCTGCAGGTATTCAAACCTATAAAATGCCCTCTTGTTGTTAAAAAAGTATTTGCTTTGTTACAGTATGTTCCTCTTTTAAGACTTTAAGGATTAAATCCACCTCCCCAGCGACTCATGGCGCGAGCCTCTAGTATCATCTCTGAACAAAGACAGTGATTCAGCCTGTTCCAGTTAACTTTAAACAGACTGGGCGACGCGTTTTAGGAGAAACACATGAAGTAATGCTGATTCATGCACTAATTTCTCATTGAACCAAACTACTGTTTGGAGCAGGTATTTCCATCAGTGCATTAATACTGTCATCGTTTCTCGCCTTCACAATCTTAACTTTTCTTCCTTGAAGACGTTTTACAACAAAAAGCAAACTACTTAAGTCCAGCTGTTTAATGTATAATGTGTTGAGACTATAGAGCAGTTCCTCATGGAGTGACTGACACTTTCATTGTCATGAAATCATCCGGGGAATTGTTGACAAACATCCATTGTTCTCAGCACGTGATTTTAGTTGACATGGATTTTTTTATTTTTGTCTGACAGTGCTATAGATGCGTCAGCGGAGTCCAAGCTGGAGGGGGTCCCAGGATGGAAGGTTTTCCTCTGTGCACGCTCGCTCACACACAAACGTGTGAACGAGATCCTGTGGAGATGATGAACGGCATCAGGGTCCCGCAAAGCCAAAGACAACTCTCAGGTGGTCAGTGATCTGTCGTTTCTCTACTAAAAGTCCATGTTTGCAGACATTTCACTGCCGAATACTGATTTTTTTTTTATTTTTTACTTCAGACGACACTACTAGCGCACATACATCCCTAATTTCAGCTCTAATTGCGTTCTTTTCATACATGTCCAATGTCTGATATCTCAAGGACAGGCATTTGATCTTAAAAGGGCCCAAACGATTCTGTCCATAAATGCTTATTTCAAGGTTTTAAGAGACTTTCAACATCTGTTTATGAACTGAGTCCAGACACTTTTTACTGAAGGACAAAGTCTTTGACTGGTGAAACGGTAGATTACGTGCATGGAAAAACATCACCGCACATTGTGTGCTTGTGTCTCTGTGTCTTTTAATTAGGACTTTTAAAAAAAGTCTCCCAACACCCAACCACACATGAACCACACATGAAAGAGAGGAACCTGAGTGAGGCGGGGGGCTGTTGTGAAATGACCCCACTGATCCCTGAGCTGCTTTTGTTGTGACTACAGTCCAGCAGTAAAACAGAGATCTGGACGCTGCGTGCAGTGTACAGTAACTCTTTCCAGTGTTTGAGGAAACCAACATTCTCACAGTTTGTGGTGACGATGGTTGCTGGTGTATTAGTTCTACACACCCATAACCAGGGCGTGAACCTTGTACAGTTTAGGTCGAGATCTAAGAAACAATAGATCTGTATTGTAAAGTCAACCAGAACCAGAGCGAGTCACTGCGGAAACACTTCGCAGTGCCCTGCACCTGGTTGATGATTCAACATCCTTCAGCAGCTGTAAAATAGTGCTGGTGTTGGTTGAACAGACAGAGTCATGATGGAAGGATAGTCAGCAGTTTGACTGGGATGAAATGTTACATGTATTGTTGATCAACTATTGCAGACTTTCTTTGGAAAACGCTTAAAATTCTTTTCCCCTTCACACATGTGTTTGTAGTCGTGAGTTCTCTTCCCCAAACTAGCTATAAAAGTGTGGCTTATGTTTTATTTCACCAAAAATGGAAATCCTGGGGGCACATTGTGGGGTTGAAGAGTTACCATATCCAGAATGTTGGAGCCGATTCAAGATTAATTTTGGTCTTTGCCAAAGACATTCAACCAAAAATCCCTCTGCACTTTGTTCGCATTTAACAAGGAGTGATCAAATTCGATCGGCACAGTTAACAGATATGATTAGAGTGTCTGTCTCAAAAAGTCTAAGTTGTTTTGACAAGGAGGTTGTTGACCTTAAGGAAAATATGCTGTGACCCAGCAGATTCTATAGGACCATCTTCTCTCTGATGATTTCATGCCTTCCTGGTGCACATCACACCATGGTAAACACACACCCCTGCACCGCATGTGAAACCTCACGGTTTGACGAGGAGAGTTATTTGTGCCACACTGGGTTAATGGACATCAGGAACATGCCAGAGAGGGAAACACACTCTGTCACATATGTTGCAGAAATCCCCATCCCTTCCAGGGTGAGAGAGCAATGGAAAGGAGGAGATCAACTGACAGGAGCACAGCGGTGATTCACTATCACCCTCATTCTCACCTCACATTCATCTCAGTTGTTTCCACTTAAGTGCTTCTACTCATCTGTCATTCAGTATTTTCTGCTGGTTGGCTATTGATGCTACTTTGCATGGCCAGAGTTGCATATATGCAGTATAATAGCAGTAAATTACAATCTTCTGCCCCCTGCTGGACACTCAGCTGCAAGCGTAAAATCTGATTTGGGGGGAGTTATCTTATTTTTATACATAGGTAAACATATACTGTACCATATTCTCACCCAGAAAATACATGTTCTCTCAATTTTCAATAATTTAAGCTATATTAGTTGAAGATATAAAAAGAAAAAAAAATATTTTGATCACTTGCTTAAACATTGTTTGTGTTCCCATATTCCAGCACCTCCACCTGCCTTTGTCTGGATTCACCGCTGTCTCTGTTCCCGTCTCCACCTTTTCTCACGTGCACCGCTGGCAGCAAACTCTTCTCAGTCACCTTCTCGTATCCCTGAGCACCACCTTTGTCTAAAAAAGAAACTATTCTACCATGTTCCAAACTTTATTCTGTTTTGCTTATGTGTCAAAAAGAATATTCTTTCTCATAACCCCTGTCACAACATCACAGTGAAAATACTGTCATTTTAACACATACAAAACCCTTTACATCCTCGATTCTGCAATTTGTCAAGCTGAAAACCTTCTGTTGAAGACTGTATGTATATAATGTATACGACATTTACGTGACATTTAGCTGAAATGAAGACATTATGCATTCTGGTACACCTATTGCTACAGTCACGTTGTGCAATGTTGTGAATTGAATTGGTCTTGTAAAAGTATTTCAGCTGTAAATTGTTGCTCTCTTTGTACTAATCACAATCCAGGACTGAAGAATCATACAGGTAATATCAAAATAATTTATTTTCTGTGTAGTTCAAACATAGAAACCACATTGCAGTTTCTAGATAAAAACTGATATTAGAAAAACACTACACAGATTCATTAGAAAGAAAACAAACATGGTCACACGGGCCACGGTGGAACTTGAAGAAAGAAGAAAAGACATTCTGGTCCAGTTGTGAACGCGCATGAACAGGATAATATGACTTGTGCGCGCTCCGGTGGGCGCGGCCACTTTGTGGCAGCAGAGACTCACTTTTTGCCAGTACAGGTGACAGCTATGTGGTTTCCAGGTAAAGGACGAAAACAAAACATACACATTGAAACACAGCTCAACAACAGCTCTAAACAACAACCGCGCGCTACATTCAAAATATCAGGAAGACTGGAGAAATGATTCGTGCTTCTGAGGACAAAAGTGGACATTTTAGGGGAAAAAAGGACAAAACTGTCAATCTAATCTTTCTATTAAGTCGGTAACTCACAGACCAACACAGATGAGCTAGCAGGGGCTTGTTCCGCAGGGAACGCGCGCGCAGAGGATTGTGGGTAAACAAGTGTTTGTTTTTTCTACAGTTGCTAGGTTACCAGCCCCAGCGGCCGCGCAGCTTCAATAATTCAGTAAGTTCACACTCCGACAGTCCGATTTATGTAGTTATATAAGTAAAATTCCAATCAAAGTTGTAACTATATATTAACTTCTCTGACAATAACGAGCTCTGTACTTAAGTCTGTTTCCTCGAAATTAAGAGATAGTAAATCGAACTAATGTCTTCTAATGTCTTTTTTTCACTTGTGAATGAATTGTATTTCCCCAACAGACACTGACAGCTGTTAACCACCATAGTTTGCCCCAATTCATTGTGTTCATTATCAGTTATTTTAAATCCAGATGGGTTTTTAATGTTATTTCAATGTTATTTCAGTGCAATATTTCTCAACCAACATTCAAAACTCTCATTTCTGTGTGCATATCCATCCTGTTTTTCCATCAGTGTGAGTCTAATGGAGGAGCAGCAGCACAGTTGGCCATCACGCTGAAAAGAGGCAACATAAAAATGGAGGGCGACACCTCTGTCCTGGTTAACAGCCCTGATATGTGTCTGACTGAGGAGCTGCTCTGTGCTGGTGCTGTTGTCTCAGCTGCTCTCCAGCGCCTGGATCAGGTACGATTTCCCCGGCTATGGCAGTATCACCTTTCCTGAGCAGGAGGATTTCAAAAGATTTCTAAAGGATTTACAGTGTGTAGTAGAGATCTTGTGTATGTGTGTGTGTGTGTGTGTAAAAACAACAGCAAAAACAAGTGTAATAAAATGAAATGTGAGTTTATTATTTTCCAGCAAAACAGTTTTCAGATTAGAACTTGTGTGATGGATGAACAATGTAAAAAGATGCCACACATGAAAGCTTTTCAATACTTACAAACGGAGGAGATCTCTGCTTGGATGAGCTCTTCTTTTAATCCATATAATCATTCTATACAATACACATTAATGTCACAGTTCGGTCGTTGTTGTGGGGATGATGTGAGTCCTTCTCCTTTATTCAGCTCCATCCACCCCCTCTAAGTGGCATTGAGTTCAGATTTAACGATACCAGTATAGTTGCATGCAAAACATGTATACATTTGTATTCAAAACAGAAGACATTGGAAGATGAGCAGGCAGCAGTGTGATTTAGAAAGGGATAAATAT
>CAAKHB010007363.1:214886-226509 GCA_901007665.1 Aeoliscus strigatus
ATACTTACAAACGGAGGAGATCTCTGCTTGGATGAGCTCTTCTTTTAATCCATATAATTATTCTATACAATACACATTAATGTCACAGTTCGGTCGTTGTTGTGGGGATGATGTGAGTCCTTCTCCTTTATTCAGCTCCATCCATGATAAACCCATGTTGGGTGGGCGTGCAGCACACTTCACCCCCTCTAAGTGGCATTGAGTTCAGATTTAACGATACCAGTATAGTTGCATGCAAAACATGTATACATTTGTATTCAAAACAGAAGACATTGGAAGATGAGCAGGCAGCAGTGTGATTTAGAAAGGGATAAATATACACAGCCATGTATTTGTTCATTTCTATATAAAAGTGCACATCTTTTGGCATGACATGGGTAATGTGAATGATAGAAAAGATCAATAATGTACACACACGATGCTCCACAAACACATAATTACTATGAATGGCCACAATGATACACAGTCTCTGACATTACAGTATCAACAATCCTCAGACATTGTACGTGATGACCTTTGCATATATAAAGCCTTTCATACCTCACAAAGTAAAATAAATACTGTACACATCCTTAAAATGAAACCTATTTTCTGCTGTCTTTCTCCTTCACAGTGTGTATAGAATGAATATAATGATGCAGTACAGCTTTCTAACACTGAGTAGCAGTCTTGTACAAGGGAAAAAGTCACAGAACTTTTTTTTTTTTAAGCATTAAAGCTGGTGCATGGCATCAATAGTAGTACAGTGCACTATGAGCTATAGGTGGAAAAACAATTGGAGCTGTTTTTTCTTCTTGCTGCAGTGTCTTGCTGCTGTCAGCTTCAATTCAGGAAATCATCAATAATGCACAATAGGTTCGATCCAACAGGAATTCATCTCAGGTGCGTATTTGTGCAGGGATCTTTCATCATGGATCAAATGACAGTACATCAGCAGCGTCTGTGTCTAATTACAGAACGATGCAAAGCTTGTACGTGTGCACTGCAGCCCAGTTGGTGTGTTGTGTATCTCCCCCTGTGTAACCCCAGCAAGAAGTCTTTGGCAACGAATTGGAAACCCATTGAAAACGGAATCATCAGCCCCCGCATATACCTCACTTGAGCGGCTGCTGTTAATTATAAAACCATTTAGAGCGGAGAAAATGATAGCTCATTAGTTTTACTATGACGGCGCGCTGCGCTGTGTCTCTGCTGGTTTTATAGCAGCAGGCAGCAGGGCAGGAAGTAAAGAGATGTCAGAGGAACAGTGAGGAAAATCTCTCGGAGTAACATTTCCTTCAAACCTCATGCCCCCCCGCAGACGACTGGCCTTTACTCCGCTCGTGTGGCCACTTTTACTAGTCGATTATCATCGTACTTAGTCCTTTGGCCGTCACGGACTACCACTATCACCACAGTGGATAAAACTACTAGCTTTGTTGTGTTTTTTTTTTCTTTTTTCCACGATTACTTTTGTCATTGCTGCAGAGAAGCTGAAACTTTACCCAGCTGGCATCGGATGTCTATATCACTGGAGGAGATGTGAACATAAGACAGTTGAAAATGAAAGTGGGCGTACACTGCGGGTTTGGGGAAACACTCGGTTTCAGTTGTCACAACCTGGTCGCCAGCTAGGTTCTTTTTCTATGAGCATGTAAATGTGTGCAAAAAGCATTTACTATCGTGTGTGAGTCTACTGTCTGACAGTCTGTGTCCATCTACCCGTCCATGTCTCCACAGCCTGTCCTCCTAAGGAGCGTAATTCTTGGGCCGTATCATCATCTTGACCGTTTTGAAGGCCTGCCTGTAGTTGGTGGGGTAGTACTCTGTGGACATGTTGTGCCATGTCCCCCAGAAGATCCCGTTCCTCACTCCCTTGTACCTTTTGTGGTAGTACTTCCCGTTGAGGTTGGCCGACATGCAGGCGTCGAACCACCAGCCGGAGCTGTAGTAGGCGCCGCAGTTTCCGGAGGGGTACATGTCGTTGTCGCGGTCGGGCGTCGAGAAGAACTTCTGGTCGTGGTTGAAGTGCTTGTTGAAGCTGATGGCGTTCCCAGCGGTCCCACTACAACCACAGCGACGTATGAGGAGAAGAATCCGAGCTCAAGTTATATTTGCATTCAGAGAGGGACAAACGTACCTGTATCCACTGATCGTCAGCCGGTAGCGCAAGAACTCATTCGCCACATAGAACTCGTCATACTTCGCATATTCCCGAACGCCCTCAAAGTCCTCCAGCTCGATACGCAGGATCATTTCTTTGGCCTTTGTCAGCAGATGGATATGGTCATTGCCCAGCCAGAACTCACCTCTGCAGCACAAGGGAGGGGGTTCAATAGGGAAAGAGAGAGATTATGAACAGGATCGTATATTTGTTCACTTTTACTGCAAGTGGATACTCACACCGAATTTATTTATACCCACAGGGGATGAGATAAAAGGAGGCGATAGGAGTGGAGAGCAGCGTGACAGTAAATGAAGGACGAGAGGAGATATTGCTCTTTTAGCGGCGAGGTTAAATCTATGGACCTGGCTATCAACTGGGCACCGTGGCTGTTTTATATAGAAAAGTCCTACAGGCCGAGAACACAGACGATGAAGGGAAAGCTGGTTCTAATAGAGGCACTGTGATTAGAAAAAAACCTTTTCATTCCAACATACCCTGTTCCCTCGAACCTTCAAATGATTTCCTGAAGCATTTGAAGATAAAAAAGGGTGCTTTGCTAAAACAAAGAAAATACCTTTTTACAAATCCTGAAAATTACTTCTTCCTATCAGAAGGAAAAGGAACATGATAAAATTTCAACAGATGATGGGATTTTTCACATCTGTCTCTCCCCCTCGTTCAAATTCTGCGTGGAGACTTTTGCCTTAACCTCGCCGTCTATTGCTGCTTCTTTTTACTGTGACGCAGACCGTGGTAGCTGCAGTTATTGGTTGGGCTGCACCATTCGATTTGAAATTTTGTGCAAACATTTACAGCAATAACAGGAAGTGCAATGCAGAACGCTGGGTGTAACTGAACACTTTCACTTTAAATAATAATAGCATAATAGCATTAATAATCATAATATATCTTATTTATGGGTGCATTCGATGGCACCCAAGGTCTCCGGACAGACAAAAGCCGAAAATACAAATAAATGTAATAGACAACAATAGAAGTATAACAAATAACAAACACTGGTTGGTGGACAATGGGATCGACATCAATCATGCATAAAATCCCTTTAGACATGTCTCTTTGCTTAAAGTTTAGCATTCATGTGGTAGGTGAGGTCAATGGATCTCAGTGAATACTAATATTATTAAAAAAAACACATTATTTTCTTGTGTGTTTATTGAAAGCTTCATATCAGTACATCTCGAGCTGCGGTAAGCAGGTGGCAGATACGAGCTAGAGAGATTAAGCCCTGTAGTACTTGGAATGTACAAAAGGTCGCTTTGTTGTAGAGTTTTTCGGCAACTTTTAATTATTTCCAACTTCCTGAGTGTGATTCACCTTTGTGTCAGTGGAAGTCAGCCTCTCTTGCGTACACTGCTGCTTTGTGTTTCACATCCAATTCGAACACTTCCTGTAGTATCTCTCACTGCATCAACCGCCCTTCACCAAGTTTAATATACTGTATAACCTCTTCATGGTAATTACCCCCACTTATCTCTGTGGTATCTGAGCCTCCTATGACGGGAAATGAAGTTGCCTTCCCACACATTCTCCATCCACCTCCCCTATTTCAAACCTAAGAACCACATATAAGCTGCTTGTCTTTCCGAGCCTCGAACCGTATCTGTGTTTGTTTGAGAAAAGAATGTGTGAGCGTGATACCTGAGGTTCCCAAAGCCCTTCTTATACTCAGCCCAGGTGCGGTTGAAGCTGACTGAGCCATCGAGTCGCTGCTGTATGACCGTCCAGCCGCCTCCAAAGGACTCCATGTCGCAGAAGACCTCAAAGGTCCCGTTGCGGGGATCAGGGGTGACACGATACACGCCGTTCTTTCTCGTCTCCAGCACGTTGTAGTCGGAACAGTCCCGAGGCGCTAAGATGACTGCTGGGAGGCAGAAAGAAAGGGAATTGTCGAGACTGCCATTTTACAGGGAATGTTATCACCTTTTTTTTTTTTCCTCTCTCTCTGCGCTGCCAGGAGATAGTAACAGGGACAGCCCCTGGGGCCGAGCGGGGAAGGCTGAAGGAAGGAAATTAGTGGCAATTCCAACTTTTAACCATAATGATTCATTCCTTTCATTTCTGGGGCCGCGTATTCAAAACACAAAATACTTCGCCGTGCTCTTATTACCGACCTGTTTATCTGCTTTTCCCCTCTGAGCTTTGCAAACCGTGTCCTCGTGTGAACCACTTACAAGTTAAACTTCTGACTAAAAACGTCTGCAGTTTCCTCTCGTGTGCCACAGGCGACTGTTGTCCATTTGTCATGTCTCAACATGGCGTCCCCGATCTGGAAATAATGTTGGGAACAAGGACTCCGACAACAACGAAGTAAACTGAAAGGACAAAGGCCAGCGAGCGTCAGCTGTGCTGTGCTTTTCCATGTTCCTTTTACCTGCTCACCTATTTGTTGTGCGCTTGCTCCACTGTGTTGCTCTGCATGTGGCTCTAGAGAACTTGGGTTGACCAAAACCCAAAGTGGATGAACCTTAAGCCTCCGCCAGTTAGCATTTGGAAAACGAAAAGAACATACGTGTCAAAACGTTGGAAGGCATAAAAGTGGATTAGCAAAGCGCTGCATGTTCGGCCCCCGCGGCCTAAATCATCCTGACAGTGGGCAGGCAGCATATCGCCCCCCTCTGGGTTTGTCTGACGAATCCATTTCCGACACGGCTTTGTTGCACGGTTCAAATGTTTTAGCGGTTTGTTCGACTGGAGAGGAGAAACACACTAAAAGGTGACACCAGGTTGCATCCTTGCATGTATCCTTGTCCACTCATGCAGCAATAAATTTCCTGTCTTTTTGCGTTTGCGAACACTGGAGGTTTGAGTGGAAGACTAAAAGAGAAGTGAGGTCAAACTATCCTTGATGGGTTTTTTTTACGGCTTTGTCTGCACATTGCTCTGAAAGCACCTGTAAATTCTTTTCAAGTCTCCCTCGCTGTCGATTCGCCCACTTTACATTCTCCTCTCTTGTCTGTCCCCATCTGTCTGTCTGGACAGTTGTTGTCCCAAGAAAGACGATGGCCATCTCATCTAGTTACCTCAGGCCCCGTTCGGACTGGAGACCAGTCACTTGCCAAAATGAGTTTGGGGCCGGTTGTTGGCCCGCTGCCTGCCAAGGTGACTTAATGCCCGATTGTTTTGCCTGATGCCTGTTGGTTCTCATTGAGTGATTCCAAACACGGGCTCCATTACAACCTAACGAGTCACATGATTGACAGGCGTTGAATACCTCAGCTCCTTTTTGAGTGGCTGTAGGAGAATGCATGATTGACGCAAAAGGAAGACGAGTGTGTCATTAAGAGGAAAGCCAACTAACGCTGGGGACAAGCAGATTAGCACCTGTCATCATAGGAAGTGTTTTCTAAAGTGTCAAAACAGCTCAAACGGAGAACTCCAGTGAGTTTTGATGGGAAGCATCCAAAGGCAGCTTCCTTCCTGTAGGAACTTCTGCGTTCTGCCACATTGCAGAAAAGCAGATGTGGAAGCGCGTTCTTATTATTTGAACTGAGAATTGAGTTAATGTAGCTGAGCAGTAACATGAATTTCATGTCGGTTCACCTGAACGCCCTGTTACATCTTACAGAAGTGAAAGAGATGATTAGTGCTGGCAGCCGACATGGAGAATTGGCAAAGCGGTGTGAAATAAATGCACTGTGAGCTGTAAGTGGTAAAAGCTTGATAAATCTATATTAGTCCTGCTTGATGTTGAAATTGCATTTCTACGCTGGGTTAAAAGGTGCAGGTTGGTGCTTCGTGACTTATTTTAGAAGCATTATTTGTAGAAATCATTTGGATAAAAGGGTGAAAGAAGTGATTTTTCTCTCGAGTGTCCTGAGGTGGCTTTCCTAAACCTGCTGCTTTAAATTGTTGCATCTAATGTATAAAAATGAGATACGTCATTACGGTTGGTTTCTAGTTCCCAACATGAGTAAAATTAGTTTGTGAAACTCTGTCCCGTGTTCATTGTGGCAGCTCTGGAGCATCAGGCAGAAGTCAGGGCCTGAGAGTTTATCACAAATGACTAACAAGTCATCATCATCGTCTGGCCTCTATTTAAAGACGAAAAGTTACATTGAGTTAAAATGGTTGATGTATACCCTGCTGAAATATCAGTAGTAACATTATACAAGTTACCTCCACCAAGGACGTTATGTTTTGTCCGGTGTTTGTTTGTCTATCTGTCTATCTGTTTGCAAAATGAATCAAAGGTTTATGATTTTGATGGAATTTTCAGGAAATGCTGATAATGATTATAGTATTGTATTAAATTATTACATTTTAGAAGTGTTCTGGATTACCATTAGGATCCAGGAACGTATGAAGAGCTGTTTATCATTGTGAGATAGGGCCATTTTCAGCTGATGTGTATATAACTACATAATAAATTGTCAGATGACAAATACTGGATACATTGGCTGTAGGTTCTCGAATATATCATCAGGATCTTGACAAATCTCTGGATACTACTATCCAGACCAGACTATATGATTGAAGAAAAACAACTAAAACCAAATTGTAGCTGAATCACTGTAGTGTGGATCGATTTATTGTATCTTCAATAGTTATGGAGCTTTATCCAGAAGAAAACCACCATTAGTGTTTGCTTTCAATATCCATTTGACTGTTACATGACGTCAACGTGATTCCAAATGCTAAAGGCATGTTGTTAGGATCAGTGGATTTATGAGTGTATAGAAACTGAATATGGGACTGTAATATTGGGCGGAATTCACAATATGCGCTCGCCGAGGGCTTTTTTAGATGTAAACGTCTATTTCATAAGCGGTATCACAGTAAAAGAGCAACTACTTCATCTCTAAGTTTGGAACCTAAGACGATCATGTCATCAGATTGCGCTCAATCCTCGTGATGACGCCAGTTGTTTCTTGTTTTCTCTGGGATTCACTTCAAACGCCATCAGGCACCTTATTCCCCAATTTGTGGCAGAATAATTGGCAGGATCTGGACGTTGAACATGATGTACAAAGACAGTTATTACTGACCCTGCCCACCACCCATGACTAATGTTAGGAAAGCCGCCGACGCAACGTCCTGTGTCTTTGGCCTCAGATAATGAGAATTAGTGGTTTTATGCAGGAATGAACATTCAGGGGCATGACCTCCGGAGTAAAAAGGAGGGGGGGGGGCGTCAGAAACATAGGAGCGGCACCAGAAAAATGGATTAGAGAAGGAAAAGAAGGAAAGTTAGAGCGAGAGAATAAACAAGTGTAAAACACAGAAGAAATTAGAAGATGAAGCGCTTACGCTGCCAAGATCTTGAGGGGAGTTGGCGTGTATGTGTGTGTGTGTGTGTGTGGGGGGTGGTACATGATTGAAGTTTGAAGGAGAAAAAGGCAAGTTTTGGAGGGGGAGAAAACAGAAGAAGAGAATTCCCTTCACACCACTTTCCCAGCTAATCTACTTAGACGTAAGCTCACATCTGCTTCCTGCATAAAAGCCCCGATATGGTGTCACATTCTCTTTCAGCCAGTATGAAGATGAAATTCCGTTTCCGACCGGAGAGTGTCCTGCATTTCAACAGGGCCGTCACCCACATAAGCTTTCCGTGTAGAGTCGAATATTTGTCATGCCTTGTTCGTTTGCAATTCTTATTGATTGGAGTTTCCCATCACTGACTTGCACCCAACGTGACCGAGTGAGTCTCTGGGGTTCCTTTTTGTTACACACGCTGAACAGGATTCCAGAAGCTGTTTTTATAAGCCCTTTTACAGGCTTATATTTTTTATGTTCACACTATCCAGTCTAATAGCAAGTTGGCCAAGTGTCGGTCTCCTTTTTCTTTTTTTAGGGTTTGTACATATGGAGAGTGGAATGCTGGGACACTTGAATTAGTTATATAAGAAGTAATCTGAGTTATGACTTTGACCCTGCTTGTTAAGTTGATTCACATCCATACAGTATGACTTCAGCCTACAAGTATTCTGCTATGGTGGTATTTCTATTTTTTTTCCCTGTGGCTACACTCTTCACTGTGATCACTTGATATCTTCAGTTAATCTTGAACACTTGTTCTTCTTGTTATTACACCAGTCTCCCAAAGTTCACGTACGCTCTTCTGCTGGCTACACAGGCAGCCACACACATATGTAGCCACACACAACTGCTGATTGCCGACAAGGTCAGCGTGGGCCTGGAGGATTTCATTTCCTGTTTCCCTAAAAGAAAGGGCCTGTTGGGTGAAGGTGACCACCCAGAGATTAAAATTCACCATGTCCTCTTAGACATTATCGGTGAGATCCTTTGCCAGAAATGAAGAACTAGGGTTCTCCACTGTACAGCGACACAGACATGACAGGACAGGAAATGTTTTTGTATCCGATACAGTCAACTGTCCATACCATGAACAAACCAAAGTTTTCTCCTGTTCCTTTTTTTCGTATCATCAGCCATCAAATCCAGTCAGCCACGTGGAACATGCACATCACAGTTCCTCATTTGCAGTTGAATATTTACTTTGTTGTACAATGGTAATGTAATGGACCGCTTCATCTGGTGACAGTACGACAGATGTTCGGTGAAAACCATGAAGGCGCAGCAGCCTAACAAGTCAGTGTTCGTTCAGTCAGCACCCAAAACGTATGAGTCACAAGACATGAGTATAGTTTTTGGCTAAGGAAGTTAGCATTTACCCATTTCTTATCATAGGAGTGAACAATGTTTCTGGTGGTTTGGGGGACATCATCTAGTGCACCACTTTACTTAGATTGATGGAAATATGTAGACTAAAGGAAGCTAAGAGGACAAGAGGGAGAGGAATCATTTTTTGAGAAGTTGGAGTAGCAATGACAGAACTACAGATTGTTGGGTAAACCACTGTTGTGTTTTTTTGGGGAACTGTGTGAGGGAATAAAAGGGAGCAGCAAAGGGTTTCTGTATTATGCTTAGACAGACAAATAGAATTCATGAGATTAGGGAAGGCATCTTTAGAGCAAAGCTGGAGCAGAGTTGAATATGAGAGAAAATACAAAGGGTTTCAGTCCCAAAAGAATATATGTATGTAAATAAGATAAAGTGAACAGTGAGTGCAGTTTCGGAGAAGCAAGAAATGGGATTGGAGCATTTTGAAACATTCTACAGACAGAAAAGGAACGCTTACACTGAGGAGTGTTTTGTACGGCACACTGCGTGGTGCAGGTGGAGCTCAGCTTGTTGATAACGCCAGTGATGTTCTCCACGCGTCGGTCCACCATCGCCTGCACGTTGTCCATGTTGAGCAGGTTTAGGGCCTCCAGACGGCCCTGCAGCGCTGAGATCTGGCTCCTGGCGTTGCGCAGGCTGGTTGACATCCTATTCAGCTTCACCTGGGAAGGGCCAGAGCGGAGTGTGGGTGTGTGCGAGCGTTGGGGAGGTGTGGGGGGACTACAAAGCAGGTAGATTACTGAATTTTGTCGGCCTCTTTCATTGTTTTACTGGGCAATTTGAATTGTAGAATAGAACGAGGCCGTGAGATGGTTGGCCGTCTGCCAAAGAGGCTGTGAGAGTCAACATGGACCGCGGGTTGGCCGCTGTCTAACGCCCCTTCCCTGCCCTGTTGACAATACCAGGAATTTTCCCAGGTGGTTTGGTGCCAGGTAGGACTTTACAGGTCCTTGAACATCTGTTCAGTTTACATTCCTGCTGCCTCCAGTTAACTGGGAATATTTACCTCCCACAAAGCGGTTGTACACTTGGCGGTGCAGGATTACGGCAAAGCTGCAAGACTGTTTCACCAAAGCCAAGGGGGGAACCTATTTGATTAAAATGTGCTACTAATGATTATTATAATAACGTTTTCTTGCCCATTTCACTTTGCAAAACATTTTATGGTTTGATTTAGCCGAGGTCTATACACTCCAAGTTCAGACTGCTCCAGGATGACTAAGCTCAAACCTGGCAACTCTCTGGACAGACCACGGGAACTTTCCACAGAAGTGCATCACCTGTCGCCACCGGAGCAGGAGAATGCTTTAACAGAAGTAACTTTCTGTCTGAGAGTTGATTTTACACGTAAATCATCATCTCTGTGTGTGGAAACCAGGCTTTTGCTGTTGCGCAACAGCAGCTTGGAGGTGATTGTTGGTTAATTTGTAATAACAGCACAAAGTTTGAGCCTATCCCATACTGTGGATATTGATACAGTTACATCCAGACATGTGTTGGTTTGGTACGTAATAAAAATGGGCTGATGCCTTTGACAGGGAGGCGTTGTCTGACCGCACTTCTCTTTTCCTTCATTTGTCTTGTTAGATGTTGCTAGAATATTAAATCTGTCATTGAATTGTGATATAATGAATGATGTTTGGCATTTTTATTTGCAATAAAATGATCATTTGTATAGATATGAAATATCTTTTTCTCATTTGACAGCATCTCAACCTGCACATTCTGGTATTATAGGTTCAAGCTCTGTATTTTAAGAGAAGAGGTGAAATCTTGTAAAGAAGCCTTTTCAGACTGACTCTTACCTGCATCTCCTGCATGTTGCTGGGGGCCGATGCGATTTTCCCAAAAAAAGAACTTTGTCCCAGTCCATCTCCTGGAGCTCCGGGGACCATTCCATTCTCCCTCTCCTCTTGGCTGGACCCACCTTGCACCTCCTGTCCTGTCACGTCCGGTCTAGTCGTCTCTCCAGCATCCCCCTGAATCGAGACCTGGTCAGCGTGCTGATGCACAAAAACTCCGTTGCCTCCCCGTGCCCCACGGCACTCCTGACACCCGCTCTTCAGCTTGTTCACTGTCTCCTTCAGGCTCTGCAGCTCCTTCATCGTCTTCTCAAGCAGCCTGAACTGCTTGGGCAGCTGGATGGTGAGAGGGGGCAGGGTGAGCTGGTACGGGCAGTCCTCTCCCTCCTCTGCCCCGGCCCCAGAGCTCCCGCAGTGGCCCGAGGGTCTCAGTTTCACGGGACAGGAGCCGGGGCCACCAGCTTCAGATCCCAAAGTGTAGGCTCCTCTGGTGTCCCATCTCTGGTGGGAGTTCACCGGGAAGTCCGCTGCCCGGCTGGTGCGTGGCACCGAGGCGGCTGTGAGCATGAGCGCACAAAGCACTATTGTCCTCATTTCTGAGTGAGATTTGTAAAGTGTGTCTGCAGCTGCCTCTGACGTGAATGTAAAGAGTGTGTGCGGAATCCTGGATCCTGTCGGCGGAGGAGTGGAGGAGTGAGCGTGCGTCCGGTAACCTATTGCTTCTAGAGCGTGTGTCAATGTGTGCGTGTGTGTATGAGCGCAGCCTGCAGGAAGGAGAAAGTGCAGGGGAACTGCCGTTGCTTGAGATAGCTGTGTCATTAATATCAGGACCAGGGAGGGAGGGAGAGAGAGAGAGAGAGAGAGAGAGAGGGTGCTGAGTTAGAGAGCGATGGGAGGGGCAGCGCCATTACGTAAATCAAATCACCATATCAGCAGCATTGTGAAAAACTGGAGATGCAGACAGATATGAGTGTGTGTGTGTGTGTGGGGGGGGGGGGGGAAGAAAGAGAGA
>CAAKHB010007363.1:226529-238465 GCA_901007665.1 Aeoliscus strigatus
AGGTAGGTCCTGTGCCTGCTGGTCATGGTGCCGTCCTGCCTCCCTCTGAAGTCAGCTCATTTCCCTTCAGAGCAAAATGACTCAGTGCTCAGGAACTATCCGCTGAAGTGACTTTAGGGTCATGATTTTTCATGCGTCATTGTTTTTGTGTTCTTTTAAAGGCTACGAGAATTCAAAAAACCACATCTGCTGACCCATGTCGGTTTCGAATTGAAAACACAGAAAAACACTTCCAGCAGTCACCCGACACACACACACACACACACACACTTCCAGTCAGGCTCACGTGGGCACACTTACTGTCAAATCCATGTAAAACTACCAGCAACGTCACACAGGCTTTGTTTTAATGCAGGATAAACAACAAAATCGGACCTTTTTGAGGGAGAGGCAGTTGATGTGGGGGTGAGAGAAGATGCTTTTATTTTATTCGCAAGTTCTACGGACAAAACATTACCGACTTACACTCACACTTGTTTCATTTAGCGGTATCATCTGTATCAACCAGTCTTATTGGTTGACCAGTGATTCCCACACATGCCCCCGGTTGATACTTTAACTCTCCTACATGTACACAAGACGGATTTAGGACGCTCCTGAGTGGATTTGTTTTGGCTCGTTGAATTTAAAAAACATCGCCTTCATTACGTCTTTGTTATCATGTCCTCTGTCCTCTTATATGGAAATTTAAAAGCAATTTTAAACCAATGTCAGCCAAGGTATTGCTGCAATATGTTAGAGGAAAAGGTCTTTTTTTTTTTTCCTCCCCATCCTAAATGTCTCTCTGCCTCGTTTGCTGCCAACGTGGATAGCATTGGTTGAAACTGCTGGATGTGCTTTATTTATTTGTGCTGCTAAATGATTCTCTTGCTCCTGTTTTGCTGGAAACAGCCACTGGGCTTTTAAAATGAAATGACTTACGGTTAAAACTTGGAAAAAAAACACACGCAAACTGGAAACATGTTTGACTTTGTACAACAGGAAGGTCAAAGTGAATGGGGACATTAAGTGGACGTCTGCTGACAGGAGAGGGTGAACCCACTCCTTCTTCCTGTGGCTCCAGTAACAGCAGTAGCACGCTGAATGCACAGTGCACAGTCCTGACTAGTGGTTCCGTCATAACCTGCTGGTGGAGCGTTGTATTGTTTCAGTATTCATGCTTTTAAAGCTGCTTCTCACTCGGAGCCGAGATGGGTCAGAGGAGAGCGCCGGTGACATCAAACCCAACAAGACGCCATCATGGTGGAGGAGAAAGGAACAGCCCAAAGCGTGGGTTCATGTTCATGGCACGCAAAACGATGTACATAACAAATAGATAATGTCTCGAAGCTGAGACATCTTTACTCAATATGGGCTCAAACTACTAGAATATTTGACACGCGGCATGAGTACGAACTACCCCATGTATCATCATTACAGCCACGCAGGCTTAGCCGATGTTTTATTTCACTCCGAAAAAACAAATAAACATAAATAATGCACAGTTATCCTCTGGCGAAGGCCGACTTTTTTTTTCTCCACATGGCAGAACGTCGATGATGTTAGTGTGAAAATATTTTCTACGTTATGATGCTGGAAAGTGAGCAAATCGCCCCAGATGACCTATTTTGGGGACACAGTTGTTTCAGTGTTCAGTCTATGATTTATGCCATCGGGTCATGTTATCGGAACTGGAATTGGGACGCGTGATGTCTCATTATGTGCATATTTCTTGACAAGTGACACCGTTTCTCATAATTGGATCCTGTGTGCAGATGCGGAGCAGATGGAAGAAACACAGAGGAAAATATTACAGCAGATAACTTCTCCTGACCGGGTGATTCAATGTGGCTGTAGGCTCAACTCCAATTCAAACAGGCAAAATCACAATGTGAAGTAGGAGGTGCAGAAGAAGAGAAGGTGATTTTTTTTTTTTTTTTTTTCCAGTGGAATGCGGCGCTGCACCTCACAGCCATGATCATTATTTTTCTCCCTGAAGGTGCAGATTTTTTTTTAAAGCCCACAGCCTCTTTTTGTTACACACATCACATATTACTGGAAGATTTCTGTGCTGTTCGTCCGTACAGACCAGTCACGCGCTCTCTTTGTTGTACGTGGCCGTGTGGGTGGATGGATGAATAGACAGGTAGGTATGTACATCGCACACACACACACATATATACTGTATATATAGCCCAGAGATTGTAACTCACTTCAAAGGTGGTCTGCCACATGTTAGCCTCATGCAGTAAAAGCTTCCAATACCCCTGTGCTGAAGATAAGTCTTGGCACCAGGAGCAGAGGGGCTGCTCGAAAAAAAAAAAAAAAAACGCTTCAGGCTGTTTCTCCCAGATAAATGCCCAGTGCACTGCTAGAATGGCTGTTCCATCACTGGTATGTCTTCTGAACTGCTGAAAACAACACAGACCTTATTTGATGAATCATTTAGCCTTGAACTACACTGTGATGAAGTAAAAATAGATATTTTTACCACATGTTCGAATGAAGTAATATCTCAAAGTTTGTTTGTGTGTGTGTGTGTGTGTGTTTGTGTAAAGATCATATCTGTTCACATTTCTTTGCCATGAACAGGAGTATTCTAGAATACTAATTCTGTAACTTAGACTTCGAAGCAGAGAGTCTGTGCAGACACTGTATGTATCTGCTGTCCGACATGGCGACAGACCTCAGTCTGCGAACACTCATGTTCTTTGAACTCTTGTGCTCTGCAGAAGCAGTTTCTCCACAGATGAATCCAACTAGCACCTCTATCACACAGATGGTAGCGTGCATGAAGTGTTGCCCATGGTGCCGGTTCAGGAACGGTCAGGGGAGGTTGCATATGTCATCGGGATGTGGTTTCATCCCGGGATAATGATCTGAGGTTATATGTTGTTCGGCACACGGAGAGAAAAACATCAGAATCGATCTTCTAAACAACCTAATCTTCACAAAGTTCACACCAGCCCCTCGGATCAAGAGCACGAGATGAGCGATACGACAGACTCTCAGACTCTCGGCAACGTTTGAAGTTGTGTGTGTTATTACAGCCGTTAGATTACCTGCTACACAGTCCGACCTGAGATAGCCTCAGTCCTGCTGTTGTATGATACAGACGAGGCTATCTCTCATTACTTCTCCTCTCTACCAGCCCGGCTCTGGAGATAAAGCTGGAACAACACCTGTCCTCTGTTTCTATCACGCACAGAAGTACCTCGCCACAGAGAGAAATCTATCAGAAGCTCGTACACGGAAGGCAGAGATATCGGGTCAAATGCCCTGCAAGAGAAAATGATGGGTTTGGTTTGTCTTTACCGTGGGTTCACATCTGGGTGTCTTTTTCAGCCGTTGTTTTTTTTTTTTTTTTACTCTCTAATGGGACATTTTTATCATGAGAGCTTCTCATGTACGGAGCCATTTTCAAGTCTCCGTCGGCTTGTGAGGCTTCAGACAGGATAAGGCGCTCTGATGCTGCTGCGATATCCACTGTGAGTTTAACTCAGACTTAAAAGGACGGTTCTTCAGGCAGTAGGCAGGTGGACTGTGTTTGGGTCCATCAGGAGAACTGAGACGGGATCAAAAATAGAAAAGTCTCTCTGGGTTTCAACTTCTAGAACTTAATATGATCGCAAAACAACATCAGTCATAACTGCTTACTGTTCAGAATTCTGTCCTTCATGGCAATATTGTCTTATCGAATTTGGAGGTAAATGGTAACAAGAGGTTTCTATTCTGTGAATATCTTTATATGTACGTAGCAGCTCTGGGTCACATCAAAGCAGATGTGACAGCTGAACAGATAGACTTTATCGTATAACGGTTGTAAACTCAAATTGTTGGGGCTGAAGCTGGATTGTTTGGACGAGGGAGATGGACGGACACAAAGTGAAATCTCAACTACGCTGATAGAAATTCCTGACATGTTTGCTGCTCTGTTCAACAAACACAGACTGTACGAATGTGCAGTTACTATAGTAACAATGAATTACATACCGAGGCTGCTGTGTTTTCGTTCCTCAGCTGTTGTCGTCGGGTGAAATCAGCGGACGCAAAGCTGCCCAACTAAAAAACAACTTCAGGCTGCTCGGCGACGCGCTAAAGAGGTACAGCGTTGTTTTCCTGTTTTCACTGTCACAAAAATCTGTCTTGTCTTTGTATGTTCGATCTGACGTTTGACCCCGGTCGGAGCAGCTGCTCACAGAGCTGTGAAATGTCCTGACTTCCACTGGCTTCTGAGAGGACATTTTTAGGCCTTAACCGAGGCTACCTCTCACAGTTTTTACACCAAAATTAGCACCTTAATACGGACTCCTGTCCCATTGCAAGTAGATAAATCTGCTTTTTTTTCCCCTACGTCACAAATGTGCTGGAACATAAGTGCTTTGCTCCTCGCAGGCTGGTAAAGTATTAGATTCAGTCGGGTCAGTGATCTGAATAAGAGGCTTGCGCATCATTCTGCACCACAGGGTTTGTGGTACAGACTGCAGCTTCTTTAGCTAGAGTTATAGTTACCGGTACATGATTTAATATTTTAGACACGTTTTAAGTCTGTGTTTATTCTCATTTTGACACTCTGCCTGTTTGAACTGGTTCATCCAATAGTAGCCAGTATACGGCGTGCCAGCTCTTGGAGGAGGCAAAGGAGCTTCACGCTGAGCTGAAGAGACTGCAGGCCAAGGTGGAGAGAACAGGGGAGACGAGCACCTCCGAGGAGCATGAAAGTCAGGTCAATGAGCTGCGACAACAGCTCCTGCAGACGTACAATGAGCTGAAAGCATCTGTGGACAGAGAGTACAAGAGGCAACACGAGCTGATGTGGTGAGCTGCAATCCGAGTCAGATATTACATCAAATATCAAATCGCATTCTGTCATGAAGAAAAACAAAAAGTGGAAGGCACACACACACACACACACACACACCCCTGAGAGGAACCCAAGAGACAGAAAACGAGTACAGTTGGAGAGTATGTGTGCAACCCTCCCTCCACACACACACACACACACGCACAGTGGATGACTTGATGTGCTGAGGTGAAGCATGAAGCAGCATCTAAGAAGGTTTTTATTGACCACAGCGGGAGGTGAAGTTAAAGGAATCACACACACACACACACACACACACACACACACACACAGTGTTTGCGTGTGTGTGTGTGTGTGTGTGTGTGCTCGGCCCTGCACAAGAGTTTTCCTGTGCTGCCCAAACTGGCTCCAAAAAAAAAGAAAAATGACTTGTCACTTTCCGTGGGAACCTTTGTTGACAAACACCAGGTTCAAGTGGAGTTTGTTCAAGTGTTTTCCACTGGAGCTCTCGGCGCAGGTTAATTTTTTGACGTCAGAACCGTCGTTATTTCTGTTCCTCTCGTCTAAGCCTTTCCTCCCGCGCCCGTGAGTCTCTTTTCTCATCACAGCCAATTTTCCAGTTTTCTGCTGCAGGTTTCTCTTTTTTTTTCCTTCCTCCAACTCACTCAGCACCACTATCAGTGTGTCCAAAGGGTCAGGGGGAAATGGAAAAGAACACGCTCAAGTGTCTCCCTCTTTTTTTTGTATACAAACTGCTTTTCAGAGGTGAAGCAGAGGTGACTGCGAACATTCCGTAGCAACGTGCTGTGATACCAAACTGGTGAACAACAGAGCAAAGTCCACTTTTCATTGTTTCATTTGAATTCAAGCGTGTCCATTAAACCATTTTGAAGGTCTAAACACTACAGGTTCAAACGTCCAGGCAACAGGGTGGAAATCAGCTGATTCTGATATAAACCGGATCATCTCGACAGCAAATCCATCCGACAGAGGACAGAACATAGATGATAAACTCTTATATTCATTATTTACTCCTCCGCCTAATGCTCCTTAAGGCAGCTCTTTATTTCTCTTCTTATCCCAGCGAAATTACATTTGCCTCAGCGATGTTAGACCACAGGAACTCATCACTCTCCCGCAAATATATCCGATCTGTAGGACACAGTGATTTTTAGTGCCGATCACACACACTGAGGCAGGGAGTTGTAGGCCCAGCGGTAATTGAAAGATTAAATGAAAAGCACTTCCAGAGGATTCTCCCAGGATGCAGCAACAGACAGTATTAGATGGCGTGTGTGCATATTATGTGTGATAGTATTTGGAAGGGAGCTCTTTTGTCCTCTTATCATTTTCTCCTCCTTCGGTTTCATCACCTCCAGACTGACATCCCCCCACCCCCCCCGGTCCCTGACTTCTAAGACGAAATGCCTGGCGCCCTACATATGAAGAGCAGATGCACATCACGCAGATCTGACTTTAAAACATCCTTTATCTCTGGCCAAAAAAAGATATGCAGAAGTTTTCAGTCACATACTTTTCCTGTACATCAGTTAATATGCAATATATCAACTTGCCAAGAAGATTGATCGCTGGCTGTTGGGCGCCGTGCAGCTGTGCACCACGTGCTGCTGCTGCAGGAGAAACCATGGAAATCATTTCACACAGGCTTTTAATCAACTTCTTAAAATGTTACAGGGAGATAAACAACATTCTTAAAAATGATGTTTTAAATGCACTTTGACCTTGTGTTGGCGAATGGAGGAGGCGTGTAGGAATACTGACAGCCGCGTCGGTCTCAGCTGCACAACATTGATCATTGAAAGGGTTCATTATTTATTTATTTATTTCTCAATGACGTTCTCGTCCCATTCTCTCTCTCCCCCCCCGTGCAGTCTCTGGGAAGAGAAGCAGTGTCTGGTGAAAGAAAACGCCGTTCAGCCGACGCCTCCTGTAAGTTCCTCATTGCACCTTTCAGGTCTGGTTTCGGAGACGTGGATTACAACTGCAGAGATAGAGATACAAATGAGGTTTACTTAAAGCCCCCGTCCAGTTAATCCCCCCAATCTAAAGACTTGTCATTGGCTCAAAGAAGAAACAACAACAGCAGCAGCTAAAACACTCTCTGTCCCAGACTCCATTCAGACAGAGGCATTGCATGTCTTCATCCTGGAGAGAGGGTTTTAACCTTGACAGAAGCAGACAAAATAAGATCATAGTGGCCATTAGTCTTTCACAAAGGTTGAAGAGAACTAGCAATGGGAGTTATTTTTTGTTTATCTACATCAGAACCACATAGCGGCTAGTCAGTAGAACAGACATTATTGGACTAGAGTCAGACCACAGTGGTTGATAATGTTACAGCTGGATGTGTAAATAAGAGACACGTGTCAAAGCATGAACGGTCACATGATCACAGCAAAAGGCATGACATTTTTTTTATTTCACTATAAAAACATACATGTTTGGATTCTGGATGACCTTCCAGAGATGTTTGACTTCTGGTCCTCTTTCACCTCTGAATCTTCACAGGTGCTTGATTCAAGCTGTAAGTAGGTCAAGTATCAAGTAGATAAACTTACACGGGTGACGCACGCGGCAAATGTCCTTTTTGGGACAAAAAAAATCCTGCTTTAACTCGTGTCAACCAAGGTCTGGTGTTCAGGTTAAAATAATAGTGTTTGTGTCTGTGCAACCGTCCTCGTTGACCTGAACTGAAGGATATGATGTGATCTAATCGTCAATCTGCTGTCGGATGCTCCAGGAGCAGCAGAGCAGAACAAAAGCGCTGCGGGACAAATATGAGGACCTTCGGAGGGAGGTGACCCAGAGACAAGTGGAAGTCAGGTCAGGCCGTTCTTTACCCATATTTAACGTGCTTTTAATCGATGCAGGAAAAGAAATTCCCTTTGTGTGCGTGTGTGTGTGCATGCGTGCGTATTTGTGCTTGTGCGTGCGTGCGTGTGTGCTGTACCACACAGATGCCTATTGGAAGATGTGGCAACACAGGACATGCAGATATTGAAGGAGCGGAAAGAGCTGGAGGACATAAAGGAAACGGTTGAGCTCAAAGAGGTGTGTGTGCGTGTGTGTGCGTGTGTGTGCGTGTGTGTGCGAAAGAGAGATCCAGAGGGCACACCATCAGTGAAACAACAAATGTTTCTCCGTGTGTTTGTGTGTGTGTGCTCCAAGGTTGTGAATGCCCAGCTCATCGGCGTACCTGACCAGATTTCAGAAGAGATAGAAAGGAAGCACTTGAAAAGAGAGTGAGTACGAGTTTTACTTTTCTGCTGAGGTCCTGCGGGAAATGTTCCACACAGCCTGGATAAAAAAATAATAAAAATAAATAAAAATAAAAAAACAAACCCAAATGAGCCAGTGACACTTCTTGGTGGGACGTATGAAGAAGAGGTCTGATCTGCTGACTCAAATCCCTCCGTAATCCCTCTCCTCCACTTCATGTAGATCTCCAGAGACGTGACAGGACTGGATTTGATTTGATGGACTATCATGTTTGAGCTGGAAAGACCATGTGCTCTCATTTTTTTTTTCGCTCTGACTGCTATGGAACAAGGGACAAACAAACAGAATTTTTACAATCCAGAGTTCCCCGTTGTTCTGTTTTCAGCTCAACGCCCTCTGAAGTACGGTCGGCTTCACGGCTCGTGAAACGACTGAAACAGGCAAATTATCCGTTTGTAATCTGATAACAATTGCAACCATAATTGATCTCTTATTTAAGTGCAGACTCACTGCGCTCTTTTATGTTTATTTGTAATAAATATTTATCTCTCAAGCGAGCGAGGCCATTGCAAATTCACAAAGCTGAGAGCGTCTCGGGGGATGGATGGAGAATACACAAGTGCAGGCTTCTCATTGGATATGCACTCTCATGGTGCCAGTGTGGACTTACATACACACTTTCGGTGGTTTAACTTTTCTGTGTGTCCTCTCCCAAACGCACACACACACGCACACACACACAAATCAGCGCCGCGATGGAGGAGTTCCAAGTGCTGAAAACGGACGTCGAGAAAATGGAGCAGCACGTGAAGGAGCTGGAAGCGCATCACCGCTCGCTCAGGGCGAAGAAGGAGGAGGCGACTGAGGAGCTGGAGGGAGTCCGGGCTCGAGTGGAGGCCGGTCAGAGGAGGTGCAGACAGCTGCTGAAAGAGCAGGAGGTCATCAGAGAGGAGGAGGCGGAGCTAACTGGGCACAGGTATGCCCTAAGAACTCCACACACATACACCTGTTAAAGGATCAGTGTGTAGGATTTTCAGTCTGTCCAATGATTTACCACCATGTTTCAAACATTAGCATGTGATTGAAAGATGCATTTCATTGATTTTAAATCCTATAATGTCACCAAACCATCCACAACCCTCCACATACTGCTCCTTTCAGACGAATACATCATTGGATTTCTAGAGTTGTTGGGTGTTTTCAGTCATGTGGTTGTGTTTCTCACCACCAGAGGCATCCTGGAAATGAAACAGCAGAACGTCACGTGCGACAGAAAGCACCTGTCCGAGAGCAAGTGTGTGCAGCTCAAGGAGAAAAACAGGTGAAAAGGCGGCACGGCGCGTGTTCATCCTCTCACCACGGTGAACACATACGGACAGCACCTCAGTGTGTGTGTGTGTGTGAGTGAGAGGGAGGGGGTTCACTCTGTACGTCGACACTCAGGAGTAAATCTGTATTGACTGAGGAGGCATGCGGCCATTTATTACAACCAAATGTTCGAATCTGTCAGCATGTTGCTCACGTTGATTTACACCATGGCTACGTTTGACAAACCAGTTCATGCACGAGATTTGAAATGACGCGAGGATTCTTCGCCTAATTTTGAGACAATGAATTTCCCTGAGTGGAAAGTGTGCGAGGCACAGCCGTCTGAGGACGATGATAAATATTTTAAAGCTGGCTGTCGTTCTCCTCAGGCAGCTGCAATCCCTCCAGAGGATGGAGCAGGCGCTGACCGTGGCCACCGAGCAGCTGGAACACACCCAATCCACCTACAGAGACTTACAAGCACAGGTGACTGGGAATTAATACTACTACTCATGCTTTGGTGGTCCTGTGGTGCTTTTCCACTGCACAGTTCCCAGCTTTACTCTACTGGGTTTGGTTCCAGGCACGTCCTTTTCCATTACAACTCAGTTCGCCCTCGATGAGAACGCTGACGTCACAGCGACAGCTGCGCAAAACTGCTGTGACAGTGTTTTACACGCTACACAAACACATAAACAATGGAGGACATGGAAGCAATGGGGAACCTACCAGATTCCACCTGACCTTCTCACTGCGGGTCGCTGCGTCCAGATCTTTGTGAACCAAACACACACACAGCACCGCCTGGACTTTACTCACGGACCACTGTGTGTTTTTAGCACATCAGCCATGTTAAATGAGCATTAGAAGTAAAGAGCTGTATCACTATCGCTGGTAAAACTGCTGGTAGATTATTGTGTTGATGTTCACGCTTGGGATGTTTCTCTCTCTCTCTCTACCAATCAGAGGCCGGTAATTTGTAGACGGCATGTTTTAATATTGGCTCTGTGCGCTTAAAGCCTCACTGGAGGAGGAAACAAAAAGAGCAGCAGGTACCAGGTTGTATCCCAAATGGAAACACACATTAAGATATCAGATAAGAGTCGAGTCAGGTCCCAACGGTTCTCAAAGTTGCATCCAGGGATTCCTGGGAGGAGCAAAAAACCATTTCATTGAAATTACATCCAGACGTAATATGATCAAATATTTTAATGTGGGTCTAATTTTGTGTGATTTCCTTCAGTTTTAAGGCTTGTTGCCAAACCGTAGTAGACCACGGCAAGGAGTCGGGCAATGCTAACTTCAGTGGATTTATATTCTAACACCCCGGTCTGGTCACAAGCAAGTTGACTCCATGGATCTTACACCCGCTGACACAGTTTAAAAAACAGTATGTATGTATGAGTCAAAACAAAACAACACGGATCCACACGGTCCTCATTTTCCTGCTATTTGACAGGTAGTCAGGCAGCAACATGAACTGAAGTCATTTCCATGACACAAGGAGCATTTTTCATGCGGGAGCTTCCTGTGAACTCACTGATGACAGTTGCTCAAGAGAAATCAGGGGCAAGATGAGACAGAGTGGAGGGAAGTGTGTCAGCACATCTCACACGCTCGCAGCAGTATGAAAGGAAATCGTTATGACACACGGGGGATTTCACATATTTGCAAAAATATTGAAAAACAAACCGTTCTACAAAATGATTCATTTCCATAATGACTCTCTCGGGCAATTTCTCATTATGCGTTTGAGTGCACAGCCTGTTTGGACGTGTATCGACCAGTTTAGTTTAACATCAGATGCGATTAATGCAGCGCTGCATTGAAACGCCGTGGGAAGCCGAACACAAAGAACCTGACGTATTAGTGTCGTATGCATAGATATCGCGTTCACTACATCACAGACTATGGGGGATTCCATACACACACACTGGCAATTTTGCAATCAGTACAAAATCTGCAATCAAACATTTCTGAGAAGTTCAAGCAGCACACCGAAAACAAATCCTTCCATTATTTGAATTTGCAGATGCAGGCTGTTCCCAGACGAGAGGCCAGCATCCAGCGTCGGATGGAGCTTCAGAAAGAAGTGGAAGCTCTCAAAGTGAGCTTTGAAAAACAGGTTAGTACGCGTGGGCGGATGCCAGACCGTCGGCAGCTGCTGGATGGAGCGCACTCCGCCGCATCGGCCCTCTGATGCATCTATGCTAGCGACATGTGATGGCTTCATTTGACAGCTGAGAATAATGCCCCCCCCCCCGACCCCCCAGCGATGCCGAGCCGAGGAGGAGAACCAGGAGAAGCAGCAGAACGGGATGATTCAAGAGCTGCTGGAGGAGTCAAACTGCCTCCGAGAAGAACTGCACAACCTCAGATGTCTCACACAGATCAAAGCGGAGGAGAGGGGCCAGAAGCACCGTGAACGCATCAGAGCCGAGGTGCAACACACACACACACACACACACACACACACAAGTCTGGTCAGGTGTGGATGTTTGCGTCAGTGCTTTTCATAACACGGACATAAGTATTTCACACTCTCCAAACATCACGGCGACTGTTTAGACAATAAGCTGCATCATTCCACAGTTCACTTCACGAG
>CAAKHB010007363.1:238485-257322 GCA_901007665.1 Aeoliscus strigatus
ATTTGAGCATTGGTTACCTTTAACTGTTGTTAACAAGTGGGACAAAAGTACGTTTCCCTTAAAGCATGAAGAGCTCCCTTCATGATCCGTCAGCACTGCATCCGTCAACAGGTCTACCTGGACGGAACATACTCATTGTGTGTTGTTGTCGTTGTTGTCAAGTTCATGACACCCACCTGCTGCTGTGTCCGCAGCAAATGAACCAACACATCCAAGAAGAGCTGCGAGAGAAGGATCTGATCATCGTGCACCACAATAAGGTCAATGCTGTGCTCCGACGCAGGTGCTGCCGCTCGACTCGTCTCTGTCCGAAGCATTTCGTAAAATCTAAACGTATGCGTCAGGATGAAGATGTTTGAGGTTTCAATAGCTGGAATTTCTGTTTCTATTCTCGGTGACTTGTTATCAACAAGTGTCTGTGATCATTAAGTGTTGCCCAGTTTCACAACTGATCATTGCATCCTGGTTGTTTCTTCTCACCACTGAGCTGTGTAACAGTTCGTTCACCATTAACTCAGTCATTTACACATTCCCCGTTCTCGCTACTGGCTTATCTCCTGCACTCAGACACCAGCGAGCACAATGGGAGACTCACACAACAGGGTCAGGAGCCCCTGACTGCTCACCGACACTTGATATATTGATTCAGCTCTGGAAGTGGCGTGTTTCTGACCCCAATTTCAAGCACACTTAAACAAAAAGCAGAGAGCAGGTGGTGAACAGACGCGGCATGTGATGGGTGCAAGTCACTGTAACGTTCTGTTGTTGTTTTTTCCTGCCAGATTATCACAGTATTGTAAACTTTGTGACATGATTACTGAGGAGAAAAATAAGTATGTCAAGCTGAAGCAGATTGCCTCACAAACAAGCACAGAGTTGATGGAGCAGGTTAAGGTCCTGGAAAACGAGATGGAGATCCAACGCAGCATTGTCGCCAGCAAGGACAGGTTTGTGTGTGTGTGTGTGTGTTGTTGAGGGTTTTATTTAGAGCTTATATTATTAGGACATGGTTCTTTAACTGTTTAATAATGAAATCTACACCTGCATCTGATGTTTGTCTTTGTGTGTCCGTTCCAGCGTCCTCACAAAGGCTCACATGAAGATCTCAAACAGCTGCAAAACAAGGGACAAACTGCAAAACAGCATCTCTAAGGTCCTTTTGATTCCCTCTGTACTTTGACCCAAGACAAGGATGTCACAGAGTCGCATTCATTTTATTTATTCAGCCTTAAAGTGTGTTTGTGATCTGTTGGAATGTGCTCAGTATGTCAGTGTGGGTCCTTAAACAGTGTTTGGGAGGTTAGAAGAGTCGAGTGTCCAGAGCTGCAGCCAGATTTATTAGACACAGTGTGTTGTTGTTGTTGTTTTCATCATTTAACTGCAATCCAGGCAAATGTTTCTAGTGACTTTATGTTTTATATTTGAACATCTGTAGGTTGCTTGGAAGCACCGTCAGGTCAGTCAGGTGCGTGAGGACATCAAAGTGGAGCGGATGAAGCTCGGGCAGATGATCAACCTCCAGGAGAAAGCACTTATTGACATGAACAAGAAACATGAAATGGCCGTACAGCGTCGCAATTTCCTGTACGTTTTGTGATTTTCCTTTGTGTTTAAATTCAGGATTTCTTCCGCTAGTGTCAACTTATGAGTGTATGTGCGTCACCTACAGTGGCATTCAGCTCCTGGAACAAGAGGAAATCTTGTTTAACTACTGCCAGAAGTTGAACGTCCAGGAGGCGGCTGCCATGAAGAGCAACATGGCGCTGGAGAGCCTGGAGAAAGAGATGAGGGACTTACAGGCGGCCATTAATGAAGAAAAGAGACAGATCGACTTTAAGAAGAAGGAGGTGCTGATCAAGCAGAAACTGGAGGAGGAGATCACCGTGCTGCAGATAGAGGTGAGGAAACCATGCTAAACATACACGTCATCATTTCCTCAAGTACAACATCCAGTGGACACACAGAGGTTGTGGATTGTGGGTGGAGACGCGTCAAAAACCGTAGTAAAAGTTATCAAAGCTGCTTCACAGAAATCATTCATTACTGCGGATTCTTTTCTTGGTATCAAAGGTTTTTAAGAACCTCCCGTTCCCAAGAGGAATGAGGAGAGATTTTAATGAGGCAGTATCTGCCAAAAACGTATTTATTCAAGGTGAGAGTGCGGCAGTATAATGGTGTCTTTTGTTTCCAAACTAAACACTTAGATTCCAGTAGAAAGAGGGTCAACCTCTCCGTTTACCAGTTGATTTACATTCCAGTTCTCATCTGTGATCTCAAGCTTTGGCTTCTTTGGCGAAGAACGAGTCTCATGCAGCTCATGAACTTCCATCGTGGCCATTGCTAGCAACATAAAGAGAAGACCCGGATCACATGAATTGTGAAATTCCATTTTCGAAGAACTCTAGAGAGAGATAGTTAACTCCATTAGTATGGAGGCCAATCCTGGAAACCAGGAAATAAACATCTCGCTGATAGAGGAGCTTCAAATGAGTCATGATGTTTGTGATTTCTTCTTTTTATTTTCATTTACAAATTACATCCCTCATATTTCCTTTTACTTTACAAAACAAATGACAAGTCACCACTGGCGGGTACGCTAACGTTAACTTGAGCTCGAAATATTTGTCCACAGCTGATATTAGCGCCATGTCAGGTCGTGTCCATGATGATGATTAGCGATGACTGCACGCTAATTTGTGCAGTCTATGACATATTGAAGAGGAGAGACAGAAAAACCCAGAAAAATGCATAACAGCAGTGGATCATGCAAGTGAAAGTCCTGTCTGGACTCATTTTGACCTGTTGGTTTGTGTTTCCCGGTGCTTTCCACTAGTAAAAGTGCACATGGAGACAAGTACGATGTTTTATTTTTCCTGCACAAAGTTTTATTCCCTGAGTCATTTTAGCTGCAGACCGTTGTCCAGCTGCATCCATGTGTTCCTGTCCTTCCTTGAAGAAAAGCAATTTTCTGTGAATTCAGTGTGATTTAGTTCCATCGTGAGAATAAAGATTCCTCTGAGTTTTTTTCGGAAGTACATGATTGTGTGAGATTTTTGCTGGAATTTTGCAGAACATTGTTGAACTTCAGGCTGCTGCTGCAGCTGTGTGTGTGTGTGTGTGTGTGCATGTGTGTGCAGGGTGGTATTTCTGGAGGCTCCAGAAAATAGACATTTTAAAAGCAACACAAAAGGATTCATTCATTCGAACCCTACTAATGAGTGTTCTCTGTTTTGAAATACGTCCACAGCTTCATTTCATGATAAAACAAGTAAATTCACTGTGTGGGAGGATTGGAGGTGTTCTGACCTCACTAAAAGTGTGAATCTCACTGGTTTCAAATCGCACGAGCTGAATATTTTCACAAGCGTGCATCTGTTTTTCTCCTCAACCGTCATAAACGGCGCTTTTGCTTAACTTAACTCCGAAGGCTGCCATGCATACAGATGAGCCGAGCCGAGAGGGGCAAATAACCACACACGACACGGTTCCGCGGGGATAAACCCCAGAAAACAAAAATATATTCAAGCTCCTGCAAAGAGACTGACAGGCGTGTAGAAGGAGAGAGGCAGTCGTCGCGTCCGCACAAACACAGGCAGTGTGTTTCCCTGCCAGTGGCTGTGTTGTGGGATTGGGTGTGTCGTCTCTCAGAATTACAGTGATTGTTTTTGACTTGCCGACACCAGACTGCTCTCAGCTGAGTCCTGTCCTCTCTTGGTGCAACAGTGTTGGAACAGACCCCATCAGGTGCTGCTGTTTGAAACAGATCATCAGTCAAACACTTTTAACAGGACGATAGTGGGTCAACAACCTCTGGTTTGCTTGGCCGACGTTGTCGACACATTCACGGTCACGGTAGACTGATCCGCCTCCCCTAAGGTCATAGTGACGTCAACGTTTGTAGTTTGACACTCGGCGATGGGCGTGGCTGCGTTCAGGCAACACGTTAATTCCCTGGTTTGGAATAAATTATAATAACTGATCCTGATAGCGAGATGGTGTTTGTCCAGTACCCCTGCTCAAACATGAGTGGTCAGTACGATTGGAAACAGGAAACATCTCGCTCCATCTGACAGTTCACGTGCAAATATCTGAGGATGACGGTGGTCCAGCTTCATGTCCGCGTGATGAAACAGCCTGTCCGTTACCGTGGAGACAGACCAATATGACGGACATATTTTTTCGTGACTTCTGACTCCACAATGGACCAACAACAGAAGACATCCTGTCGTGTGATTCTATCCATCCATCCAATGTGTAAATAGCAAATCATCTTCTAAATCGCCACCCCCCCCCCTCAGCCATCTTGCTCCCTGGGGTAAATGAAAAGCGATTCACTCCTCCATCGCAGGCCGGTTGCCAGCTCAATTTATTCCCCCCGCAGATTCATTCCTTATGCGAATTTAATCTCCACGCGATGGCCCTTCCTTTTGATTTATCACAGAAATTGTGTGTTTGTATTCATCTGTGACTGGTTTATCTGTTCATCACCCCCCCACACACACACACACCTCCTGCCTTTGATGGGGAATTTTGACAAAGACAGATCGAGCCATCTGTGAGTCTATCGAAAGCTCCTACAGACTTGGAGGCTTTTTTCATTTGCTCCAAGGAAATTTAATTGCTGTAAAATGAACCGGATAGCGTTGGATATGCTGATGACACGTTGACATCTCCAGAACACACACACGCAGAAAAAAAGGGAGGCACAGGCAGCGGTGCCTCAACGGGCATCAGTGTTTGTGGAGCTGAGAAGTTGTGATAACACCAATATTGTTCAACAGTGCTCGTTTTACTTGAGCTGCACAGGTACATCACAGATCCACATACACAGATATATTTGTAGAAAACACACACACACACACACGCAATGAGTTTTCCTTCAGGGCTGATGACATACCGCACGGTCCCCATGGTCACGCGTCATCGTCTGTCTCTCGCTCTCAAATCTTCTTCCAACCTGTCTGGAACTTGTTACTGTGGGTGGGAAACCGCCCCGATTTCAGTTATTTGTGAGCGTGTGTGGATGAACGTGTGAATCTGACACAAGAGACTGACGCCAGAGAAGAGAAAGCAAACAAACCGAACATGGAGGATATTGTAAGTGCTGGTGTGTGTGTGTCAAGATCGTTCCCCTGTAGACTAAATGAATCCTGTAGCCTATTTATTTGTTAGTATTTTTATTTTTTGAAGTTTTAGGAAGGTTTATCAACAGTTTTGCACCCATTTGCTATTATCGAGTATTGGGGTAGAAAATCCAATTCCTACTTCAATTACTTCTGAGTTTTAAGGTTGTGCACAGCCTGGACACAACTTATCTTGTAATGTGTTATGAGACTTGAGGCAGCAAGTAGCGACAACTATTCCTGGATCCTATTAGTCAGGGAGGTGAAAGTGAGGGCACTTCCACATTGTGTAAATCCATTAGAAGAAAAGTTCATATTTATGAATTCAATTAAAATTACAGTCTCATTTGCAGCTTATGAATAGGTCCAGTGGAGCTCACATTTTTAGAATTAATCTTCTGATTTCTGAGGTCTGAATAGTCAATAGGTGTGCATGGACATAATTTATTACTAGTTATTCTGTATCTTGATTAATATACTGCTAATAGTGTGATTGTAATGTGAGCTTTGGAGTGAGAGGCTTGATTTATGAGTTAGGGCCAAAATTTTTTTTTTTTTTTTTTTTATTAACAAGAGAATTATCTCAGAATTATATAAAACGATTTTATTAAAAATAACTGATTTTCTGAATTGACGACATACTGGAGAAACTGGAGTCGCACACAGCGGCTGCTTTGTTTGTTTGGTAGGTTTTGGAACAACATCACCATGAACAGGTTTTCTATCCTCGGATGTCTGACAAACTCAGAACGACACCGTCTGTGTGACGTAAAGACACAACCCCAGTGTGTGACACCCAAAGCAACGTCAAAACGGATCAAAGTGAACAGGTGTGAGATGTTTGCTGGGTGCTAAACTATCTGGTTAATTCAGAGAAACAGCATCATTCATCATTTTTCCAAGAAAAGTTGTATTCTTTTTTTTTTTTTTTTTTTTGGGTGGGAGGGTGTGAATACAACACACTTGTAAATAATCAGTGGCAGACATGTAAACTGTTTATTTATTCAACACCTTCACACAGCTCTAAAGTGTTTTTTTGTTTTTTTTTCATATTCCTTCACTGACACTCAGCGACCACGGACTCGTGGCGATGACACAAGTTCCGGCGCAGTTGTCACTGCCAAAGCCGGAATGATGGAAATGATAATACCGTGAAGATAACGTGGCGTGTGTATCCAAAGCTGAACAGCAACTCACCAGCTGTTTGTGACAGTCCGATGGCTTTTTCGCTCACACACACACACACACTCTGACACGAACGAACGCACACCCCTCCGGAGGGAACAGGTGCAAAAAGGACAGTGACAGAGCGCTGTTGAGTCCCGTCCATCACGGAGTGTTTAAATGAGTTAGGGTGCTTATATGAGGCAGGAACGCCGATCGATGGGACTCAGAAGTCGTATTGATCTGTGTTGTCAGAGGAAACTGGACCCTCTCAGCTGGACGTGTGGAACCTTCTCCTGTTTTTCTTCAGCACATCATTTTTTTAGCCGAGTTTGTTGACCTCACAGGTCATTTGAAGTATGGAACATTTTAAAGTCTACTAGTTTCTAACTGCATTTAAGTATCGAGGGAAAACTGGCAGCGACTCTGGGTGCAGTTCAGTTCCCTCATTTCATCTTTTGAGTTTGTTTCCTCATGCTCGGTCGTCTGCAGTCTTTATTTCCCTGTTCAGCAGGAAAATAATGTCGCTGCCAGGACTTGCGACTCATGTTTTGAGTTGTAACTTTCCATCTTCCTCGATCTGATTCTCACACCAAAGCACCGAGATGACAAGTTGAATGCATAACTAGTGTTTTGACTCTTTTAGTAACAATTGAACCAAGCAGAGGTTGGTGCAATGTGCAGGATCATTTTATCTCAAACGATATGGTTTTGACATAGGCAGCGACGCTTTATTTGTGGGTTAGTGTGTCTAAAACACAAAGAAGCATCCTTTTATCTTCAGCTCCTGTCGCACAGATCCAAACATATTTAGGAGTCAGAATAGCTTCATTTGTAACTGTACATTAGCAGATGGGAGATCAAATGTTTGGCTTTCATGTACATGTTCACGTTCAAATCTCACCCTTGCGTGGCACCAGAAGTGGGAAACCCTGCACGTGATGATGCATTCAAGTCCTCGCACAGATGTTTTGTATTGTCAGTCACATTCCCTGTGAGAACTGAAGATAATCAGACCAATTGCCTGTTAATTCTGCCTCATCAGCTTTCACATCCCATATTTCTCTTCTTCTCGTGCTGTCTTTTCTACTTCCCTTTGCTCTTCTTCCCTTTATCTTCCTCATGTGTCAGTGTTTTATATCTCTCTGAATATATCGTTTCTCCTCTTATCTCGATGCATCTCCGTCTGCCTGCAGTTTCCTTCCTACTGGAGCGTCTGTAACTCACGAAGCCCCGAGTTCATCACGTGACGGCCGTCTGACACTGAGGAAGAGGAGGCTTCGTTGAAAGTGGCGGACACGTGAACGTCTGTATCAGTCAGGCTGGCTGCCCCTCCACGCCAGAAAGGCCTCGTTAATCACTAAGTCAGGGAAATGGGAATCATGGCTTTTGTTCCGTGCTGTCTATTCCATCTAATGCTGAAGAATATTTGTCTTATTTCAAAGCAAAATGTCTAATTTGGTGTTAAAAAAAGACGTCTTTATATTTAAATTAGCTTGAAATAAGTGAAACTTTGTCTTATTGTCTTATTTTAAGTGTGAATAGATTTTGTGGCGAGAAATGAGACATTTTGACTAGAAATAAGACAAATATTCTCAGCAGGATTTTGAGTTTTTGCAGTGTGTGTATGGGTGTGCGGGGGTAAGGGTGTACGTACAGGTGTGTATGGATGGTTACAGGCATGTGTAAAGGTGTGTGTGTGTGTGTGTGTGTGTGTACGTGGTTATGTGTACAGGCTGCTGCTGTGGGATGAGAGGTGATGTCGGGTCAGAGCATCACTGTGTCTCTGCTTCAGTCTCGTCTTCAAACTCCAGACTGCTCCGATCCCTTCGGGCGTCTACAAATACGTTCTCATACATTCTATTCTTTTTTATTTTCCTCTCATCTTTTCCCTTCTTTATTTTGCTCCTTGATCATCTAATATATTTTTCTCTTTATTTTGCTGCAGAGGAGCCACTGGGTATTTGCATATTATAACTACTTGTCTGAGTCAGTGTTCACGTCAGAGGCCACTGGTGTGCTTGTTTGTGTTTATCACTCCAATCTGCATTAAATGAACCATTACAACAATCTACGTTTTTTTTTTCTTTTCGGCTCATTCAATACAACGCTTTGAGTCCCACATGGTCCTCACACGCTTGTGTTTTCTAAGTTTCCAACGAACCCCCCCCCACCCTAACTGTTTAATCATTTATCCTTCAACACGTCGGAAAATTTCCCAGAGTTCTGTGGAAAAGTTTGAAGGTTCCTCGAGCCTACAAAATGCTAATTTTGTCCGACCTGCAATTCCAATCTCATTTAAATAACGTGTGGAAGCAACTTTAATGAGTGTTCTAATGTTGTATCACTTCACGCTGCAGCTGCCTTGAACCTTCAGCATCATGCTCAGGATTTTTCAGAATGTCGGTTGATTCTTCCAGCTCTCATCACTGTCGCCGAGAATTCATTTTACAGCTGTGGAGCCAATTTATGATATTGTTCCAAAAATAATTGCATTGGATTTTACATTTCACAAAAAAAAAAAAGTCAAATAGCGCTGTATGTTTGCTGTTCGCTGAACTTCACATCTCGTGTGACTTTAACCTTCTTAATTCTTCTTATCCCAGTTGTTAGAAGCCCGTGAGAAGACTCTGGAAGGTCTAAATCAGTCAGCTGATTACAAAGAGTTGAGGGGTTGTGACCCTTCCGCTGCGGAGCTGGTCAAGAAGCTTGAGAAGGTACTTGTCATCTTCGCAGACGTCACATGTATTTGTTTAGGACTCAGCTATGCGCTCTTCTGTCTGGACAAATGTAGCTGGAAGCGAGCGTGGCAGAGCGGGAGAGGCAGCTAGTGGAAAAACAACTCCTGCTGGACCAGGTGACCCGTCTCTCCGAGCCTCTCAGAGAGCAGGAGGAGAAGGGCAAAGAGGACAGGCTGGCGCTGGCGAAGAAGGTAGACGAGAGCAACCGCTGAACACAGAGAACCACGCAAACAAAAACTCCCACGGAACAGCAAATATACTCACAGACACATGGAGAGAACTGTATTATTTATGTGCATTTAACACCACTCTGCTTCACTGTGTCTCTTTATCCTGAATAACATTAGTTGTTATGAGTCAGTGTGGAAGGATTTTCTCAATCTGTGTGTGTGTGTGTGTGTGTGTGTGTGTCTGTCCTCCCAGCTTAATGAGCTCAGAAGTCAGATCAGCGACACCACTCACCGTTTGATGGCTGTCTCCGCTGAGCTGTCGATGAAGCAAGCTGCTGCTTTGTCGCTCCACCGGGAGAAGAAAGAGAAGGAGCTGCAGGTCAGAGGACGGTCCAACACCCCCTGTCCTGCTTTCCTTGTCATTCTGAAATGAACCTTCCGACCTTGTGTCTGCCAGGTGTTCAAACATACTGGAACAAATCACCTTCCCTGTAAAATGTTACACGGTTCACAGTGAATTCTCATTTCCATATTCATGTGTTGCTCCATCCACCTGCACAGGCGACCTGATCATTTACATACATGAATGAGGAACGTAAGTCTGTTTTATCTCCGTCTGCTTCTCCACCTTCTGTTAGAGCTGCTGAACTCTCCACTGTTTTTGTTTGCCAGCCAGTCGCTGACGTGACCTGTTATAATGGAGGGCGCAGGGTTTTTTTCCTAACGTACCTTCTCCAAGAACATAGATGAACTCCAAGAACTCACGTTCTCCACACATCTGGATTCCAAGAGCACTCCTGCTCTCCATGAACATACATGGACTCCGAGAACATACATGTACATACTGCACACGTTCTCCATCAACATAAGATGCTCTCCTCAAGACCGTATGTCCTCTCCAAGAAAACATGTTCTCCAAGAGCACAGATGTTCATGAAGAACATGGATGTTCTCCATGAACATACGTGTTCACGTCCATGTACGTACATGTTTTTGTTCCAGAAGAACTTGAATGTGAACTGGATTCCGTGAACCCATCAGAGGAGAGAAATTCCAAAAAGTCGCCTTCTGAAGTCAAATTCCGGCAGCTAATTTTGAATTCTAACAATGTTTAAAAGTCTTGCTGCTTCTCATCTAAAAAAAAAAAAAAAAAAAAAAAATCAAATTTCCCACATGCCTCCAAGATGTTTCAGAGGTGTGTGTTAATAAGCTGAGGAGTCCCTGCAGCGGGTGCGTACCTGCAGCGGGCCGCAAACACCCCTCCAATCAGGAAATGCAGAGATTCTGACACTAATACCACCATCTGCTTTTAGGCGCAGCTTGAATTTAATCAAGCTAGGAGAGTGTGGAGCTGACGGAGTGACAGGAATACAAAGTGAATGTATCTCACACTGTCCTCCGTGTCTGCAGATGGACAGGTGCCAGCGGCGGCTGGAGCAGGGCCTGCCACCCTGCCCCGAGGTGGAGGAGGAGTGGAGGAAGATGCTGCGCGACAAGAGGAGGAGACAGAGGGACAAAGAGGAGCGAGAAAGGGTAAAAGGAACACCGACGCATACAAAGATCATTTGTCCTGAATTGATTGGAGCAATGCATGCCGAGGCAGGAAGACGGGGTGACAAAATAAGAAGTGAAAGGGAAGAAATCGATGGAGGCACAGGAATGCTGCCGTCGATCGTGCAACACGTGCAGACTCGACAACATTTGTCTGCAAGCAGCACCGACACACGCCTCCTGGGCCCGACGGGCAGACGCACGCATGTCGAGTCTGTTCACGTGTGTGTGCACTCGGTGCAGCCGTCTGATCTGGATCCTCAGACAGACACTTCGCAGGGCTTTAAGTTACTGGAATCCCTGCTAATCCTGATTTTTTTTTTTCTATTAAATTGCAAAATATGTTTCGTAAACATCCAGATAAGAGATTTCCCGTTTTATTTTTTGTCACTTCTGTCAATCTGTTTTTTTTCTTTTCTTTTTTTCTATGGCGTCTCAGCCATTATTGCGTGCGCTCCTCAGATCACATGCCAGAGGATAAACCGTTCATATGCATGAGGAAATCACCGTCTCTTTGAACTCAGTGAGATTTAGGCGCAGCTCATTTGCATGCTGTTGTGGGGTGAAAGTCTGAAGCATGACTTAATGTCATGAAGACGGCCAGCAGCAGCACGCTGGAGGATGTTTTCCCCCTCAACAGGACTCCACCGCGATTACAAATTGATCCGTCAGCCACACTGGGTCCAAAGCAGTGATGGCTCCAACTACTTGAAGTTTAAATCCGACTCAACCAGAAACTTTCTCCAAACGTCTGACATCAATATGATGTCGAAGGGATGGTGTGTTGTTGTTATTGTTGCAGTTTGGAGTCAAATTTCAGACCAGTGTTGTTGTGTCTTTTGCGCCTTTGGGTGTTCAAGATTGGTCTGATATAAAAAGTATTTTCCAAATGTTGCTGACTCACCGTGTTCGTGGTTCTCGGTATGAGCAGTATGCAGCAGAGAAAAACAACACACAAATCACTCATGTCTTTTCTTATGTCAGGAATGAGGAGCGAGCACGTGAAGGGCAGGACTTTGCAGTATTTTCTGTCTCTTTTACCACTCGCTCACGCAGCCCTTTGGGTTTCTCGATCTCCTCCAAACTAAATATGAATGAGGTTTACAGTGAAACGGACAAAGAAACAAAGGAAAAATCGATGCTGGGCTGGCAGACGCAGCAGCGCAGGTGGAGAGAAGAACACACGCGAGCAGGTAAGGCGGCCGTCACGGTCCCCGGGGGGCGGCGTGAACCTGGTGTTCGATGGAGAGATCAATGTGATGCATTGATGAGAGCCAGGAGCCAATTAGCTTAGCTTAGCATCAAGACCGGAGGCAGGAGCGAGCAGCCGGCCTGCTGCAAGGCTGGACCACACACTTAACACCTCTCCTGCTTTCAATGAATTATTCCGTGTAAAGGATTTGTCGAAGGTCACGTCGTCTCACATTAAATATTCAAAGCGCCCTCTGGTGTGTGTCCATGTGCTGCAGCAGGCTGAAGAAGACGAGTGGAGGCAGTTGCCTAATGGAGAGTACACCACCGCCGAGGTCCGTCCCAACGCCTACATCCCTCATGACGCGCTGCTGCCTCTGCCCAAACCGTACGGAGCCCAAGCCCCGTTCAAACCCTCCCAACCAGGAGCCGCCATGATGATGAGACACATCCGCAAACCGACGCTCAAACCTTTGGAGGTGGAAACGCTCACATCTTCACCTGAGCAATGAAACCACATATAGGATTCAGCTTGTTGCGGTGGTGGCCGCACAGCAAGAAGGTCGCTGGTTCGAATCCTGGCCTGGGGATCGGGGAGTTTGCACACACGCTGTCTGTGTGGGTTCCCTCCGGGTTCTCCAGCGTCCTCCCACCCCCAAAAACATGGCAGGTTAATGGGTAACTCTAAATAGCCTAAACATTGTCACATTCACACCTAAGTATGTGTGAATGTGACAGTGAATGGTTGTCTGTCTTAACATGTTGGCCCTTTGAGGAACTGGTCTGATCTGAAGATGTTTTTGATATTTGTAACTGATCTACAGATGGGCATTGATCCGTCAGTGAAAACCGTTGAAGATCGCTCAGGACCCCCAGTTCAGTGCGTGAATCGTGTCCTGCTCCGTCTCTTTTCCTGAGCTTGTCCGGGACGACAACGTACTGGAACTGTGTTGTGGAAAAACACCATGACTGTACCGACTCCACGGTTGTCATAGTTTCATATATATGAAAAAATACTGGTGGCTACAAAACGAATGTTGATGAAAAGTGTCCCTCACGAAAGAAACGCCTACAGGTCCAGGTGGTACCCCGCTGGGGTACAGCTGGAATCTGCTCCGGTGTAAACCACGACCCTTTAGTAGGGGCGAGAGGGAGACAAGGAACTAACTGACACACTTATCGATCTGTCTGCTCTCAGCCTCCGACGCCTCCTCCTCTTCCTCCTTCCCTGCATCTTGTGTATTTGTTTCTTCGCCATCCAGCTGTTCTTCGGTCTTGTGTATGTGTGTGTGTGTGCGTGCGTGCAGGACTGCATCTGTTTGCAATCCTGTGGTTCGACTTTACTGGCAAGAGCTTGTTTACGCTCTGTGGTCTCACTAAATAGCGTTCTGAGGGTGAAAGGTGCTCTCCGATCAGAGATGTTGTTTCTGTCTGCGCTGAGCGACCCATCAGCGTTCGACAATTTTGGTTTGATAAATCCATTTGTCACGGTCATCGGAATAATTTTACATATTTTTCCATTTTATCCCGCGCGGTTGTAATGTCGCTCCTGATGAATAAATCGCTTTAAGCTCTGAGCTCGGCTAAGAGTGTCTGTTTCATGCCTGAAAAGATAAATGTAAATATTGAGATCCGGCAGTGAAAGAGCACAAAGACGGAGACGGAGGGGAATTTCAATGAAGTCAGAGATGGGTGACGGTCTGAAAAGACGGGAGAGGAAAGTCAAAGGAAAACACTGATAAAAGTGCAGTTTTAAAAGTAGAGTGACAGGACTTTAGCGTCTTCAGCGTCAGTGGAACTCTGCTGATCGTTGCTTGAGGTGAATGCAGTTTCTGTGATGTTCTGCTACAAACTTCAGTGTGCAACTAGTCAGTCCCAGCTGCTCTACTTTGCTTCTGTTGAGTCTGTTGATATTCAGGTTGAGACCGTAAGTATGAAACCATCGCAACAGATGGCAGAAATGAGTTTCTCCCTGTCGATTGAGTTCAGAGCTGATGTACTTATTGACCTCCAGGAACCAGTCGGTGTTCCGACAGGCCGACTGGCAGGTTTTTACGTATAGCACCTTTAAATATGTGTGTAGTCTTTCATATGTAAACTGTGTGGATCCTTGAAAAGTCAAAAGAGGAGGTCTCTGTACCTCTCTGTGTGTGTGTGTGTGTGTGTGTGTGTGTGTGTGTGTGTGTGTGTATGAGACAGAGAGAGCTCATCACACATTGCGGGCGGATGCTGAGAGCTGTCAGATGAATTTAGGCCCGAAGTGTTTGGGAGTTATCAGCAGGCTACATAACACTGACTGCATAACAAAGTCTGGAGGATGCAACTGACTGCAGAACGTTTGTTCCCATTAGGTTTTACTCCACCTGTTACCAAGGTGACGTGAACAGCTGACATTATTGGAGGAGTTTGAGCAGAAGCATGTGTGGAATCACGCTTTACTATTATTTCTTGTTGAACCAAAGGAGACTCAGCAGACTGGGGGTGTTTCTTTCTGTTTTCATGCTCTACCTGTGTTTGTGTGAGTTCTCTCCAGGTACTCCGGCTTCCTCCCACCTCCAAAAGCATGCCAGGTCAATCATCGGCTCATCTAAATTGCCCGTAGGTGTGATTGCGTTGTGTGATTGGTCGTCTGTCTCTACATGTTGCCCTGGGACGAGCTGGCAATCACCCCCCCCGCCGCCCCCGTTCACCCTTCGACAGATGGGATCAGCATGAACCGCGTCCCGTAAACCGGAGCAAACGGGAGACGACCAGCGAACAAGACTCAGCAGGAGAGTTGACTCACTCAGATCATTTCCTCACTTCACTTCTTAGTCACTGTCGTATTTCACCTCCGTGTTCCTGATTCAGAGACAATCGGAGCGTTTGCGAGTTGAGATCATCTCCAAGTTTATCTCAACGCTCCACAATGAAACCGGCGTCGTCCGTTCAAAGGAAATTTACTGGAACCTCGAGTGAGCCGAATCGTTTCCACACACATCTGCGCGCCATATCTCTAAGTTTGGCAGTGACAGAGAGAGAGAGAAAAAAAAAAACAGTCAAATTGACGTTTTTTTTTTATGAAGACATTCAGTGAAATGTAACAATGTAAACACTGGAACAACGGTCGATTATGAAATCCCTTTCAAACAGAACAATGTCATTTCTTACACTGACTGATGGAACCAATCTGCGGTGTGTCACATGCACCAAAGACTCCACTTACAGTAAACACTCTCGTAATTCAAACCAGACACAGTCACTTTCTTCGAGGCTAATTTCACTCCGAGTTTCTTATAATCACTTGTTTTCTTGATGAGGGATTCTGGAGTGGAGAGATTTCTGCTGTGACACGTTCCAAAATCAGCCAGTTCCTCACTAAAATATTACGGGAAAATGCAGTGGACTTATTTCAATGAGGAAGAAGCTGTTTCTTCCTCTTACAGTTTCGTTTTCATAGATTTGACGTCTTTGGACAAACATCTCACAGTTCTCACATCATTGGATTTGAGAAATACTTTTACATCCGTCAAAGACCGACTCTTTAAGGAGCCAGATGCCGATCAGCGGAGAACCAACAAACAGGGACCTGCTCCACCAAGTTTGTTCGTCCTGAAATGAGAGTTCATGAATGTTCATTTTCAGTATTAAAAAACTCAGGGCTGCTTTCTGGTACGGACCCCTGATATTGTTTTCCAGAACAATATCAGGCACAATTCACTCGTGCAGCATCTAATCAATAAAGAGCACTGGTGTCCATTTGATACTTCTTTTTTACAGGATTTGTGTTAATATTACTTTACTCATTAACAGGTTAAAAAAAAAAATATCCAGAGACATCACCACAGTTTTGCTTAATCTACATTTACATTCTGTTAAATCTCCCTCTAGTTCCCCTGCAGCTCTTTACATAATCTGTTTTAGATCCCGGATGCAGTAATCAGCCCTGTATCTCACATAAAAAAATTCATTTTTTACAGCCAGTTTACAACAAGCAGGTATCCGGCTGGCACTGAAAGGATCCACGCCCCCGTAAAGTGTAAATTCTGTGACAGGCGATGAGCGACTGACCGCGTCTGCAGAGCTGTGATTTATAAACACAGAACGCAGCTCGAGCATAAATTACACAACGTATGGCATCATGAATATTTCAAAAAAAGTCTCACTAAACTGGAAAAAAAGATATTTTCCCTATCGGATCCTAGCTTTGGTTCGGTTATAGAACCGATATAGATGCTGGTGTTCGGTCCCTCTCACGTGAAAACACACTTTCTTCCGTTCTGCCCTCCACCTTTCACTTGTGGGCGTCCTCATCCACCTCTCCCTTTATTCCTCCGTCATTTGTCATCAAACAGTCGCAGCTTGTGCGAGAGCACTCTCCCTTTCAGTCGCTCCATTCATCTCTCACGTCTTGCCCTCCATCATGCCTCCATCTGTTACAAGTCCTCAAGGCCCAAGTCGATGACTGTCCTCCCAAACACGTTTTCCCCCTCCTCCGTTTCTCTCCAACCATCCATCCATCCACCCACCCCCCCCCCCCCCCCGCGCTTTCCTCCGGCGTCTTCATTTGTCCTCAAAGCCGAGCAGGATGAGAGTCTGCTTCAGCGCCGTCTCCTCCACAAACCTGGCGTCCACGTTCGCCTGCTCCTCAAACGGGTTCAGAGCTGGAAGCAACGGAAGGAGAGAGACGTTCTTTGAACAGGAGACCAAGTACGTGCATTAAAAAAACTGTCTCAATCCTCCAAACGCCTCAGTATCGAAACCCAAACACACACACACACACACACACACTACCTTCTCCCTCTATATCTGAGAGGACTGTTGCCAGGTAAGTGAGAGGCAGAAACTCAGGTGTGAAGCCCGGCTTGTCTCTGCCGGTGAACACAAACCCCTGTGGAGGAAGCAAACACAAAAACACAACTGCCGTTTTCCAGGAACACACTCGCTCAACAACATCCACTGGACGGTCACGACTTCACATTCTACCGGTTCAGTCTCTGAGCTGAAGAATTCCGTATTCTCTTTTTCCATCACAACAAAAGTAGATTGTGTACATTTGTTGCAATGTAGAATTAACATTTTGTCATTAAATATCCAGAATTGTGTTTTTGTCTGCAGTGCTGCATGTGCAGGAGAGTAGAGTGTGATGACCTGTATCACACAGGCTCGTTTTTCTGTTTCTGTCGAGAGTTTGTGCTCTGACGAGGAAGAAACGTGCATCTCCTGTGCACATACGGTACTTTGTCGCCGTTGGTTCTTTTTAATACAAAGTCATACGCCATGAAACATGTTACCTTGTTTTTGTTTTGCCTCTCCAGCAGAGTCCGGACATAGTCTCTGGAGATTGAAGCTGAACTGACAGGATGATCCCACATATGGTAGATCCTCTGCTGCACAGGCTGCGTGCACACACACACACACACACACACATTTCCATCACATGACAGTCCACTGACATACATTCATTTTCCTGGAGATCCACTTCTCTGGAGTCAACGCTAACCAAAGTCTTTACACCACAGACTTGTGACGTGAAAGGAAGCGGGTCCCCAGAACGTCTGTGAACAAACAGGTCTGTGTCCCCACAACAGAACGGATGGCGTGGTCACACACACACACACAGACACACACACGCAAATGCACGAGGGATTACACTTTTTAAAAACTGATCCCAAGAGCGTGCAAACATCTGTCCCTATTCTATTTTGGGTTTCGAGAGAAACGCGGCCTCTTTTTGCTGGGAAACGTTCATCACGGTAATAATTGATACTAAAGCAGAGAAGAAACTACAAGAGGCAAGAAGTTTTTCCTCAAGGCTCCTTTCCGTTCTGCGTCAAACACGCTGCCAAGTTGATGCCGAGCTGCCGAATCACTTCACAAAAGAGAGAGACACAGAGAGAGGGCACCCCAGGACAGACTGCTGAGTCAGCATTGAAGATTGAGACCCTCCATGAGATGTGCAAGTGTCAACAAAACCTCCTAGTGGCAGCAAAATGCAAAACTGAAAGAAAGAACCTGATCAGCAGAGGTGGGCCTGTATGTTTTGGATGTTCCCCTGCTCCAACACACCTGACTCCAATGACTGCTGGTTGTTGAGCGCTGCAGAACAGATGCCTGATGTTCACTTCAGTGTGTTGGAGCTGAGAAGTTACAGGATACGTTTGATAGGACGTGATGAGTCTCTGGAGCCTGATGGTGGTTTACTGGAGAGTTACTGCCGCTCTGAGTCTGAGCGTCCCAGTTGTTTACAACCATTTGTTCCACTAACCTGCAGGCTTTGACTGACGCTGAGACAGTTTGAGGACGGTTTAAAAGTGTTATGGAGGAGGACAGGAGAGCTGAGATCCTGCAGACTGACAACCAGGTGGACAACAGGAGACAGGAAACAGCAGCTCCATGTGGATCCGTGTGGAAGGAGGAATCCACCAACCCATGGTAAGACGGGCAGTTTCTGTGTCAGTGTGTGTGTGTGTGTGTGTGTGTTTAAAAAAAAAAAAAAAGTTTTTGATAAACAAGTGACAATGTCACTTCAATAGGTTGATGCATGAATACGAGGAATATTCTTAATGAATACATGTTTCTGAATCTGCCACACTGTACCGACATGTCTTGATTCCAAACTGTGTGTGTGTGTGTGTGTGTGTGTGTGTGACTGCTAAGTCTCTCCATCCTGCCAAAACTCAGCCAACAAACGTCCGGCAGGCAGGAAACGGAGCCGAGACACAAAACACTCGACATTCCTCTGATCACAATGCGGACGGAACGCGCACCTACGGATACGACGCCCACGCACCAACACGTGGACGTTACACAAGAGCTAGAGACACACATAAGCGCGCACACACACACACACACACACACACTCACACACACACACACACACACACACACACACACACACACACAGAGTCATAAAGG
>CAAKHB010007364.1:0-26823 GCA_901007665.1 Aeoliscus strigatus
AGGGGGTCATGGGGGTTCACAGGGGTTCCATTCATGGATGGATGAGTTCATGGATGGCGTAAAAAAAGATAAACAGAAGGGAGAAAGGAAGGAGGGGAGAAAGGAAGGAAGACAGGATGTCAGTCATCGGTTTTAGAAGTGGTTTCAGTTACACTCAGCAAAGAAAAAAGCGCTGACTCAGCTTCACTGGGCTCAGATTCCCACGGAGGGAACGACTTCACTAGGAGCATGTGACTGATGGGAGGAGATGAGAGAAGAAGCAGGGAACGCAAACACGGACACAGACCAGCATGGACGTTCGACAAACCTCAACTCCACTCATCAAACTACTGAGCTCTGGAAACTACGTGAACACGGGATGGGATGGACCTGAAGGGGGCGCTGACCACGGCAGACGGGGTGAGAGGGGATCACAGAAAACATCTCATGCACCAACATTCCTTCAGGGGATCGCATGGAGGGAACTGTTCCCCAAACATGGAGATGTGCTGGGAGTGGTAGAGAGTCCACGTTGGTTCCAGTCAGAAGCCCTGAGCTCTTTTGACCCCTGACCCCTGACCCCCATCGCTCACACTCATTTCCACAGAGGAACCGACGGATCTCACCTCTGCTCCAGCTGCTTCATCGTGGCAGTGATCTGATTGGTCTTCTCCTCCAGACGACTGATCATGCTGTTCTTCTTCTGCATCTCCTCATCGGATGACTACAACAGAAGAGAAGAGTCACAGCCAGTGTGTGTGTGTGTGTGTGTGTGTGTGTGTGTGTGTGTGTGTACCTGCATCTTCTGGTACATCTCTACATTGATGGCTTTGACCTCATCCAGCTGGTGTCTCAGTCCAATCAGCGTGTCCTGTCCGACACACACACAACACACACAAACCACGTGTCATGACCGGTGCTCCGTGACCAGCTGGGGGCGCTCCAGCAACAGATGTTGACGCAGATGAGGTGAATTTAAGAAGGTGGAGATGATCTGTGACAGTCGGGATGTGAAGGACTGACACTCCCCCATCCCCCCATCAAATGTGCAGTGAAATCCAGTGGTCTGTCCCGACTGGTCCGGTCTAACTCCAGGTACGTGTCAGTCCCGACTGGTCCGGTCTAACTCCAGGTACGTGTCAGTCCCGACTGGTCCGGTCTAACTCCAGGTACGTGTCAGTCCCGACTGGTCCGGTCTAACTCCAGGTACGTGTCAGTCCCGACTGGTCCGGTCTAACTCCAGGTACGTGTCAGTCCCGACTGGTCCGGTCTAACTCCAGGTACATGTCAGGACTAGTTGGAACGGTGTTGTTGTGTCTGTCTGTTGAAACACACTTCACTGAACACATGTGAAGGAAACATTCAGTAACTGCTGATAACGGACCAGGACCAGAGGTTGGTACATGTTGGTAGTGTTCTGATCCTTTTTGAGTTTGTTTTACTGGTGAAATGAAACAAAAATACAAGATGGAGCTCAGTGTGAATGATTCATTACGATTTGACTGCTACTGACAAAGATCCAGTCGCGTGAGTTTGGGAGTTTCTGAGATAAATGAATGAACGGATGGATGATAGAACTGGGTGGAAGAGTCTACTGGTGAAGAATGATCCTGAACTTCTACTCATGTTGTAGTCGCCTGTGAGCTCCACCCCCCCAGCCCACATGTGCTAACTCGCTGCTGTTAAGTGTTACGTGTCTGTGTGTCCTCTTTGTTCGGTTCATCTTCCTCTGTGTGTTTGTTTCCATCACCTGTTCCCTGTCTCCCTCTCTGTGATGGTGTATTTCTGTGGCAGCGTTACAGCTCCACCTACAGGCCTGGAGGGTGTACTACATGTACTGACTGAATGCGGGTGGGTTTCTGGAGATGTTTCTGCTTCTGTCTCAGTGTGGACATGGCCTGAGGGTGATCTTCTGCCTCAAGTGTGTAGGACCTGGACTGAGTCTGGATGACAACCCTACCTGTTTCTCGTGAATGTCTTTCTCCAGAAGTTTCATGGCCAGTTCCATTTCCTGCTTCATTGACACCTGAACAACCAGCTCATTTTCAGCGTCCTAAAACAAATCACATTGTAACGTTACATCCCCCAGACGTCCCACAGATGTCAGCAGACGGCAGTAGGAAGGTGTCACCTGTCGGAGCTGACACTCCTCCTTCAGCTGCCTTCGAGCCTCGTTGTACATTTCATCCAAACCCTGACGAGACAGTTTGTATGTGTCTCTTTCCACTGACACATCACCTTGGGTCACCTAGTTAACAACCGACAGAAAGGACAGGGCATGAGTCGCTGGCCTGACTGCAGACAGAGCTGAGGACAGACAGCTGACCTCTAGATGTTGCTGCGCCTTCAGAAGAATCAGGCTGGTTTCGCTTCTCAGCTGCTGGTTTTCCTCCTGCAGTTTGATGATGTTGTTTTTGGCGATCGCTAACTACATGCACAAACACACAGTGAGTGTCTTTCACATTTAGCACACATGTAACAGAGAGCCCGGGTCTCACCTCCTCTATGAGCTTAGAATTGGACTTCTCTAGAGAGTCGACTCGGCCCTGAAGGCTGTGAACGGTGGAGCTGGTTCATAGATGGGAGAACATCAAAAACGCATTACAAAATCGGCGACTTGGTTTATATCAAGGTCTTATATGGTCTATCTATGGTTTATTTATCATTCAAACACATGAAACCATGAGCAACAGCAGCCTTACTTCAGCTGCCGGTTCAGCTCCTCAACATAGTTCTTCTGATCCAAAATGTGGCTATTCCTGTTGTCATAGAAACAAGCACAATCACATTTGGAGACAAATACCATCGAGCAGGTGAGACACATGGCTACAACGTACCTCTCTTCACTCCTGTAATCATCGACATCATTCTTCAAATACATGGAGAAGTCAATCACCCCGACCTTGAAACAAGGAACATGGAAAAACGTCACAAAAGAACACAGAACATCCTGGTCCCGTGACAAAAACGCAACATTCATACAGGATAAAAGGAGGATGACGAAAGGATTCATCCTATAACAGTATACACAGACACACACACACACACACACAGTCCACATATACTGTATATACACTATATATACACAGTCTCAGTTCATCAGTCACCCTGACGCTGACAGCCATGAACGCATCAAATGTACCTGAGTCACATTCAGTCAGTTCAGGACAACGACTCCGACCAGGGGAACTAAAGAGAAACCAGCTGTCTTTCGATCTGCTTCCTGGTTGACCTGGTGGAGCAGTAGGTACCTGAGAGTCCAGGTCTTCTCCTTTCACACACAGGTTGGCGTCGATGACATTGAGACCCACCAACAGGCCCACGATCACCGCTCCCTCCTCCTCTAACATCAGAGCCGACGGCTCGTAGAAGTCACTGGTGACAACAGCAGACATTCATCTATTGATCCCATCGGCACTGAATGACCTTCCACAGTATTCCACAACCATATCCTTTGTATTATCGGATTCTGTTTTTATTCTAATCTGTGTGCACACAGAAGAAATTCATCTGGATGTCTGGTGCACGTGGGTGAGTTGACAATAAAAGACCTTTTTAAAACCTTGAATATTTCTGGGGAGACAGACCCAGCCTGCACATGGACCTAGAAAACCCTTTGTTGGCTAACGTTTGGACCAGGATCTCACTATGACATCACCCACGCTCACGTTCATCAATTTGTCAAACAACTGACACAAGTTGAAACTCCATTTTGGTCTCGTCATTCCTGCTGTTTCCAGTTCAATTTAGACTAAAGCCGTCATCACTGAAACACTCTGGAGTCATAACAGACCTTCCCCCTCATTTCAGTAGTAGTAGTAGTTACAGTAGTGGTCCCTCACGAGTGGACTGGAATGACGATGATGATGATGATGATAATAATGCTACGAAACAGGAAGGTTTACAACCGTCACTGACTGATTTTAAACCTCATGCATGTGTGTACCTGAGGAGGTCTTTTCTGGTTGTGAGCAGTCGCAGATAATCAGCCAGCCGCTTCTGCATGAGAGCCAGACGCAGCCAAGCCCTGGCCCGGCCCAACGGAGTCCTGATTACAGAGAAACACAACATACTGGTTGGAGTTTGGTGACGAAGGTGATGCTCCGTATGACACATCTGAATATACATCGGGGAAAAAAAACCACTATTCTCAGTAGATAGGTCTCTAATGACCATGAAAGTCAATCCACACATACAAAGAGATCCAGACATACATGTCCAGAAAGGAAAGTACGACTGAACACGGTGCACACAGACATGGACAGACTGAAATCTGTCAGTCTGTCCAGTCAATGACTGGAATCCACTTGAAAATCTGTGGAACGAACTGAAGGTCAGAGTTCAGAGAAGAGACCCTGGAACCTTCTATATCTGAGGACAGTTTACAGCTGCATGACCACAAAGACTTTTCTCCTCAGTATTAAAAACATTTCAGTGTGTTCGATCATTTGTGTCATTTCCCTCTATTAACTTTACTTACTTGTTGTTCCTTGTTGATCCTTGTCTTTTCATCATTTCTTTTGTTTCATCTTTTGTTGTGAAGCACTTGTGTGTTTGAAAGTTGCTATAAAATAAAGTTATTTTGTATTGGTTGTTTTACTGTTGTTATCATTATTATTATTACCATTATTGACGTTGTTGTTGTACGTTATGTGAGTCAAGACGTGTGTCTGTGCGACTCCCAAAAATAAATGGATTGTGGATTGTTCCAGAACGCTACAAAAGGGAAACTTTATTTTGAACAGAACAGATGTTCAAAATAGGTGTTATAAGATATATAAGATAATTGTGACTTATCAGAAAAATAATTGATAGATTAGTCAACAGCAAAAATAATCGTCTGTAGGGACCAATCAGAGGACGGACCAATTAGAGGACGTCCCTCTGTCTGTAAGGACCAATCAGAGGACGGACCAATTAGAGGACGTCCCTCTGTCTGTAAGGACCAATCAGAGGACGGACCAATTAGAGGACGTCCCTCTGTCTGTAAGGACCAATCAGAGGACGGACCAATCAGAGGACGTCCCTCTGTCTGCAGGGACAAATCAGAGGACGTCCCTCTGTCTGTACCAATCAGAGGACGTCTCTCTGTCTGTAAGGACCAATCAGAGGACGTCCCTCTGTCTGTAAAGACCAATCAGAGGACGTCCCTCTGTCTGTAAAGACCAATCAGAGGAAAGACCAATCAGAGCACAGACCAATCAGAGGACGGCCCTTTGTCTGTAAGGACCAATCAGAGCACGTACCAATCAGAGGACATCCCTCTGTCTGTACCAATCAGAGGACGGACCAATCAGAGGACGTCCCACTGTCTGTAAGGACCAATCAGAGGACGTCCCTCTGTCTGTAAAGACCAATAAGAGGACATCCCTCTGTCTGTACCAATCAGAGGACGTCCCTCTGTCTGTAGGGACCAATCAGAGGACGGCCCTCTGTCTGTAGGGACCGATCAGAGGACGGCCCTCTGTCTGTAGGGACCGATCAGAGGACGTCCCACTGTCTGTAAGGACCAATCAGAGGACGTCCCTCTGTCTGTAAAGACCAATAAGAGGACATCCCTCTGTCTGTACCAATCAGAGGACGTCCCTCTGTCTGTAGGGACCAATCAGAGGACGGCCCTCTGTCTGTAAGGACCAATCAGAGGACTGTAGGGACCAATCAGAGGACGTCCCTCTGTCTGTAGGGACCAATCAGAGGACGTCCCTCTGACTGTAGGGACCAATCAGAGGACGTCCCTCTGTCTGTAGGGACCAATCAGAGGACGTCCCTCTGACTGTAGGGACCAATCAGAGGACGTCCCTCTGACTGTAGGGACCAATCAGAGGACGGACCGATCAGAGGACGTCCCTCTGTCTGTAGGGACCAATCAGAGGACGGACCGATCAGAGGACGGCCCTCTGACTGTAGGGACCGATCAGAGGACGTCCCTCTGTCTGTAGGGACCGATCAGAGGACGGCCCTCTGTCTGTAGGGACCGATCAGAGGACGGCCCTCTGTCTGTAGGGACCGATCAGAGGACGGCCCTCTGTCTGTAAGGTCCAATCAGAGGACAGGTCTCTGTCTGTAAGGTCCAATCAGAGGACAGGTCTCTGTCTGTGGGGACCAATCAGAGGACAGGTCTCTGTCTGTGGGGACCAATCAGAGGACAGGTCTCTGTCTGTAGGGACCAATCAGAGGACAGGTCTCTGTCTGTAGGGACCAATCAGAGGACAGGTCTCTGTCTGTAAGGACCGATCAGAGGACGGCCCTCTGTCTGTAGGGACCGATCAGAGGACGGCCCTCTGTCTGTAGGGACCGATCAGAGGACGTCCCTCTGTCTGTAGGGACCAATCAGAGGACGTCCCTCTGTCTGTCTGTAGGGACCAATCAGAGGACGGCCCTCTGTCTGTAAGGACCAATCAGAGGACGGACCAATCAGAGGACGTCCCTCTGTCTGTAGGGACCAATCAGAGGACGGACCAATCAGAGGACGGCCCTCTGTCTGTAAGGACCAATCAGAGGACGGACCAATCAGAGGACGTCCCTCTGACTGTAGGGACCAATCAGAGGACGTCCCTCTGTCTGTAGGGACCAATCAGAGGACGGCCCTCTGTCTGTAGGGACCAATCAGAGGACGGCCCTCTGTCTGTAGGGACCGATCAGAGGACGTCCCACTGTCTGTAAGGACCAATCAGAGGACGTCCCTCTGTCTGTAAAGACCAATAAGAGGACATCCCTCTGTCTGTACCAATCAGAGGACGTCCCTCTGTCTGTAGGGACCAATCAGAGGACGGCCCTCTGTCTGTAAGGACCAATCAGAGGACGGACCAATCAGAGGACGTCCCTCTGTCTGTAGGGACCAATCAGAGGACGGACCAATCAGAGGACGGCCCTCTGTCTGTAAGGACCAATCAGAGGACGGACCAATCAGAGGACGTCCCTCTGACTGTAGGGACCGATCAGAGGACGTCCCTCTGTCTGTAGGGACCGATCAGAGGACGGCCCTCTGTCTGTAGGGACCGATCAGAGGACGTCCCTCTGTCTGTAGGGACCGATCAGAGGACGTCCCTCTGTCTGTAGGGACCGATCAGAGGACGTCCCTCTGTCTGTAGGGACCAATCAGAGGACGTCCCTCTGTCTGTAGGGACCAATCAGAGGACGTCCCTCTGACTGTAGGGACCAATCAGAGGACGGACCGATCAGAGGACGTCCCTCTGTCTGTAGGGACCAATCAGAGGACGGACCAATCAGAGGACGGCCCTCTGTCTGTAGGGACCAATCAGAGGACGGACCGATCAGAGGACGTCCCTCTGACTGTAGGGACCGATCAGAGGACGTCCCTCTGTCTGTAGGGACCGATCAGAGGACGGCCCTCTGTCTGTAGGGACCAATCAGAGGACGTCCCTCTGTCTGTAGGGACCAATCAGAGGACGTCCCTCTGTCTGTAGGGACCAATCAGAGGACGTCCTGTGAGGTCATGATTACTACCGGCTGAACTCACTGGGAGGAACTAAACAAAGTAGCAGGTACCAGGTTCTATCACCAGAGGAAAACACAAAAAGCAGAATAAAAGTGTTGTACTTTTCTCATATATATATATAATATTTCATAAAAAGATTCATTTTCAAGGCTATTTTTATTTGAAGATATTTTTACCTTACGGACAGAGCTTTGATTTCCAGAAGGAACTCCTGTTGTTCTACAGTAGGTTTACATTCTATTATTCTAACAGATGAGCATTTATTCATGAACCAGAGGAACAAACCTGTTTATTATGTATTCATGTGATTTGGTTTTGACATTGACTGAACGTTGTCAATGTGTCATTTATCCTGTATGAGACAGGACTTTTGGACCCAGCTGAGAGCAGATACGATGTGACGTCAAAGTCACACCCAGCTCAAGTCTCGTTCACGTGTGTAAGACTTTGGGCAGACACAGATCTGTTCCTTACTTCAGTCCAGGCAGATCTCGGACAGAGGCGGAGATCTCAGCTGCTTCAGGACACAGTTTTTCCACCAGCTCCAGAGGACCCCACAGAGACTTATTAAAGCCCAGAAAGGACTTTTTCACTGGGGACAGACAAACACACCGGTAAACATCAACGAATGCCTTCTTCTTACAGACACACAGACTCGCTCCCTCTCACCTCTGAGGCCATGTTTGAGGCAGTGCTCCATGACAACAAAGAACTGCTGGAGAGGTGGGTAATCAGAGTCCAGTGTTCTCCCGAAGCTCAGAGCCGACTCAATCAGTCCTTTAATACTCAGCTTGGCCATGTTCAGCAGGTTGGCTCGCTCCATGGCCATCGGGTCTCGCATCGCTGGGAGACAGGAAGACCAAAACAGTATTCACCATGATCACAAAGATCACTTTCTGACTCTTACATGTGAGCCCCAGAGCTGAAATCATTCACAGCAGCAAAAGAATACGACAACATGCACATAACCCTGAATGTGAACCAGAGCTCTGCACATACAGTATGGAGACATGTCAGACCAAACCACAGCAGGTCCTCTCATCGTACTCTGGATACTAAGAGTACTGATAGAAATCAACATGAGCAGCTCTCAGTGACGTAGGACAGGAACAACTTCCTGTTACAGGCTCAAAAACCTCGGACAGATCTAGGGACCAATCATTTCCACGGTCACAGGATTGGTAATTCAACGCCGAATCTATTCTGCGATGGAGTCTAATTACACTCAGTCATCGGTGATGAAGCATAAGACATTTATAATGGTGGGACCATGTGGAATAATTAGAGTAGAAGCTGTGATAACACAAAAATCTGTGTCAGACACCATTCACACTCTACAGACCCCAAACAGAAAGACAGCAGTGAATGTAGATTCTGAAGAGTCGTCCTCCAAATGGATCAAACTCCTTTCTACGGCTGATTAATTCAGCCCTGGAAACAATCTCAGCCTGGATCAGTTGAACTTCCTGAAGTGCTTCTCTTTTTTTTTTTTACAGAAATTGTTTTTATTGCTTTTATTGCTTTGTATGGAGACAGCTTGATAATGATAATACTTGATAATGTTAACGTTTTATCTAACAATAGAAAACAAACAGGGCCTGGGATTCTGACCAACAACACATGTGAACTGTCCAACTAATGTGTAACTGAACATGGAGGGAGGATCTCAGACCTGACCTGAGGGCAGGGACACGGACATGTTGACAGAGGTCGTCTCTAACTGCAGGGTTTATTGGACAAAGCTATGCTAGGAAGTGACAGTGCACCCATTGAACAATGATTACAAATGAATACCAGCACTGAAAGGTACCTCAGTCCATGTGTTCTGAATCTCTACACTGCTGCAGGATTTGACAAACGCCTAGTAGTGTATATTCAGGGACCACACAAAAAAGAGTGAAAGATGTCTTCTCTTCAATCTCGTGAGGGTGAACAGATACATTCACGTCATGACAAACACGTCATGACATTTACGTCACTGTGGCAAGAGGCACTGAGAGGATACAAACTAGAGATGTGATGTTCACTAACGAGTCCAATCCTTTGAACAGCTCTTCTGAACGAACGATGTTCAGGTCATTGTTTTTCATGCAGGCTGTCCTGGTGCCGTCACGTGAGTGTCCTGTGAGTGTCCTGTGAGTCGGTCCCCCACTGAGCTCCTGTCTGCACACAACAGGACGTCCTCTCATTTAGACGTATTGTTTGGAAACTTTTTCTGTCAAAACGTTCTTGACTAGAATGTGCACTGATGTTCAGGTTTGTTCTAGTTTTACCTATAATTTTCTTGGAAAAACAGTGAGTTGTGACGTCACTGTCAAAGCATGGAGATATGGCGCCACCTTCTGGAATGTTTACAATGAAAACGTCAAGCCAAATGAAACTAGTCAACTAAACTAATCAATGTTTCAGAACCCCCCCCCCCCACACACACACACACACACACACACACACACACACCCGTTGGAACGATTCTTTTAACTGCACCTACTGGTCATCTCCTTCAACATGAGTTCTCCTGGCTGAGTTCTAATAAACATATACATCGAACAACGAGTCTTTGACTCCACTGACAGCAGACGAGGGTGCACCTGAACGCAACACTTACTGGAAACATGAACAATCAATAGTGTGCACCCAGAGGGTGGAGGCTATGTGTGTTCCCGGCACAAGGGACTGATGTGGGTCTAATGCGGGTCACGGGCTGCCTGTTGTCTACCTTGGACGGCCCAGTCCCCAGGCAGGGACGTTCTGTGCTCCGACACTTTGGGCAGGACGTGAATGCTCCCCGTGATGGTCTCGGATGCTTTCCGGGCTAAAGCGAAAATGGGAGCCTGCCATCGTCCATCTCCTGCTCCGTGTCCTCCGGCGGCTCCTCCTCTCACTGGGCCACTGCTCGTAGCTTTGTCTCCAGCACCACATTTGTCCTCCTGTAGTCTCAGTATGCCAAAAACCTGGGCTTTCTCCTTGCTGCCTTCCGCTTCGGACAGAGCCAGGTCGTGCTCTGCGGCCGATGTCATGTTCGTCTACCGTCTGAAAGTCGTTGGATCTAGCGAGTAGAGAATGGGGCTTTAGCCGGCATGACACCCGCTGCTTCGGGATACCTGACACACCAGCGGCCGCATCATGACAGGTCAAGCGAGTGGCTCGAAAAACAAGCGTCGTGTGGGCTTGTGAAGGGAAGCTCGGCGTCGGTCTCCGTCCTTACGGCTAGCGGCGGTAACAGACTCGGTCACGGTCCTCTGGGAGGACCTACCGACACACTACTGCTGGCCTGCGAGCTGACCGACGGATGGCGGCCGGCAGTCCGACAGCAGCCTCCTCAGGGGCGGTGTCAACACTCACAGGACGCACACAAAGGCACCAGCACTACGTTATGGTTATGGCAGGGTACCCCTGCTGGCCGAAAGGAGAACTGCAGGCAGAGGACAGAAGCACGCGGCCAGAGGCGCGTCTAGTCGGTATGCCGCCGTGGGCGAAGGGGAACCCACTATTCAATGCAGGAAACACACAACACAAAACAATATGTTTGAGAAACCATAGAATGTGTTCACAGTATAATGAATGAACTAATTTCTAATGTTTGACACACAATTAGGTCTGGTGATACAAATATCCACTGCTATGACTGTGTTAGCAATATTGCAGTTGCTTTGTTTCTTTTTTCTTTTCTATTCATTCATTATGTTTCTTTTAAACAATGTTCTCTTCTCTCATTTGATACCGTTTCATTGTTTTTACTTGTTCTCTCTGTCTCCCCCGTCACTGTTTCAACTCCACCAACGATAAACTTTAATATTCCTACTGTTGTTGTTGTTGTTGAGGATGATGATGATGATTTACGCTGTTTTGTTCTGTTTTACTCTCTCCATATCCCCCATCCCCATCCCCAGCATTCATGTTGTTTTGTCCCCTTCACCCCCCCTTGTCCTCTCTCTGTTTGTCATCCCCCCCAGATTATTGTTCTTGTCCAACCTAGAAGCGAGTTACAAACTAACTTGGAGGTGTCACCCCAGTTCACTGAAGATATAAATATGATATAATAAAGATTCCTAAGTTGCTGGAACCTGCACAGAGTCTGAGGAGTTCCTTCTCTGTAAATTGTCCTTAACGGCACCGATTCATTCATTCATTAACCTCTAACACTGAATGTCCAGACTGGACCCCTCCCACCTTAGACTGGGTTGACACTGTACGATATCGCCACAAATTTCCCGTTGCAGCTTAATTCGCATCCTTGTAGAGGGCTCGAAGGGTCGTGAGCTTTCATCGGAACATACAGTCAAGGAGGGGCTGCGTCACGTCCCGGTGATCTGATGACGAGTTGGCGACATCCCGATGAATTTTCTCGTCGTGATGTACAATATATGGGGTCCTACATCACGATTCTGCACATACGACAAGTTGATGCAAACAAAAAAGCCCATTCTCCAGTGTCCACACTGTTCAAAATGACAGGCAGAGGTCAGAGTTCAGCCAGTGGTCAGAAGAAAAGGAGGAAAGAGCTGTGGAGACTGTGACGTGTCATCTGCTTCCTACCATGACAGGAGTATGAAGGAGAGTCGCCAGAGAGCGGTAGCGTCAGCCCCTGGGATACCTGGTCGGCTATGGCTACGTACAGGTTAGCAGTTAGCAGAAAAGCACAAACAAAAAGTGTGACTTGCCGCTCGTCAGCCATCTTCTCCCACGCAGGAACCAATATCCGGAACCCACGTTCATTTGAGGTATACAACTGAGCACTTTTAAAGAGTAGAACTAATCTCAGCACAGTCGCAAGGAGGGGCGATATGGTCCGGTGTGAGCAGCATGAGTATCGTTAGTGACTGATGTGAGACGGTAGGACGAGAGGGACGGTAGGACGAGAGGGTACACGAGGCCTTAGGTACACACACACACGCCGCTGGTATTATGCTACTGCAACCACAGCATTGACTGGACGTGGATATGAGATCGCAGACATGTAAGAAAGGTTTGGATTATTTTCTTGTCCGAGGACCTGTGCCCCCCCTGACATGAGACCACACACAGCTCAATCCACCAGTGGCACCAAGGTCAGGTCGCAGTTCTCGGTCCAGTTAAATGTTCTTTGTCAAGTCCGTAACACGTTCAATTGTCTCAATGGACTTTGTAGAATGTAGAGGGTGAAGGAAAAACCCCAAACTACTTTTAACAGTGGGTTGGGGCAGAAACCTCAGGGAGAATCAAGGAAAGAAGGATCCTCTCCCCGCAAAGGGTTGTATGAATATACTGAGATGGTAGTATAAGAAAGAGATTCTAAAAGCTGCTGAATACGTCCAACGGTGTCACTCTGTCCACGTCTGTCCACTGATTCTGAAGAAGGCCAAGAGATGTGTGTGTTCTGATGGATAACTTTTTACACCAAAGACAGCTGCTTCCTCTCATCAAACGACCCCAATGCTGGATGACAGTTATTTATACCAAGGTCTGGGTCCACACTCTTTTCTGATTGGCTGACATCAGTGCGTTAAAACAGTGGAATGCACATGTACTTCGGCTCCAGGTTAATTTCTCTAATATCCATCCACCGCCCAACCTGACAACTTTAAACTGCCCATGAATGCAGCTGGACATGTGACGACGAAAATGGACGATGTTAACATTTCCATCAGCATGTTTGAAGAGGACTAGAATTTTGATGTGTGCAGAGAAATGGAGAAGACGTGCCAGCATTGTGCCTTCAAAACGTTTAGGACTTCCTACTAAATATCAGTATGGAAATAAGCAGTTAAACATACGATGACAACGGACAGTTGTGGTATCTCTGCTCAGACCGAAGGCACAGACATGACACAGCAGAACACAGGTACATTGAACAAGACTGAAGAATCAAGGCCTCAAGAATCCTAGAATATTTCCCAAACCATATCACTTCATTCAAATGTGTTTGTGTGTGTGTGTGTGTGTGTGTGTGTGTGTACATGTAAAATGTTGTTATGATGAACCTAAACACAGCACTGGTCGTGGGTCAGAACAAGTCAGGACCGTTTGTTTCAGAGCATGTGCAGTGAAGGCTCGTGTCAGTGTTTTGTTTTCATGTGTCGGCCGTTCTGCAGGGACATGGAGTCGGTGTGTGCATGGAGTCGGTGTGTGCATGGAGACGGTGTGTGCATGGAGACGGTGTGTGCATGGAGACGGTGTGTGCATGGAGTCGGTGTGTGCATGGAGACGGTGTGTCACCGGCAGCACAAGGAGGAAGACAGGTAGGGAAGAAGCATGTCACTCCTGCAGCCTTGAAACCACCTTTCACTTTAAAGTGTGACAGCGCAAACCATCGGAGGTGGAAGGTCCAAACCCATGATCTGAACACACACACACACACACACACACACACACACACAGCAGCGTACCTTGACCGTAGGCCAACCGCTCCATACTGTCGCTCTGAGTGATGCCCCACCGATGGAGACTCTGAGGGGAGTACATGACGAGGAGGAGAAGTGTCTGACAGAGGTTGGAGAAGCAGCCTCCAGATGTCCACAGCTGGAACACAGCGACATCCACATTTACTATCTGCACCTTTTCTGCTCTGGACTGTTAGACAACAACGGTCGTGGGTCACAGCGCTCAGATGCTGGAAATTCAAAGAGGAGTCAGAATCATGTCGACTGCTGGTCGATTAGTTCCTGAACTTTAATTCAGTCTGTTCAGACGAGGTCGCTTCGTTACCACAAAACATACACGACGACATAGACATAGACGACGGAGTAGATGGAGGAGATGGAGGACATGGATGAGACGGAGGAGATGGAGGACATGGAGGAGATGGAGGAGATGGAGGACATGGAGGAGATGGAGGAGATGGAGGACATGGAGGAGATGGAGGAGATGGAGGACATGGAGGAGATGGAGGACATGGAGGAGATGGAGGAGATGGAGGACATGGAGGACATGGAGGAGATGGAGGAGATGGAGGACATGGAGGAGATGGAGGACATGGAGGAGATGGAGGAGATGGAGGAGATGGAGGACATGGAGGAGATGGAGGAGATGGAGGACATGGAGGAGATGGAGGAGATGGAGGAGATGGAGGAGATGGAGGAGATGGAGGAGATGGAGGAGATGGAGGAGATGGAGGAGATGGAGGAGATGGAGGAGATGGAGGACATGGAGGAGATGGAGGAGATGGAGGACATGGAGGAGATGGAGGAGATGGAGGACATGGAGGAGATGGAGGAGATGGAGGACATGGAGGAGATGGAGGACATGGATGAGACGGAGGAGATGGAGGACATGGAGGAGATGGAGGAGATGGAGGACATGGATGAGACGGAGGAGATGGAGGACACGGAGGAGATGGAGAACTTGCTGCTCAGTTTGTGGATTTTTATTTTCGACAAAGAGACGGAGCAGGACTCGATCACAGAGACCAATCACCAATTGTTCCAGATGTGGATTTAAATCCATTTTGTCTGAGACACAGCCGCAGAGGATCTGACCTCATCACCATCTGGTTCCAGCTGTCTGTGACGGTGTCGGGTCAGTGGGATGTTGACTGGAGTCAGCAGAATCAGGAACAGACGCTGGTTGTTTCATCACTCTCTCTAAGAGCTTGGTGCTGACCAGAGTCACATGACCGGTTTCCTGTCGGACGGCACACAACACCTCACTGCCGCTCTGCCTCACAACAACTGTTACATTTGTGTGCCTGTTTGTTTGTTCCCTTGTGTCTCAACTGTCACTGACACACACACACACACACACACACACACACACACACACACACACACATCATATTTGTCCCCTGGTCTGGTCAGTCCACGGTGGCACACCCTTCCACGAGGAGCAGTCGGTGTTCCAGAATGCCCCGTCCACCGGTGACATGACATGTTTGTTCCTGCAGCAGAAGGCTCCTGATGTGTTCGTGACCCCGTGACGTCACAGAGAACTGACACTGTCATCGTACGTGTCAAAGAAGGGTTGATGACATGGACCATATCTGTCATCAAGTCGAATTTACACCACCCTCCTAGTCATGGCATGCTCGTCTCGTGTCTCGTGTCTCGTGTCTCGTGTCTCACCTCCGTCTGTTGGAAGGCTCTAGGACGGGATCCGTCTAAGCTCTGGTTCTGGAGAAGGGCTCCGGTGCTGCTACAGCTCTGAGGCAGTAGAGGAAGCTGTCAGGCTGTGGAGACATCACCGACAGAAACCACTACCGTCACCCGGCAGGGCAGCCAATGAACGGAGAGAGGGGGAGGGGCTTGTGTCCGAGGAATCACGTTCCCACCATAGACATATATAGAGGGATAGACCCTCAGCGGCGCTGCTGGCCAATGGAGAGCGACGTCGCCACACCGCGGCCATCTTGCCACGGGGTACTGGCTCATTCATAACATTGTGTCCATTGCGCATGTACTTTTTAAATAACCTTAACTTGCTAAAAAAAAATCTCTTTTTTTTTCAATTTTGGATTTTGGTTTCAGCCTTGACAACTTGAGCGGTGACACAACTAAGTCGATTTGTCGAACCTGTAATTTGTCCAGTTATAGCCACGTTGATAACGATTGTAATAAACCAAACCGTTTGTAAATCTGTCAAGATTTCAGCAAGTTCAGAGTAATTTTGTTTGAGCAGGTCACTCGTATCCGAATAGAACCCCGTGGCAAGATGGCCGCCGGTGAACGACGCTGTAGGCTCCTCCTTGAGGCATCTAGCCTTCTGTGTATGTCCAGGGTAAACACAACCACAACTCTGATCTGAGGGAGGGTCACGTCGGCTGACGTCCAACATCTTTGTTCCTATTTCCGACCGGAAACGGGAGAATGTTTAGTTCGTTCACACGATGTGGAAAAAGTCCACAGGATTCAATAGATTCAATAGACTTTTCTCCACTTGTGTCTATGTTGTTGACACGGACTCGGGTCAAAAATCAAGTGCATCACGTTGACTTGATTTTTTTATATTTTTGACAGTGCTCATGTTGAAGTCGTGGTGTTCTGGAACAGATCAGATCCTGATCAGAGGATTTGAGTGGTCTGATGAACACAGAGACACATTAGACACAGATCGAGTCAGACTGGGGGGTTGAATCTTTCACCCCACTGACTCCCAGAAACTGTTTCATTCGATCATTGAAATGCACATGGCATTTCATTTGACAGAAAAAACAAAGGCCAGAATTGAAGTGGGGGCTCATTTAAATCGTTGTTCAACCATGTAACATGTGGCAAAGGAGGAGCAATGAATACTACAATAAAATATCACTGGTTTAAACCTCATTAAACCTCATGTGATGCTGAGTCGTGACACTTCAAACCTCGTCTGAACTTTCTCCATATGAAACAATCCAGAAGGATCGGGAGGACCAGGAGGATCAGGAGGATCAGGAGGACCAGGAGGATCAGGAGGATCCGGAGGATCCGGAGGATCCGGAGGATCTGGAGGAACAGGAGGATCAGGAGGATCCGGAGGATCCGGAGGATCTGGAGGATCTGGAGGAACAGGAGGATCAGGAGGACCAGGAGGATCAGGAGGACCGGGAGGACCAGGAGGATCAGGAGGACCAGGAGGATCAGGAGGACCAGGAGGACCAGGAGGATCAGGAGAACCAGGAGGATCAGGAGGACCAGGAGGATCAGGAGGACCGGGAGGACCAGGAGGATCAGGAGGACCAGGACGATCAGGAGGATCAGGAGGACCAGGAGGACAACAGCCAGCCAGGAGCAGTGTGTGGCTGCTGGGGTGTTTCAGATCACTATTTTGACCACTGTCCAAAAAACAAAACACATCCACTGACTCAACCCAGGGTCAAATAGACCTGAAGGTCACATCAGTAGCTGAGTAGATCACTCATCACAAACCTTTTCTCCTTCAGACGATGTTGTCAGGGAGTTTGATTCCTCCCTCAGCTGTCTCTTATCACCCTGGTTATTTACCATGACCTCTGGCGCCCCCCCTTAAGGGGTTATAGACCCTAAGTTGGGAACCAATAAAACACACACACACACACACACACACACACACACACACACACACACACACACACACACACACACACACACAAGAAAAAATGGAAATCGCACCACAAGTGATGTTTGCTCTGCCTGGCAGTTTAACGCCACTAGAGGGCAGCAGCGACTTTTCTTACTTGTCAACCACTCCCTGCAGCATCTCCTCCAATGATAATGGAAGAGAAGAGCAGAGATGATTTGAAGAGATTCGACTCCAGGTCACTGTTTCTGCTCGACAGACCTGACATTTGAACCACTGACCCTTTGGTCACGAGGTCATCTTTGACTTCTGTCCTCCTAACAACTGTTTTCATGTTTTGTTTTTGTGTTACTGTATATCTACTGTTCTCCTCTGACTCAAACGTCCCAGAAGGTCTCAACACACACAGCCGAGTGAGTGACATGTATATCAAAAGAGGAAAGGAGGAGAACACAGTGAGATACTGTGCCCAAAAACAGACACCAGTCAGATAGTCACAGATGAAGCTGTACGTTCCTCATGTGCTGAGTCACATCAGTGAGTGGAGACACGATCTGGAAATAAAGATGTTTAAGGACACGTTGTCAGTCAGCAGCTTCACTGTGATAATCCATGGAGCTTACATTTCATCTTGAGCCTCCCTTGTGTGTGTGTGTGTGTGTGTGTGTGTGTGTGTGTGTGTGTGTGTGTGTGTGTGTGTGTGTGTGTGTGGAGCAGATTTTTCCCAGACGAGTGTAAAGTGTCACCTCAGTGGGGGCTTTGACACCTGGGCTGGTGTAAAGAGGGGGTTGGGGCGGGGACATGAGAAGTCTGGGGTTCACACGTCATGATGGGAGGAGGTGATCCTGTAACTAACCTCTAATACACAGTCGCACCGCAAACACTTTTAAGGAACATACTGTACATCACATGACTAGCAGCCACTGACCAAAGCGACGTCGATGGTACATGTTGAAATCAGCAGCAGTCAAACACCCCACAGGGAGGTTGGACTTCCTCTGACAAACAACTGGCCATTGATTCTCCTAAAATACACCCACACATATGCAAACAGTGAACAAAGAACAGAAATACAAATAAAAATGCACACAAGAATAAAACAGAGTGAATGCAGCACAGTCAATACACCACCAGTCAAATGTTTTTGTATTTATGATGCGAGCTCACAGAAGGTTTTTACTCAACAAGCTGCTTTTACCCCCGGACCCGTCACATTTACATTTGGCCACACAACACTCAGTCTATTGCATCACACGGGACAGTGGATACTTGACTGTGCACAGCAGCATCTACTAGTTTATAGTGCTGCATTTACTGAAGAAAGTACTTGAATAAAACAGTCACTAAACAGAAGTGGCCGGGGTCAAATGTACGTTTTGTACATTTCAGCCTGCTGTTTGCATGAAGTTGACCTGACTTGATCTTAACGTCTTTAAATTAGTTGCACATGGACAGTTTTTCGCTGTCAGAGGGATGATGATGATTGAACGCACACAGTGTCGGAATGACAACACACTGATTGTCAACGTGGGAACAACGTGATGTGTGTTTCACAAAAGTGGAAGTGTTGTTCAGACAAGTGTTCAGACGGCGACTGTAAACAACTGCATCACCAACACAACCAACAGACCAATGAACCTCGCTCTTACATATGCAAATACACACACACACACACACACACACACACACACACACATCCTGTTCCTTTGACAGCTGCATGCTAAAGGGAAACTTGTCTCATTTGTTGTGTTTAAGGCAACAGAAAGCTGCGTCTTCGTCTTGTGTTGAATCTTGAGCATCCTACTTTCCCTTATCATGGCGAGACATCCTCAACCTAAGATAAGATAAGATAAGATAAGATAAGATAAGATAAGATAAGATAAGATAAGATAAGATAAGATAAGATAAGATAAGATAAGATAAGATAAGATAAGATAAGATAAGATAAGATAAGATAAGATAAGATACGAGGATAGGACAGATAGATAGATAGATTGTCCTATATTATATAACATTATATAGAATTAGAGGTAAATTGTAAATATTAGTAGGTTAACATGCAATACACAATATATACAAGATAACATCCACTACGAATATTGATTGATTATTGATTATTATTGTGCACATAGTGATCTTTACGTAGTTGACCATGTTCTTGCAGATGAATTGAAATGAGAGAAATTCGCTCCACCACTAATTCGCAGTCACATCCTGTTTGTATAGCAGTAGCTTTCAGTCCCAGTATGTGTGGGATCCAGTTCTGTCCTCTCGTGCACTGATGACTGTCACAAACGTGCTGATGTGATAAGAGCTCATGACCGTGTCAGTCCCATGCTAAAGGGAACAGAGTGTGCTTATCAAAGAGCAGGATGAGGTAACATGTACCTACTAAAGAGCTAGCTTCTCTTTGACTTGTGTGTGTGTGTGTGTGTGTGTGTGTGTGTGTGTGTGTGTGTGTTGGGGGGGATCCCCACCCACAAAGAGCAGGATTCACACCATGTGTGTATGTTTTTTTTGTTTGCCTCGCGTTGTGGGGACCTAACGTCCCCTAAACGTACATGGTGAAAAAACCAACCCTATTATTGAATTAAGGTTAAGGTAAGGGTCAGTGCTAAGATGAGTCCAGGTCAGGGACACACAGGTCGTAGTGAGTGTTTGGGTGACGTGAAAGTCAGAGCTCCAATGATGTGCTGAAGTGTGGAGTTGAATTATGTCAACCATCATCTGAACACCTCAGGTGCTTCTCACCAGTGAAACATCCTCCCTCTCATTTTTTCTCTGTGATCAAAGAGTTTGCACTTTGGTATTTACAGCCATGACAGTGATTTACACAGAGGCAGACGCCACAGGAGTGTGACAGACTTTAAAATGTCTGCTGAACGGCAGCGTCTTGTTTTTCTCACAGTGATTTTGGAGGCATCTGCTGCAGCAAAGGAAGAACATTTTTGATGTGTTATAAGTAAAACGTATTCATTCACACATTTGACTTCCTGATTCAGTGTGCATACTAGATCAGATCTTTCTTTGTTTGTCTTGTTGTTGTTGATAAAACAACAGCACGCTGCTGGAGGAACATGTATGGAGGATATGCAGTTGACTCCAGGTGGACATGGTCTGTGTGGAGAAAACAAGCAGGTAACTGGTGGTTTAGTGTGAAGCCTGAATTTGTTCATCCTGAAATGAGGAAAACAGCAGAACGTTCCTCGTTCTGGTGTTACTGACAGTCTGAATTGAAACATGTGATTTTTAAAGACATTTCATTTCTGACAAAATTCATTATTATCCATCTCAGGATTTTCACTAAACCAGCTTTGTGGCAAGAGCCTCTGGTTTCATAGTTCCCTACAAACAGTCCAGCAGAGAAGACACATCCCTGTGGGGGAAGTGTGACACATCAGCACTTCAGAGGAAGCTCCAACAGAGGGTCATCTGTGGAGGGTTAAACCGTTACTGAGGTAGAGAGTGAGAAAGAGAGAGTGCTGTGAATGAAAACTGGTGAGAAGAAGAAAGAGACACGGAGTCAAAGTGGCATAATTCATGCATTAACACAGGAATGCCACTGAGAGGTGGAACAGTCTGCAGCGAGCAGAACAAAACCCATGTGTGCTGCTGCTCCTTTTATCTTTTGAAACAGTCAAATTAAAGCAAAACAAATCACTTGAACCTCCTGGATTCTTCCTCTTTCGGATGCTGGTATCGAATAAACCGACAAAGTGAAAATTCAATTAGTCAGTGGACTACTTGTCACACAGAAATAAATACACAGAACATGCACGTGTCTGTACTGGACACAGCTGAGGAGATTCTCACCACAAACGTCAGTGATTTCGTCATGATTTCTAACGAGGAACATACATATCGATCTGACATTCTGCTGCTACTGTGTGTGCACATAATGGACGTATTTTACATCCTGGGATGGATGTTTAATTCATCCTGTGTGCACAGTGAATGTGTATATTTATTGTTGTATATTTTATTTCAATTATTTTCTTTAACCTTACTTAAAATATACACACAGTCATACTTAGTTTTCTTTTTTAAATTTAAATCTTTATTTTTAGCAATTGTTAAGTTTTGATCCTTTTCCCTGACTGGAGCTGTTGGAATGGAGGAATTTCCCTCTAAGAGGAATAGATTGTTTCTGATTGTGAGTGAGGTTAATGGAGTTCACCTACTGTCACTCTTTGCTGTGTTAAATGCTCTGGGTGGATATTCTCAACTGAAAGAGGCTGTTGAACACAACCCAGCTCACACACGGTGCTGTACCGAGGAAGAACCTTCTCTGTCAGTATGAACTGACTGAACAGAGAACTGGGGTCAGTCTGCTAGCAGGAGCTGCTAGTGACCACTGCAAACATGCTGTGTGCTTTTTGTGTATTTTGCACCTCAGCACATATCTGCACTGTTCTTAAAGCTGTAAACCATCTGCTGGCAGCACAACAATCTACCTTCATACTGTATCATCGTCATCGTCACCATCATCGTCAACAAATGCGAAGTTGTGTTTTTCATTTGAGCTCACTACTTTGATAAATAAAACTACCCCGCAGTTGTGGTCTTGGCTTTAGATACGTGATGAGTGCAGAGAAACGTCCCTCATGTTCCCAACATGTAAAAAAAGAAACCTTTCTAAAACAGAATTAATGTTGCACGAAATGCACGAAAAATGAAATGACCGACTTTATCCCACAAAGGACCTTTCAGTTACACCAGTAACCAAACAATGAGTCACCATGGCTGTGAAACAGAGCAGACACCGGGGAGAAGGAGACCTTTTCCCTTCTTTGTTACTGAATGGAGCGTCGAGGTGCACAACACATGATGTTTTCATCTGTGGCTCTAGCTAACGAATGCTAACGGCACAGGGAGAGAATCAAGACTCAAGAGGGAAACCAGAGCCTGTGCACAATCACACTATGTTTTCATTCCAACTCTCACAACTGCACATGTTATAAACTTTGACTACAACTTTAGTTATGTAATGTCTCATTTTTACCAGATTTGATAACTTTTACTTTCTTGTACACTGACAAAACACATACACACACATACACACACACACATACAGAGAAAGAGAGAGAGAGAGAGGGAGAGAGAGAGAGAGAGAGAGAGAGAGAGAGAGAGAGGACTGGGGTCTCAGGAGAGGAGATGGGCTGACATATGGCCAGCACTCCCCTGAACACTGGGTGGAGCAGGGTGTGTTTGTGTGTTTGGTGGGTAGGTGGGGCGTGTGTGTGTGTGTGTGTCCATAAGGGTAGGGCTGATGAATGGTCTGAGGGAGCAGATGAATAGACCAGTGGTTACAGACAGTTGAAACTCAATATTCATTTATTAACTGTTGCCCTGCTGCTGTTTGTGTGTGTGTGTGTGTGTGCGTGTGTTGTCCTGTTTTCCTTGTATCAGTACAGTTCCCTACATTGTATTAACATTGTATTTTTACTTACAAATTGCAACATTGTTGACAGAATTACAAACCAACAAATCAGCTGGTGGATTTAATCAACAAGTTCCTTTAATGCAGGATTATACATTCACTGTACAATCATGTACGTGAAACACTGAGTTCAATTCATTCATCATTTTTAAATACTTTCAACAGCTTTAGTTGTTTGTGATCCTCCCGGACACGTCCTGGTCAGCTCCTGTTTAAAAGATAATGAGATCAAATAAGTATTCATAATAATGGATGGAAATGAGGGAGAATGGATGATGGAGGACCAGGTTGTTTTTGGAGGGTCAACCGCATTTCATCAACATGTGGGAATTCCTCCACTATGCCAGTCAATTCCTAAACATAAACACACACACACACACACACACACACACACACACAAACAGCCAGGGGTTGTGCTTGACTGAATGGCCTATCGCCATGGTTACAGCAGCACTCCATCAGTCCATTCAAGGAACAGATGGCCGATGTGCAACAGGAGGCATATGTTTCAATGAACACACACACACAAATGCATGTGCATGCGCGTGCACACACACACACAGAGCACACAAGCATGGATGCGCCCCCCGCTCAGAGGGAGGGTATTGAACAACCAGCAGCATATGTTCCACTAGTCAAAGAGCATTCATTGAAGGACATAGACAGAGAGGAAGAGGGAGGAGGGGGCTGCCGAGGAAGAGATGGAGAGCGAGGGAGGGTTGATGGAGGTAAAAGAGGAGGAGAGGGGAAAGGATGTGCAGATCTAGTCAAGGTGAAAAGTCGTTGTTTCTGGGTGTTTGTGTGTCCAGCACAGTTCATTTGAACTTCTGTCCAAGTTAGAATAAAGACTGTGGTTGTTCCACACTGGTCATCGGTCAGACAACAGCTCCATCCATTGATGCCGTGTGTGGAGAGAAGAGAAGGGAGACGCTGTGTCGTCTGACGCACACATTCATTCGAGCTGTGGTAAATATAGACGGGTCGTGTCCGTCACCACGGCTCTCTCTGTATTTTTAGACGCTTTGTCCCTTTGTACAACCATCTAAAATGACTCCAGCACAAAATCATGTCTCTGTCCACTGTGATCTAGAAACAGCAGCCAGCCGTATTGACATTCTTGTTTGGTGTGGGAGTTTTTTGTAGACATCCATGTGACGAGGTGCTCTGTCATGCTACAGTAACGAGAAGCTGCAGTTCCCACTCCGCTGCCATGTTAACAGACGTGCTGCAGACACCACATGTGGACTGTCCAGATAACCTACATGCACACGTTTCGGTGTGTGTGGGATGAATTCATCCACCATGAACCAAACAAACCTCCCTCTAAACGTCCCTCATGAAAGACGATACACGTCAGTATGTGTTGTTTAGAAAAGACGTCATCACAGAGGTTTCACTGCTGCTCTGGCCCCGTCCGTCTGATCATCGGAGGAGACGACAGCCGAGCGTTGAAGGAACATTCAGACACGGTCTGGGACGCTTTCTTTTCAGCAGGGTGTGTGTGTGTGTGTGTGTGTCACGTTTTCCCTTACGTAGTGACCTGACTTCACAGTGGCGTCAGAAGTAACCGGACATCCACCACGAGTCATCTTGACAAGTGGATCCTCTTTGCAGACACGTTAACGTCCCAAATCCACCAACTAGAACCTCAAATACCTGTGATCGACTTCTTCTCTTGACTAATTCTTCTTTGGTCATGACGTCACCTGACCACCTCTGGAAGGTCTCCAGCTTCGACGCGTCCATGTGATATAGTTATTTAACACAATGAACACAGCAGTAGATATCGTTGTATTAAAGAACTGCTCCAGCCCTGCCCCTCTCTTTACAGTGTGTAAAGGAGAGATCTCTCTCCACTTCTTTTTGAAATCCATTGACAGACGATGACGCAAAGTAAGGATATTTCACTGAACTGTGTATTCCCACAGGACACATTTCAAGTGTGTGTGTGTGTTTCCAGGTTGAACAGGTGATCAGGTTTGGTCCAGTCTATAAATAAACTGACCATTCAACAGGTAATGATGGGTTGAAGCATCAATTTAATACCAGGTAAGTCCCGACAAAAACAAACTGTAGCAGTTGTCCAGTCAAGACTAGGACTTGAGGACTTGAGGACTTGAGGACTTGAGGAGTGTGACTGCAGCACTGGTCAGATGTGTGTGTTGACAGAGGTAGAGAGTACAAAGGCTGAGGGATTAGCCATTAATCCACTGCTCCTGTTTGCCTTTGCTCATCTAGGTGTTTGTTTGGGTTCTTATACCGTTCATCTTCAGACAGAGTAAGAGGAGAGGCTGTTGAGATGTATGACTAAAGGATTTATTCAGTATTCTGTTTATTATGTTTCCCTTCGTTCCCAACTGTTTCTGAATCGACAGCATCCTTCGGACCTTCTTGTTGAATAACTCGTGGGTTTGTCTCCCTCCTTTCATCGTGTCTCCATTCCCTTAATGCCATAAACCCTCTCCAGTCCCCAGTAGGTCTCCTCTCCTCTCCAGGAGGACCGACTCATTTTTTGGACTGTTGTTTGGGAGCCAGCTGCTCCTTCTGGGCCGTTTGACGCTCCCTCAGTTGGGTCTTTGTCTACGACCTCGTGTCTCACACTGTCCTTCTGGGTTTGTATTTCCACGTCTCTCTTGTCTTGCCTCTGCTCGATGCCGTCCTCCCCTTCCACACCGATGGTCTGCTGACGTCTCACCACCACCTGAAAGTCAACATGGAAAGCACCAAAGGTCACGTTTACAGGCCCCCATCGCTGTCGAGCATCAAACACGACTGGGCCTGTGGACGCAGTCGTTTTCCACTGCTGTATTTTGCATTTCTGCCTTTAGTGTTTCATGTCAATGTATGTTTGTGTACGTAAACGTTGTAATAAAGACTTCTCAGCTGATAACGCCATCGTCTCTGTCACTTGTCAATGCAAAGTTGTGATGGAAATGATGCTGATTCGGTGCCATTCAAACCAAATGTGACTTGACTGTAGAAAAATGAATCCCTCTCTGTTGCTGTACTAATGTTTAGCAGGAGCCAGAGATGACCATGTCACAGCCCACAAACAGACACGCCTTCTCTGAATTAGAACGAAACAGGTCAGACATAACCAGAATCACCTGTCTCTGATCAATATCTCACTCTGGAATGGACGAAACGTTGAATGCAACGTCCCAGTTTGTCTACAGTTTAAAAGAAGGAAACAAAGCTCATCAAAGCTGAACGAGTTGAAGACGTGTCTTTGACACGTAACAAATCCAAAACATTTTTCTGACATACAAATGTTTCTGACAAAGCGATGGCGTGCAGTGTGCAGTGATGAACTTTGATGAAAGGCAGGGCTGACGTACTTTTACTGACACCACTACCTCAAGAAGAAGATTGTGAGCCAGTTACTAGTGTTAAAACATCCAGCCCAACCAGAACCTTCAAAGCTAAAGGGAAGTCTCTCTCCTAGCGTCGCTGATTAAGTGTTAAAGTGTGGTGGGAAAAAAGCAAATAGCAAAAAAAGAAAAAAAAAGAAAAAAAAGAATACATCAGCAATCGCCAAGACGTTCTGGAGATCTGAGGTCCTTCTCCATCTTCTTTTTACCTTTCACAGACTTAGATTCAGATAAACGAGAACAAGATATGAACACGGAAACGTCCATAGACAGATGACTGTGAAATCTGAGTCAAAACAATGAAAAGAAAGTCGGGAGACTGGAGTGTAATTTAGTCTACAACACAACATGAAGGCAGGAAGTGAAGCCGAGGCAGCAGCTGCTGTATGACGGACAGAGATGTCGGCCATGGACCCTTTTTGGAACCTGGTCTCAGGGCACAGGTGGTACATGTACCCACTTGTCATCAACCTTCTTCTTGTACCATATAAAACCATGACGACGACAGTGGAGTCGGTTCAGTTGTGGAACTTTTCCACGACCCAGTTCTAGGAGGTTAGTGTGAAAGGAACCTCTGACGGATGGACTGCTCCTGTCTGTGACATCAACTACGGACCTACTGGATCTGT
>CAAKHB010007364.1:28634-39922 GCA_901007665.1 Aeoliscus strigatus
ATCAATGCGTTTAGATCCAAACCCATCACCGGTTTGGTCCACTCACGTCACCGTCCAGTAGATCCATTCCTTCAGCACCTCCATGTGCCAGCAGGTACTTGGAGTGGAAGAGACGTCCATCGAAGCTCTGCCAGGGCATCAGAGCAGCGGTGGGCAGTGGGCAGCCGCTGGCACAGTTGGCGCCCAGGAGGGGGCTCAGCCCTCGGACAAACAGAGATCCCAGCTGCACCGCTCGACTGGAGAGGAACGGGAGCTGAGAAGAAAACGGTTTGTTTGGTTGAGTCAGAGTGAAAACAGAGTGAGTGACTCAACAGTCACTGTTCAGTGATGACCACACACCGGATTCCCCCAAACACCGAGGAGTATGAACTGACCCCTGCCCCAAATATATTAACCACAAATAAACACCAGAAGTGAAAGTCTTGTTTGATGAAACAACTCAAGGGCTCTGAGCTGACGACCATCTGATGAGGTGATGATGATCACGACACTGACGTTCATTTCTTTGACAGACCCATCTACCTGGTCGTGGCAGATGACCACCCACCCTCAGCGTGTTTCTACTTGAGATCTCCTCCATTGAAACAGAGCTGTTAGGACAATCACCATAACAACGAGACAATCCCCCGTAGATCTCAGACCTCCTCCGATCAGATCATTTCCATCCAACATCATCGTCCTCCATTCACTGATCTCCTCTGACAAATACACTGATCCTCACACAGGACTTTGTCTCCAATAGTCAATAGTTATTAAAAACATCACTAGACACCTTGTTACACTAATCATGACCTCTGACCTTTAGTTTTTCTTTTTATATCAATAGTGAAACACTATTACATATTATTATAAACAGAGTAGAGGATACAGAGAACAGGGAAAGATGGAAATTGATGATTCGCTGTGGAAACCCCTGAAGAGGGACAAGCTGAAAGGAGAAGAAGAAGAAGAAGAAGAAGTGAAACACTGGGGGGGCTCCAACCCCCGACCTTTGTGTCAACAGACAGACCCACTAACCACTGGTCCACAGAGACAGTCCACTGCTGTTGTGGAGTTCTAGACAGATGGTGACAATGAGTAAGAATCCTTTAACAGATTCCTGGATCCAGAAGGTTCTAGAACATCCTCTGGTCCTGGTCCATCAGCAGCAGTTACTTAGTTAGCAGCAGTACATGTTATTACAATCAGTTCAGAACCTTTGGTGGCGGTAACAACTACACAGAACGACTGAATTCACTGAGGGATTCCTGCTGCCAAAGTGTTGACGGTAGAAGATTTACGTAGGAACAAATCTGTGTCCTGTGGTTTGACTGCATGGACTGTGTGTGTGTGTGTGTGTGTGTGTGTGTGTGTGTGTGTGTGTCCTCCTGCTCCTCTGTCCCTGCTGCTTTCCTCTCCTCCTCTCTTTCTCTCCATCATGTCTCTATCTCTGTCCCTGTCTCCTTGTTTCTCCCCAGCTGCTCGAGGCAGATGGCCACTGGTGGTTCCTGTCCTCCGTCGCTCAGACAGTCAGTCTGCTGAGCATCATGGGAGAAGTGTTGTATCAAATGTGACTGTTTCTGTATTCCAACCTCCCAGAGGCTGACCTGAGCCCAAAGCACCCAGTCATCATTTCTGTCGAGATCTGTCAATATGAAATGAATCGAGAACAAAACAAAGATTCAAATGAATTTTTAACAGACTTTTCTTGGTTTCACACGATGCTCATGTTCCCTGACACTCATTCACATCCGTCGACGCTGGAGGAGCGTCGACCTTCTGTCCCTGTCAGGATAAAGGAGGAGAGGCACGTCAGGTAGGTAACAGCAGGCAGATGTGTGTGTGTACTCCCACCTGTCTGCTGGCAGATAGCGCTGATAACACACACACACACACACACACACACAGCCCTGCCTGTCACCTGCCTCCAATCAAACACAGCTTTACCTGCCGACAACAATGAAGCAAAGGGCCAACGGGGTTCACACAATCAACGGACACAAAGACAGACAGAGACACAGCTGGTTGGAGGAAGACTGAAGGAGAGGAGGGGTCCCACGTAGAACCTAGACCAATATGAGACACGGACAGTGGGAGACAAAAGACCTGAAATACAGGGCAACAGCGGACGGAGGCGTGTGGGCACACTGACACACACACACACACACACACACACACGTCAAATGATAAAACAGTAAAAAACGAGGAGAAGAAAGAGGTTTGTTTTCACTGGCTGATGCAGACGAGCAGCTCTTTGGACTGTAAATGGAGGAGAAGAGTTCCCCTCTCACCGATGAGGCAGCGTACACCAACCTGAACTCGACCCAGTATTTTCCAGTCGATGCCTGGCTGTGATTACTGAGCACAAATCCATGCCCGTGTTTCCCCAGAGAGCATTTACACTGTTGTCATTTGTCAGATCAAACATCGACATGTTGTTTCACATGTCAACAAGGATGCTTTTTCTTGCTGACATACATCAACACTAACATTTTGACATGCGGAGCAGGTCACTAGAAATAAGAACCTGTGTGCCGGGGCTCACCTTGATGCGCTGAAGATGTCGGGTCGTTCTGACTCGCAGACACACGGCCTGACTCAGGTACGCGTCCACATCCTGCACAGATAGAGCTGGTACCTAGACACACACAAACAAAAAGATCTGCCGCGTCTGATCGACCCTCGGTGGGCTCTGTTTGTTTGGAGCGCCGCAACGAGTCAACAGCAAAAGAAACAATGCAGATGTGTTCAAAACAAACACTTCAAGAGCAGCGTGTTGAGGGAACGTCACAGCAGCGGTCATCAGACAGCTTTACTGTCGTCTGCCCATCCTCTGGTCCATCCAAAGATCCTTCTGGAACCTTCTACCACAAAGCGTCAGTGAGCACGTTGGACAAAACGTCCTGTAAACTGGACTGGACTGACTGTCTTCATTGCTGGTGTTCCAAACCATCCATGTGTTTGTGTCCCTCATTCTACTGACCTTTGCATCACTAAGTACAGGCTCGGTGTCCATGACAGCTTTTCTCCGTTTATTTCAGCAGCCGTCTTGACACAGCTGGTGTCTTATTTCACTCAAGGCATACAGCTTCATATCCAAGTATAGTTTTCATATTTTGTGTATTTTGTACATTTAATGACTGTGCTCCATTTTTACATGATTCATTCAGAGGTGAAAGGAGGTTTTATTTCCTGCTGGTCACACTTGATGATGAATCATATTTGTCAATCATTCACTGGACTTGTTGGAGTCGTGTGCTGCGTACATGACATTTTAGTCCGATTCACTCATCTTCAGTCTGGGCTGGTGTGTTGTGTGTGTGTGCTGAATACTGAAACATCACAGAACGTCAACATATTTTTCCTGACAGTTATGTGAGCTTTGGACCGCTTCGATGTGGTTTCTACTGGGGACACGTGTTGCTTCGGGTCACCTGATGTGATGTGTGTTGTCATGTTGTAAGTTCAATCTCTGAATGCTACTGGCCTTCTTTCACCCCTGGATTCATCTGATGGAACAGTAAAGGAGGGACATCTCCCTCAGCTGGAGGTGGATGTCCTCCTGAAACATGTCCACACGGACCACAACCATCTTTGTTCGTCCAGATGGAGACACTGGAAACGACCGGACAGGCTGTAGTTCATACTCCACCAAAAACGTCTAAAATGAGATTGATGGCCAGAAAAAAAAGGGAGCAGAAAATGATGCTGCTCTTGTTGTAGTTACCGCGGTAACAAGAGCCACTCACTTTGAGAAACAGAAAAAAAAGAAACACGGTGGAGGTCAAAGGCTGGAGGTCGGGGGTGGGGTGATGACACCTCCACACAGACAGTATGCGGATTCAGCGTCCAGACGCATTCGAACAGGTCTGAAACCAGGTGCCATTGACAGCTCCTGATGCGTTTGGACCATCGGCCTCAACGATGCAAAACGCGTGCGTTTACACAACAAAGCGTCTCCGCGTGGACGGGGCCTAAAACTCTCGTTGTCATCAACCTGGGGAACGAGTCACGATAAACGCTACCTGGAGTGCGATGTAGGTAACGAGACAGACAGCACCCAGAAGACAATCTTCAACCGCTCCATGGAGCTCGGCCAACTCGTGGCAGCCAAAGATGGACAAAAAGGACGTCAGACGCAGGGCGGCCACTTCAGGACCGGAGCCGAACCACAACACATCCACACTGGGCCGATGGCCTGCAAATGACAGACACAGGCCGTGTTTTGGATGATAATAAGTCAGCCGCGCGGTCTGCTGTCAGGAAGTAGGAGGGGCCATCACCTGGAAGGCTGGCAGCCACTGGACGGACCAGGTCAGGCTCCTTCAGAGGGTTTCCATGGTAGACAAACCACTCCTTGATTGTTGGAGGTTCACGGCTGTCTGAAAACACCAGGACTTTCTGAGTGGAAATGAACCCAACATCAACCACCAGTGTGTGTGTGTGTGTGTGTGTGTGTGTGTGTGCTGTCCTACCGCCGTCTCTGCTCATCAGCAGCAGACTGTAGATGTGTTGTCTGCAGGGTCTGTACACCAACGCCTGAGGCACAAGTTCCTGGTCTTCTTCATCCTCCAGACTGTTGCTGCACTCCACCACTCCCTCACAGATGACACTGTAAACCAGGAAGTCCTCCGCTGCTACATGCCTCTCTCTACACGCCTGGACAGAACACACACACACACACACACACACACACACACACACACACACAATTACCATTCAAATGTACGACTGAAAATCCAAGGATGTGGATCCAAACATACCTTTACCACTTCTGGACTGACATACTTGTCAAAGGCAGAGCTGGAGGGAGGGAGGCAGCGGCCCCCCAGCTCAGCAGACAGGACGTAGGAGTACACCCCTCTCTCCAGGAGCTTTCTGTCAGAAGCCGACACGTCCAGAGACGGAGGAATAAGACTCGTTTCATCCTCCTGTCCGTCCCACAAAGTGCTCACAAACTGGGATACGGCGAGCACCGTCTGTCCTCCACCACCTCCAGGATGTCTTTGTCTGAAAGTCAGATTGGAAAAGTAACACGTGATGTCTACAAGAGCTCTCATCGGAGTCTCTGAGTCATCGAGACGGACATGACGGACGGTGCTCGACAGCTGCTCGTGATGAGAAAACACCACCGAGACGATTGAACAAGCATCGTTGTCATTCAGATGCATCATATTTATATGGGTTGGCAGAGGATTTCAGATTAAGAAGTTGACACCCACACACCTGTATGTTGCCATGGCAGCGTTCCTGATGTGACACATCTGCTCCTCTGACACCACATCGTTACCTAGGAGACAGGCCAGCAGCGGTAGCTGCGTCATGGACAATCCGATAGCTCGGCAGAGCGTTTGTCGGTGGTAAAGGACGGTGGTGAGGGTGTCAAGGTGCAGCTTTGCCACTGACAGGTAAGGTGCACTTCAAAAAAGAGCAGTTCCATTTTATTATCACTTCAGTGACACACTGGTGAGTATCTGTGTGTACTTCATCCAGTTTTACACCATGGATGTGTTGAGCTGCAGTTTAACAGAAAACTAACACAGCTCTGTTGTGGAAGCAGATGATGGAAACTGAAATCTGACAAGGCAAATTAAACAAGAGAGTGACTTAGAACATCTCATTTAACACGTCTGAAAATCTCTCAATATCCACTTCTTAGTTGTGGTAACAGCCTTGATTCATCTGACTAAAACGACAACAACCACCAACCTGTCGTATATGAGAAAGTCGGAGTCCTGTCCCAGAATGCCCAAACAGCCGTGGCGACGAGCGTAGCTGGCAATCTCATAGTCAGACTCCTGCACCGAGCACAGCACGCGTTGGCCCAGCGACCTGCCGGCCAATAAACGGTTCATCTCAAATGGAGCTCTGGGGACTAACCAGTGGAACGGAAGGTGGACGTGGAAGGAGGCAGGTTCACACCGTGTCGGTGGAAGAGTCGACTGACGGAACAGAACGGAACGGACGCGGCACGGCGCATCAGTCCGGGGACAGCTCACCTGAGGGCGAAGCGTGTGAAGGTCGCAAGGCCAGACGGCAAACTGAAGAGATCCCTCCCCGGCTGTCGTCCACAAGCCTTAATGTGACGAAATATTCTGGACATTTCTCTGTTCACTCTGTGTCTCCTCCTCACCTGCAGACGGAAGAAACGTTTTCAAATGGAAATTTGGGAGATCATATCTGAAAGACACCCGAATAAAATGCATTATTATCATCATTATGATTATTATTATTACTATTATTATTATTATTATTACTATTATTATCATCACCATTATTATTATTATCATTATCATTATTATTATCATTATTATAGTCATTACTACTATTATTATCATCATAACGTGTGTCACCAGATTCTTTGGGTCCTTTCCTCACCCACTCGGTTCTCTTGTGTTCTTCAACCACCCCATCGAAGAAGAAGACGAGCCGGATGCCTGCGGAGGTGAAGGTCTCCACCCAGCTCCTCAGGACGTCCATGTACTCCCTCCACTGGCCCCCACACACCCAGTCCTCACACGTATACCAGTGGCGCAGGCAGCCCATCCCATCTACAGCCAGTGTGGGGGCTGTATGGCGGGGGCACAGGAGTGTCAGCACCAGCCCCACACCCGACCAGCATTCATTAAAAACCATAATGACTTCAGTTATCAACAGGGAGGGGGGCAATTCCTCTAACTAAGAATGAATATAGACGTAGATGAGTAGTACAGACACAGACAAACAGCTGTTGGTGATTGGAGAATGTTCCTCACAGATTATTTACTGATTTCAGTTTGAGAGTGTTCAGGTGAGGGTCAGGTGGGGGTCAGGTGGGGGTCAGATGTTTCTACCCTCCAGTGTTGGACTTGTTTTCTGTCTGTGGATTCAACATATCTACCACATATCAGAGGGGTCAGAGGTGGAACTCAGCTGGTCGGATGCCGTCCGGCCATCGCCCTCAGGTCCACCGGCACACAGACGTCCGGACAGCAGCGCTCCACGAAGCTCTGCAGACCCTTCACTCCCATCCGTCTGCAAAGCACCGGGGGACACGACGTTCACCGACCGCAGCTAACGCGAACAGCTCGTTTCGGACTGCAGCTCCGACTCTTGCCGTCTTACACCATTCGTTTGTAGGCCACAGATTCGACTTACTTTGTGCTCGTATCGTGTTTCAGAGGCGTCGAACACCGGTGCAGCTCGGCGCTGAGCTCGTCCAACACTTCCGGTTATGTACGCATGACGTCATCTCACAAAAACACAAACAAACAAGGAGCACATGTTTTCCGACAGACCGCTGGATAACAAATTCAGACTTGTTGTTGATGATAATTTTTTTTTCTGAACAAAAAAAATACATGTCATTAATCTGTTTAACATGTCATAAACATGCCAGAGAATTGTGAAAACAAAAGCCCAACCTCACTGTATCCAAATCCTACACTTCAACACTGAACTAATCAAAAGCCAAAAGCTATAACCTTTTGTGATTGATTTTAGTTGATACATGTTTTTGTTGTTTTGTGTGTTACGTTGTGTGTGTTACAACTTGACTTTCATTGACAGTCATTTATCTTGTACAAGTTGTACCTCTCTTCGAGCTGTTGCTTTTCTGGGAGTGTAACTGTTAACCTGCTGTTAAGATTCACATGAACAAAGTTACTTTTAAAAAAAATCATGCTCGGTGCACGCCACCATCAATGAGCTCACAGGACTCTGTTACCAGTGTGTTACCAGTAAACTCAGTCAGTGGAAATAAAGATGATGTAAACTAGATTAAAAATTGTGTCGATGAGCTGCAACTGAAAAGATAAACAATGTGCACCAACGAGCAGAGGTCAGTCCCATTTCGTGGTTTCCATTCAGCCTTAAACCCTGGGCAAGGATCAGAGAGAGACTAATTGCTCTCCACACTCACCAGGAGAATGGAGGCTCTTTTCTGAAGTCACAAGCTATTAGGTGTACCTTCACCACGCAGCACCCCCGTCCCCTCCACTCTATTGTCTGAGCTCAGCAGAAAGAAAGAAAGTAACATATGCTGGCTGTCAGTCCAGCTGTCAGCATCTGTCGTTTCCGAGCCAGATGCTCTGTGGACGGAGGACAATCCAGCTCTCACAGTCAACTGATCTTTAAGAAGGGAGCTGTCTTGTAAATCAGTGACCATTGGACTCACATTCAGTTCATATCAGAGGAAGGGGCATTTGAATATGTGGATGGATTTCTTCATCTTAAACTGTGTGCACAGAATATGTCCTTACTTATCATGGATTAAATTAACTTCACTGAAATACACTAAAGCATGTTTTTATGTTGACACAGCTGAGTAACATACTAATATAAGCTGAAGATGAGTTATAAGCCAATAGCCCACCACATTCTGATGTTCCTTTTCACTTCATGGTCTTGACTCAACAGGTACAGTGGCTCAGAAATCAGGTTTGAGACCATGTTGAAAAGTCATGACGTCATTTATGAGTGTCAGGTCAAATGATGTCAAAACAGGTGTGAATGTCACACTTTTTAATTAAAACAATTCCAACACAATTCAATCAAACATTTCCGCTGGCACTAGAATGGAACCATGGAACCATGGTACCAGAGACCTGTCCTCTGATTGGTCCCTACAGACAGAGACCTGTCCTCTGATTGGTCCCTACAGACAGAGACCTGTCCTCTGATTGGTCCCTACAGACAGAGACCTGTCCTCTGATTGGTCCCTACAGACAGAGACCTGTCCTCTGATTGGTCCCTACAGACAGAGACCTGTCCTCTGATAGGTCCCTACAGACAGAGACCTGTCCTCTGATTGGTCCCTACAGACAGAGGCCTGTCCTCTGATTGGTCCCTACAGACAGAGGGACGTCCTCTGATAGGTCCCTACAGACAGAGACCTGTCCTCTGATTGGTCCCTACAGACAGAGACCTGTCCTCTGATTGGTCCCTACAGACAGAGACCTGTCCTCTGATTGGTCCCCACAGACAGAGGGATGTTCTCTGATAGGTCCCTACAGACAGAGACCTGTCCTCCGATTGGTCCCTACAGACAGAGAGATCAGTGCCCCCATCGGACAGGTACTGAATTGAAAAAAAAACACCTGGAACCAAACAGGCGAGCTGAGCCGATCTGGAACTGTGTTGTTCGATTATAGTGAAGATGATCCGGTTTGCACCAGGTTTTATCAGACACACCATTTTCAATTGTGACATTATAAGTGTACTGTCCTTTAATTGGTACCTGCTACAAGTGATAGCACAGCTAGAGATTCATTTTCATAACAACACACTGCATTGTCTACACGTTTTTGTGTTAAGTGTAATAATCAACAATAGCATTATGGTACATTTATAACACGACAAGACAAACTCACCCATCATGACCTCTGGGTAGAAAATACATACATTTTCATTTTTTGTGTTGTTTGTGACCCGTTTGACCTCACATTTAAGAACATTTATTTCACTTCAACATTCAGATCAGGGTTACGCTTCTCTGCTAGAAAGAGAACTCCACCAAACCCAAAGTAAAGAAATGCAGATTCCTCCAGCTCCTTCTCCACTGACTCGTCTGCTGCGCCGCATCCTCTCACCCCCACCCTCGCTGACACCAACACCCCTAAACCAAAGCTCGACTCAAGAGAAACAGAGGCAGATGTTTCAGGAGCACACGACTGCCCTCAGCCCCACCCCCAACACCTCCCATTTGTAGTGGATCAGCAGTTAACCCCCGGAAAGAATTGACCATACAAACACAACACATACAAAGAACACCACTGCCCAAATCTGTACTGGCTCAACAGTTGTCCATGTGAATGACACAGACACACACACACACTCACACACTCACACACTCACACACACACACACACACACACACACACACTCACACACACACACACACACACACACACACACACACACACACACACCAAGTGGTGTCCAAATCCTCCTCAGTGTCCCTGTTGCCACCCTGGGGTCAGACCTGGTTTCAGCACCCAGAGCCTGGGGTCTCTGCAGGCAGCTGGCCTGGCTAATCCTGCTGCTTGAGGCCACTGGTTCTTAACCAAAGGCCATGGACCTCGGGGGAGGGGGGGGGGGGCGCAGTGAAGGGAGCGTGGTGTTTATGATTTGTTCCAAATGCGAGGATACGTGCACGTCATCAGTGACAGTATGTATGTGGCCCCACCTGAAACTAAACCTCACATAAAGTAACAGTAATGGCTCCTGGCCGATGGGTTGTTTCACTGACTGATGCCGCTGACACAAAGAATGTTCTATGATCAATCCGTTTCTATTACTAATCAATAAATGCTGTTTTCTAACACACACAAATATTCAACTTGGTATCACAGAGGACAACACAGTGAATTATAATAAATCAAAGTTGATGTTTGAGTATAACTTCACATCTGGTAACAAATAATTGACGAGACCATTCGTTGCATTTGTCAGTTCTGTTTTTGCTGTTGAACCTCGTGCTTTGGAGGAGGGGGAGGTGTACCGGCGGTGTCCTCGATGTGAGTGAACGTGGGACATCAGAGCATCCCGCTGTGACAAAGGTGTGATACAAGTCTGTCATCGGAGGGAACAGGTGGTGTGAGTTGCTGCATTCCTGACGGGGACGTTGGGAGTCAGCCTCAGGTGTTTGTGTTTCAGATGCAGGGATGTCTCAGGTTTCTCACATTGCTGAAGGAGTCTTATCCATCAAGGCACCAGGGGGCCAGACACCCAACAGTACAACATCCTCACCACATTCTATACCTGGACACACAACTGCTGTAGTTACTAACAACCGATCTCGGCAGTCCGGGGACGACTGAATGTTATTCCTTCCTATCAGATCAAAAATCAACAGCTGATATCACAACGGACGAGTGTCCACCACTGTTCTATGGCAGCTGAGTATAGAATCTATTCACCTCGTCCAGCTGACACCTATGTGTGTGTGTGTGTGTGTGATGGTGATGATGCTGACGTTCCCACGAAGGCCATCAATCCATTTCTTGGCACACACACACACACACGGGCCATATGGCAGCCTCATGAGTCGTGGTGGTTGTGGGTCACAACAGGTGCCTTCACACGTCCCAACGTCACCGAGTCGGTCGGAGCGGAGGGAACGAGCAGCAGACCCACGAGACGGGGGCACCAGGACAAGAGAAGCCCAGCAGACACAGACCAGGGAAGCATTGCTCCGAATTGTGGTGTTTGATGAGCAGATGGCCAGAGCTCGAGAGGGGGTGTGTCTTGTCCTCGCGACCCTTCACAAATCACACAGCTCTCCCCCGAGGCGCTCGCGACTTGTCTATAAGAATCAATGGGAATTACCC
>CAAKHB010007364.1:69016-79623 GCA_901007665.1 Aeoliscus strigatus
TCACCTCAGACGACCTGCGACAAGTGCCTGATTCAACGTGTTCTTGTGCAGTATTTGGTCATTACACACACACACACACACACACACACACACACACACACACACACACACACACACACACACACACACACACACACACACACACACACACACACACACACACACACACTTTCTCACAGGCACACTCACACATTGTTGGGGAAAATAATTACCTTGTGGTTCGGAGTGAACGTCATCTCAGCTTGTAAACACACACACACACACACACACACACACACACACACACACACACACACACACACACACACACACACACACACACACACACACACACATTCTAACTATGGAGATAAGAGGGTGGGTGTATCATTGTTTGGGCGTTGACGTCTTTGAACAGTGTGGAGGAATAGTTGTGTATGTGTGTATACATGACATGTACTTGATGAAAAAGGAAGCAAACGAGAGGACGGGAGACCACGTCATTGATGGCCATTTTGAGTTTTAGACCATAGAAGTAAATGTTACGGTGTGTTTCACTCAGTTCTGCTCCCTACACATTTACAATCATGACAAATCCTCAAGTCAAAGGTCAAAAGTTCAGCATGACTACCAAAGTGTGCCCCCTAGTGGTCCACAGAGCTACTACATGAATGATGTTTTGTCATTCACAATGACTAATTATGTTGGACATCTCCAAAGAATCTTTATAATACATCATGTTGATATTGCGTACATATCATTTGTGTCTATACAAATTGTGTGTGAGTTAAACTGAGTTAAACTTAAATTTCCTGTATTGAATTTAATTGTTCTATTTATTGTGAAAACTGCAATTTGAACGCTTGTGTTTCATAAGTGTTGTGTTTAAACAAACAACCTTCAAGAATAACTCTCTCAATAATTCTCAAAAATGAATAACTATCTCGGCAGCAACATTCTCTACAAACTTTACAGACATGAAGATAATCTGTTCAGGTCAGAACCTGTGAAAATTCTATATAAGAAGATTGGTGGTTGAAATATGATGTATGCAGATGGATGAAAAAAAACAAAAATATTTAGGATTTTAACAATTTACTCAATGTTTTTGTGTATTTTTTGTTACAGTAGATAAAGTACTATGTGGTACTGTGTACTGTGCGCTATAGTAAGCATTGTACTGTGTAGTACAGAACAGATTGTTAGTGATGAGTTTCCTGGTTCAGATCCTGACACTGTGGATGTGTCAGTAAAACACTGCTTCTGTTCATCCCCCGTTTCTTGTTTTCAAGGACAGTAAAACCCTCAGTAACATTTTTTACGATTGATTTATCATACTCAGCTGTAACTACTTTGAGACAAATCATCAGAGGCAGAAAATGACCTTAACAGGAAATATAGTTTGTATGTATATATGGAAATACTTGAACACATAAAGTAACATGTCCATATGAAAACTGAGACTGATGAAACAGCAGCATTTAGGAAAAAAAGATGCAGCAGTTTTTTTATTTTTGCACTATGGAAGATGTTTGTGTCAAACTAGAAGATACAGCCTCACTTTATATTTGCAATGTTTGAAGTAGTTAGTGTTTGGGAGCCCACTGTACGGTGAGTGACCTGTAGTTTCACTGGCTGGCAGTATTTGTCTGTTACGGCAGCATGAGTCACTTGGGTGCGTTATAAGGTGTTTTGGTGGTTGTAGTACATTTTGTGCCAAATAACTGGCGCGCTTAGGTGTGTGTTTGAGTTTTAAAAGAGGACGTACTATTGAGATGAGTGTTCAAACATTCGTTAAAAAACCAAACGAAAAAAACAACAACTGTAAATATACATTTTGTATTCATTTGACATTTTCCAAGGAATGTTGCTATCCTGTCTAATGTATGCCTTGAGCTGTTCTCAGCTATCAGGACTTCACCTTTTCTGCCCACTCAGCTTTGAATGTAGCTATGATGTCCCATAATAAGAGCACAGAGTAGGGAGCAAGATGTTATTACTTGGGAGTGTGGGGGGCTTTTGCTTTTAAAGGTTTCTCACTGCTGTCGAGGACGACATGCAGTGGTCACTAGCTTGCCAAGCCGATGGCAAACCTGTGATTAGAGACTGTAATTAGTTTGAAAAGCATTGTGTGCTGGAAAGGGGTATTTTGAGCGAGGGACACAAAGGAGGAATGGTGGAGAGGTGGGCAGAGTACCGGATTTCTGTCTTTCTCTCCTGTTGTTTCCAGTCGTGCCCTGTTTCCATGGCAACTTGCTGCTGGAGACAGGGAGACAGCAGTGAAAGGAAGGGTAACCGCCCTCTCTTAAAGAGGATGGCTAACCTGTGTGTGTGTGTATTTGCTCGTGGTGGGTGTGTGGATGTGGGTGTATTTTTTTTTTTATCGGTGCTGAAAGCTTCAATATGGCTGAGACTTGCATCAGCGCACACGGTTGTCAGGTCTACATCAAGTCAAATAAGGAAACGCTTGGCCCTCACATCTAACTTCGGACATTGAATGCTCCATGGACAGAACAGGGTTTTCATGGGACTTCTCTGAGTTAAGCACTGAACTGAATATGAAACATCCTCTGATGCTAACAAATATGTTTTTCAAATTTAAATGTGACCATGGATCTTATGTAAACTGATCATAGAAGGTTCAAAAACAGAATGTACATGTTCATACATTTGATCTGTGTGTGCGTGTCTGTGTGTGTGTGTGCGGTGCATTCAGAACTGAGCTGAGCTGTGTGCATTTGTTTATTCAAGTGCCACCCATCTTCAGTATCCATCCACACCCTCTTATGCAAGTTGTGTTTTTCCTGTCTGTCTTTTTTTCCTGTCCCACGGCTTGAGAGACAGCATCCAGAATTTAAAATATCTATCTCTGAGGACCACCCCACCCAGTTTGACCAAGTGTCTGAGCCGTAATTACACACCTCTGTTTATTTGTCTGTATGTGTATGGGCCTGAATGTCTGCCCATCCTACAGGAAGTGACGAGAAGCGACTTCTTTTAGGACTTACAGTTGCCCTGTGTATGGCTGTGAGCTGGACAAGCACTCCTACTGTAAGTTCCGTCCCAGTGGCTGGCAGTAAAAACCGCACCCAGAGAGAAAACCAATAACACAGTGTAGGTAAGGGCAGCAGTCAGAAAGCTCCAGATGGTTGTTTGTTCATAGGCAGAAAGGTAACAGCTGTTGGACCAGAGGCTATTTACAACGTCTTTCGCTTAAAAATGTGAGGCACCAGTGAACCCCGTCTTCCCTCTGAAGGGGAGCACTGCTGCCTGAGGGGGTTGCGTCCAGAAAATTGTACACTCGCCCTCCCAGTGATGGGTCTGCAAATTCTTGGACAAAAGACTGCGTAGGACATCAAAGCAGACAAATATGCTGCGTCATTGGCACATTTCATACCACGTCACACAGGATTTGGAAGCAGCAGCGTCATCTCATCCTTTATATCATCATTTTTCATTGTATTTTTGAAACGGCTCTCTCTGAATACATTGAATTCTCATGTAGCCTTTAAGCACCTGTAGGTACCAACTATAATTCATTGTTTTGCTCTAGTTCCCACATGTTTTATTGACCTGAACATTTAAGGCCACTTGTCTGGGAGGTTTCTGAGCTGATGTAGAATGTGTGTTAAAATGACTGTATACACACACACACACACACACACACACACACACACACATCTTAATTAATTGTTGGTGTTTTTGTAATTATTGGATATATATATCCAATATATATATCCACATATATATATGGATTTATATATATGTATCTATATATTATTCATATATCACTTGATATCTATTTCTGTTCTTACAAACTCTTTGTTCATTCATGAATGTGATCTGCATGAATATGAGACTATCAGTAGTGAGGTCTGACCTTTGCCCTGGCTTTTGGCCTCATCCAGCAGAGGTAGCATGATGGCGTTGTTGAGGCTGGAGGGGGATCGAACTGCAGTGGTGTACATGAGGGGCAGCGACTGCACCACAACAGGGATTCTGTGAACATGGCTGGCCAGCTTCCCCGCACCCTGCAGGCTCAGAGGGCTGGACGGAGGTGGCGGCACAGAGTGCAGGATGTGCAAATATGGCTGACCTCTCATACCAGGACCTGGGGCTACCAGGGGGCCTGGCGTGAGCACCGAGGAGGCTGAGGTGATGACCGATGGAGAAGAGGAGGAGGAGGAGGATGACGATAATGAGGATGGCGAGAAAGCGGACCTCAGGGGGGAGGATGATGCATTGGGGGTGGTGGATGACGAAGAGGGGCGGGGTTTGTTGATTGACAGGTCAACAGGCTCGGTCTGCGTGTGGAAGTGCAGGTCATGGGCGAGCAGGTCTTCTGGAGGTTCGGGTTTTACTCTGCTCAGGAAGAAGGGGACGCCGTCCATTGCAGAATAAGGGCGCACTTTGGGTGACTGCGTAAAAATGAAAAAAGAACAGATGGTTGACATGTTATTGCTTTAAAATACATATTTAATGACACTGGCTCTGCTTTAATATTTGTCGGCATGGAAGTGATTGAGACGACAATTATTGGAACACAACTGAAATGGATGTTAGAACAGAGACGGAAGAAAAATATTTTCTGGGGTAAAGTCAGACACTGATAATGATAATTTGAGCCTGTCAGGAGACAAAAAAATGGTCCTTTAACAAGTGCACCCGATTACACTGTTGGTGGCTACGGCGTTCATTCCAAAAACACTTCAGTCCAAACCCACTGTGATAAGATACAGAAAGAGAAAGAAATAAGCAATGTTGGACAATTAGTATATTAACAATAAATTGGGTATTTTGCCAGATGAATTTCATTTCTGCATTTTTTCCACTCCTGTGTAGTCCACTGGCTTCACAAGGTGGTCTGCACAGGCACGATGCAAGAGGAACGGCAGTGTCTCTCACACTTTCATTGTCTACTCCCGCACTCGCCGTCTTTCCTCTTGGCGTAGGTTGCGCACTCTCTTTCCCTCCTGTTTTCCATCACTCCCACAGAAATGCAGTTCTCTTGGCTCCCTCCCTCCTAAATCTCCTTTGTGACAGTGGAAAAACATCATATGGGCTCAATTTCCTGACCGTCTCTCTCTTGTCTCTCTGAGATCGGCCTCCTAAGGCCAACGTTGGTGGCTCAGTGTATCCCTCAACATATCTTTCACTTAACACCAAACAGACTGTAACATAACCGCTCCATCCGTCCGCACCAGTATCAGGAACCTGTTTACCTGGAAAGGCTAATGGAGAACATACACAGCAGAAAAACGACACTTACCACACTAATTGGTTTCTCTGAACTCCCAAACTCTTTGACAAATGTATGATACACCATATTTGTGTTGCATGTGATGTGAGGAGACTTGATCCAAACAGTCAGGCCTTTCAGAGTCCCATTTAGGGCCAGAATGGAGAAAGGAATTTTACTAATCGTACAGGAAAAGCTCATTACATGGAGAGGAAAAACTCTGATCACTGCTGCAGCAGATATGAAAAATGTTCTGTACTGTGGATTTTCAGCCCCACTGTTTTTGAGACTCAAATTTCTTTCCCCTTATGTAATTCTGGCTTAGCAGAGTGCTGTGTGTTGTTGTACATAGTAGCTTGCTATCTTTAACCCAGACACCATTCTGGTGTTCAGCCTACAGGAAATTCATGTGACCCTGTGAGCCCCCCCCTCCCGACCCCCCCCCCAAAAAAATGCTTTTCACTGTGTTACTCCCTCACAGCTGGAAAACAAACCGTACCCCATGAAATCTTGTGATGACCTGCAGACCTCAGTGGAGTTCAGCTCAGGGTCAGCGGTGTCATGTCAAGGTTTGCAGCACTTCATGGTTCAGAAGTACCAACAGTACCACCCACCAAGTATTTTATGTGGTTTACATGACTTTCTTTGAATGATGCTACTATGGCATAACTTAACCCACTGGTCTGATACATGGATGTACGTTACTCTTTTTGAATTATGCGTTGGGTGAAAACACATTGGTGGAGTATAGATTAGACACATAGATCAGTCAGATATGTGTCAGATAGAACACATGTACACACACAAATATGTCTTCTTCATTCTGTACAAGCTCCACAAAGAACAACCCAACCAGTGGAAATACGTAGGAAGAACAATCTTTCTGTTCTCTTGTGATGAAGATATACCCACATATCATTCATAGGAATGGATTCGCTTTTTGAAAGAGATTGTTCACTCTCACTTTCACACCAGAGGATTTCAGATGGACACATGCCTGATTTGAAGTTAGAACACAACAGAATCATTTAGGCAGACCTTCCGTGGTGACCAGTCATAAACTGTGCCCTTAGTGGTTGAACAGAGGAGTGAACAAAGGTCGTTATTGTCAATGACTACCAAAGGTGACAATAACTCATGAAAAGATTTGGATTCTTGTTCATTCGCTATCTTCCAATAGCGCCCGCTAAGGGTCGGGGTCAATGACCTTACAGTGGGGTACACACTGAATACAGGGCAAACATGAAAAGACAGACAAACACTGACATGTACAGTCATACCCACTGGCAATTTAGAGTAACTTCTTAACCTGGCATGCGTACTTTGCAAAATCCATAGAAAGACCCCCAGCCCAGGAATCAAACCAGGGACCTTCTTGCTATGAGGCCAGCAGACTTAACAATTCACTGTTTGTAGCTGATTCCTGACATTTGCTCCTTTACAAAGCGTCGTGGTTAAAAAAAATGGATTATTGATTTAAACTACCCACATTCACATAGAATGGCTCAGAAATAATGCATATTTTTACATACATGTAGGTAAATGCTTTTGTGTGCGCAGATGATCAGATATGTCAACAAGGATTCTGCTGTGAGAAGATCAGCATCCTCGCAAACACACACATATCAACAATTATTTTAAACAAACCCAGGAACTGTTGGCTCACGACGGCCATGCAGCATATCTATGAAGAGGATTACCACAGTCTGCTGATGATTGGGACAGTATGAATGAGGATCACAGGCTCAACTAATGCAATGGTCCATCTGCAGTTGGGCGGAGACTCGTAAACACTGTCAGGTGACGCTGTGGAAGACGTCACTTTGTTCAGTAAGTCTGACCTCAGTTTTCATTGTTTGTAGGATGCACATTTAACATATAAAATCTCTCCTTGGGCCACACATGGTTCTCATCTCCCAACTTTGATGCTGCCTGTGCAACTGCCAGCTGCATTTTGCAGCTTCAAGTCTTAAAAGAAAGATTTTTCAAAAATATACAACTTATCATCCTCTTGTCAATTTAAATGTTTGATTCTGTTGCGTCAGCTCCTGATGGAGGCTTTCATGATGGACTCGTGGGCTTCTCTCCAGCTGCTCTTACATGTGATCTCTCTGCATCTGCATGGTCTATATACTGTAGGATATGAACCTCGCATAGAGCCTGGAGCTATGCTGCCTGAAGGCTTTGAAGACTTCAGACCCATTGAGGATTATCTCAGTGTTCTGGATATTTTATCTTTTCAATCAGCACTAGTACCAGTGAGACAACACACAAAGAAGAAGAAGAAAAGCAAAGAAAGAACATACTTATGGTCTGTAGACAACAGAGATGATTTAAAAGATAATTCAAAATAGAAACTGAGTCTGTGTCTGTGCAGAAGTCATCAGTCAAGAATGTGTGAATCGATACCAAGACAATTATTTATAATGTTGGTTGTCTCACAGCCAGAGTCACGATTGATTCTTACCAGTTTATTCTTTCATTACACTTATGTCAGTTATGATTGGCCAATGGCTGCTGATCTTCTCTGAATCTGCAGCTGGGTCAACACAGACAACAGATAAACATACATATTCTTTGTGTCAAATAACCTGTTAAGATACAGCCACAGAACTACAATGGCACTCAATAGAGAAGGAGAGTAAAATATACTGTTATATTTTATCATATATGATATGTTATTATACAAAATACTGTTTATACTGACAGACACATCCACTGAAGCTGCTGTGTGAATGAAGCGGAACACTTAAACTAAACTAAATGCAGAAAGTCTTGTGCAGAAGTGCAAAACAGAAACTAGTTTGCATTCTCTGCTTGGGTTTTAAACCCAATCCAGCTACGCAAACGGAAAACTTAATCCACCCCCGTTCTCATTTTGACAGACACAAACCTACACATGTATAAAGATGTGCTTGACCCTCCTGCCTGCCTCGGTCCGCACACCATTGTCTTTATTAGGGGATACTGGTTCCAGGGGCAGATTTTCCAGCCAGTCTGACGAGACCATTTCCAGCCAGCCCTTGGCTCCCCGCCACCCAAATGAAGACCACATTTCGGCAGCAGCCTAAACCGACTGCCTGCGTCTGCCCTCTAAAGGGAGGCGCAGTCAGGTCGGGGCAAGATTGGATCTCGTGCACTTCAAAGCTGTGTGGGCTGCAGTGCTCACATCCTGTCTGTGACTGACGTCACTACACGTATGGAGAATGACTTCAAGCCCCAGATATGAGGTAACTGAGCATGAGCACAGCTCTCAAACCCTCGAGCCGCAGATGAGAGCAGGACACCCAAAAAGTAACCACCTGCTGCCTCTCTATCAAATCTTTAGATGTGGAGACAGATTCTTATCATCACAAAGCACAAAACAAACCTCTTCACGACCTGATGTAACCCGACGGGTGACGAGGCAGCAGTGTTTCGCTCTCGCTAATGGCTTCGTCTCAACAGGTGATGTATGAGAGGGTAATAACTATTGTTGTGTCGTGAATGTAAATCAGTGATAACTGAAGACAAAATCATGGTGATAACGAAAAAGCAGTGGCCTGCACCCACAGCTGTGACGGCAACACAAAGCCCTTGTAACCTAGCAACAGCTTCTCCATAACAAGACCACTTTATTTATAGGTATGTTGGACCAGAGAGCACTGATACTGCAGGAGGGCCATGGAACACCCTGCGTGAGGAGACTCCATTATACCCAACATGGTCGATACAGTTGAACAAAGTTGAATTGAACATCCAACTGAAGAAGTGGATCCGATCATAAATTTCATCCAAAACATTGCGGGTGCAAATTCAACAACTCTCACAAGGCTTGGGGATGTTTAACTCCTGCTTGCTGATGAAGGCCGACTCGGCGATTCACATGGAGGAAACGATGAGTGTGTAGGCAAGTGAGAGATACAACAAAGAAAGATGGAGCTGTGATCGTGTTTGCAGGGGAAGTAACGTGGTGTGTTGTTTGTTCGCTTGTGTCTGTGTGGGTTTTTTTGCATCTGCGTGTGCTTGGAGAAAGTGTTTTTCTCTCAGAAGGAGGGGAAGGGAGGATGAATGGAAACAAAAAAAAATGGGAGACATGAAGATAGATAAGATTTAGAGTTTCTCATGTGACCCTGCTCCCCAGAGCAGTGGCTACATCTGCCAATTACCCCCAGCCAGTGTGGTCACCTCCTCGAATCCCACCCCCCACCCCAAAGCATTCCTGCTCCAGCTGTGGCTCTCCTCCTCCTCATGCTTCCTTTCCTCTTCCTGCTCACTACCATGCTCTCCGACCACTCCTCTTAGCCCCCACACTCACTGTCTCCCTCACTGGCTCAGGCCTGGTAGTGATTATCTGCCGATTGCCGGGAGGAGGAGAGAAGGAAAGGAAAGCGGGAAAAAAAAACAGGATTGTCTGGAAAACAACTGCTCTCTTACCCCTTGTTCTGATTCCAGGGGCTCAGCTTTGACTCGGACTGCAGGCATTCCGTCAAGCATTAACATCCTGTTTCTTCGGCTGCCTGTAAGGGGACACAAAGGAGGTGTTTTAGCATAATTAACCAGGTCACACATGCAGTTATTGTAAGTACAAGTTCATGTTTCAGTCGCATCCAAAGATGACAGACACGTTGACACTGTGTAAACTGATTCAGTGCACAGCAGGGCATCCGCTTAACCATAATAAAGATTTTGAGTAGCCTGGTGGGATACTGCATGGCTAATAACACTCCAAAATACAAAATAAAATCCTCTTTAGAATCAGATGAAGTACAAACAGCGATTTATTGTTTCGCTTTGTGCAAGTTATTCAACAGCAGTCAACTCCAGATGGATACAGTGATGCTAAAAAACAACAGTTATTTTGGCAGAGACAAAATGCAGACAAGCCCAAATGACACTCGCACACATGCAAACATCCCAGCACTCATCGTTCCCCCTGCTGCCTCTGAGAACTGCTCCTCTTTGCGGTGGGCAGTGATGCCCAGCTCCTCAGCTGCGAGCTGGGGCTTTAAGAGCGATACGCACATGAAGCCAATGACAACAATGCATGTTCCGAATCCCTCAACTAGAGCCGACCTGAAGTAACACTCTTATTATTTTAGCAGCAGTGCATGGAAGAATGCAAGCGAGGCAAATAGACTCTAAACATCTCCATTACTCTCAACTGCTGGCACCTCCGCAGCCATTGGGGCCACTCTTGTGTGGAGAAGAAAACAGCAGTCAAGCTTGAATGACATTTCTTCTCCCTCTGTCTGACCATGTATACGAAATATCCATCCATGTGTCCAGTAATCAACACACACACACACACACACCAAGTGACAAAGAAAACAATGTAATACACGATACTGCAGCACAACTATTTATTGTTCAACTATTCCTCACATTCTGAAGCACAAGGATAATCCTG
>CAAKHB010007364.1:79643-92908 GCA_901007665.1 Aeoliscus strigatus
GGCCACTCTTGTGTGGAGAAGAAAACAGCAGTCAAGCTTGAATGACATTTCTTCTCCCTCTGTCTGACCATGTATACGAAATATCCATCCATGTGTCCAGTAATCAACACACACACACACACACACACACACACCAAGTGACAAAGAAAACAATGTAATACACGATACTGCAGCACAACTATTTATTGTTCAACTATTCCTCACATTCTGAAGCACAAGGATAATCCTGATGGTGTTTGTGTGTGATGGAGGTAGAGAGTGAGGGAGGATTTCCACCCCCCCCCCCCACACACACACACACTCCCAATCTGCAACAATCCCCCATACCCCCCCTCCCCAGATCATGCCTCTCAGGTCTAAGTCCCCAGGTGCCCTGGCTGTGTTGCTATTGTATTGTTGTCCAGGATGTCCTTCGGCTTCAGGTCTTGGTAGGCCCAGATAGCGTTGCCATGGAAACGGCTGGGCGGGTGGAGCTGCAGCCTCAGTCCAGCCTCAAGCCATGTGTTGAGGAGGAGAAGAAGAAGAGAAAGGAGTCCACAGGAGAGGCAGAAAGTGAAAGGTTTTTTTTTCCCCGCAATGACCATCAGTCTGGCAGAGAGATACTTTTTTCCATCGAAGAGAAAAATTGCTTTGAATAGAATCTTTTAGCCTCAAAAGTTTTCATGGGCTCTATTCTGAATATGAACACTCCTGTACATATTCCAAAAAATGAAAATAATCACAAAGCAAAACCTGTTTGTACAGTCTCACAGTCAATCCAGTGGTTTGTAAGTAACCTCCTGATGAACTAGCCAGCAGCTTGCTATTCATAGGAAATCAATGCCCACTGCAAGCCTCTGCCGGGGACTGGAATGACCAAAGCGCAAACAGCAGTGAGGGAGGCCTAACACAGAGTAATGAGCTAATGGAGGGGCGCAGCTCTCTCAGGAGGTCGCATTGAAATCGAAATGGTAACACCTTGACTGAAGTCAGTCGGTGACTCAAGTCTCAAACTGCAAAGCCTCAGCTCTTTGACTGGTTGTACTCTCTTTCCAGGTCTTCCATCAGGAAAACTTATACACACCCGCATCACTTCTCTTTCTGCACCCTGAGCTACCACAACGGTATTGTTAAACAAACGGTAATGTTAAACAAAGTGAAAAACACAATCTCATCCAGACTCATCCAGACAACCGGCCTTATGTCAAAACATCCAAGTCAGTCCAACTAGTAGGCGAACAGCAGACACACACACACACACACACACACCTGTAATTGGCAATGACAACAGCCTTGCTCACCTCTCAGGCTAAAAAACAGAGACGGGAACAGAGAACGGATCAAGGATTCAATTTGAAATTTGTATTAAAACTGTGTGCTCAAATATCCTTTATGTGTCCTAAATGTGTTCTGCTGGCTGCAGGCGCAAACAACCAGCAAAGAACTGTCCATCAGCAGTGAGGCTCTGTGTGTGGGAGATGGGAGAGGGAGGGGGTCAGAGGGAAACAGGGTAGATTAAGATCACCTTTCCATTTGCTGCACTCTGAAATGAAATGACCATCCCAGGTGTGTGGGGGAGTCTGATGGAGAGAGGAGGGCGGTGGAGGACTGAGGCATCTCACTTCTCCCTCCTACCCACCCTGCTATTCCCAACAAACTCTCTCATTGAACAAAGCCAGAAGGTGAAGATCTGAAGATTTTTCTTTTTGGTTTCCACCCATTTGTGTATTTGTTAATGCTGTCTGTGCGTGAACTGAACCCACCACTCACTGGCTCTCTGATGGCCTTCAGCACTGTGCTTACTGAGACAAAAAAACTAGCCAGACTGGAGAGACAAAGCCCGGCAAACCCACTGGCTGGATCAATTAGAGGCGACGAACCTTTCTATCAACAAAACCTCTTGCGCCCAATTGCTGTGATGCACACAACTTATAAACAATTTTAAAAGGAAAAGGTTTAACTGTGTTGACAAACCATTCTTCAGGGCAGATTAAGGGCCAACGCTATCGCTAAGCTCATGTGGTTGTTTTGATTGGAATGCAGGCTCATAGGTGTGTGTGGCAGTCCCTGCCAGTCCAGTTCTCTCATCAATGCCAGTGTGGAGACACATCCTGTTTTACACTGTCTCTGGGTCTACACAGTTCGGAGACACTGCTTCTTACATTAAAACTTGAATAAACCCATGAAACCGCACTTAATATCTGGGTGTGCGTACTGTCTCTGGCCTTTCTCTCTCTCCTGTGCATTTACTTGCACATATGCTCACATGCATACAAATAGTGCACGCCCTCAAACGCACTGTATAAAACAGGCTCCATCAGTGCTTTGTTCCCATGTTGAGTGCCCAGGGCAACTGGGTGCATCTGTGTCACAGAGGCCGGACCTGCTGCCACTAGCCAGAATAAAGGAGAGGAAAAGGGAGAGGGTAAAGGAAGTAGGTAGTGAATTATCGGAGATACATGAGGAAGGATTACGGAAGGTGATAGCAAGCGAAGTGTGCATTGCGTGTGTGTGTGTGTGTGTGTGTGTGTGTGTGTGTGTGTTGGGTAGCTGGCAGAGGCAGGGAGGTAACCAAGGGGAGTTGAAGAGGTTGAGGAGGGGGTGGAAGGGTGTTTAATGGGAAGGAGGAGGGGCGAGAGTCAGAGAAGCGAGAGAGGGTAGAGAGGGGATATGGACCAGAGCCAAGGCCCGGTCGAGCGCAAAGCACACGGTGCAAGAATGCCAACAGAACCCCCTCCCACCCAGGCCTCTACCAAAGAGACCAGAGAAAGAAAAGTGGAGAGCAAGAGAGAGGAAACATAATGAAAATGTTTTACAGGTTGTAAACAAATGATTAACTAGTGCCACCAGTAGTTGAACACCCATAACCTACTCATAGGACATTGACACTCGCTACAGAAGTGGTTTGAGTTCACACTTATAAATAGACACACAATGGATTTTCAGTCTGTTTCCAATTAAGGTGTATCAGTACATTACCTTAAGGTCTAGTTAGATAGAATATTCCCAGCACAGTTACAACCCAAAGAGTGACCCAGGCAAAACCAGCACTGGAGCAAATAATGGGACACTGTGTGTTTGGAGGTGTGACATAGAAAAACTTTCATCCCACAAAGGTCAGGGCATCACCACCGGGGCTTATTTGGTCAACGTAAACAACAACGTAAGCTGCCTCCAGAGAAAAACAACACAAGACAAACCATGATTAGTAAAGGCCCTCTGCATAGAGGTGGCTGCGTTCACATTTATTGACTTTCAAACCTCAAACCACACACAGCAGGTTAACTGTGTTGATGCTGCTTCTTAATGTGTGTGTTTGTGAGCAAGGTGGGGAAAATGATTTTTCTCCAACACTTCACTCCCGTATATACTGTGATACAAATCGGTTTTTTTAATCGTTCCTGGCACTCAGTGAATGGTCTCAGAATTTCCATTTCATAAGCCGTATTTTCCTTGGCAGCTGCAGCAAGCAAAGTCTTTTGGATGCTTCTGGGACATTTTTGGAACAGGACTCAAGAGAGCAGAGTGCTGCTACCTCTCTGCTCATAAACGTGCAGACTTCTCAACACTGATAACCATGATGGAATCACACCACAGTTTATGCTGACTGTTCTTAAAAAAAACAAGGAAAAATGTTCCATTTAGAGTTGAAACCCTTTGAGATGCACTCAACTGATGCACTTTACCTCAAAATACCTTACCCTTTCCCTCTGGAATTTAATCTGTTCTACACAGACAAAACACAAGTCTCTTCAGGAAAACAACTATTATTAGCCACGCACGTCTCTTCTTTTGGATATTTTCATCTCCAGGATATACAGGCCAATTTAGGGAGCTTATCAGCTCCCATCAATTCAACCAAATGTCATCCTCCATCTGTCTGATTCTTTTCATGCTTCACTTTCTGTTGAATGTGATGTGGCATACATGAACGTCTAGGCTCACGCTTGCACGCTGACATGTAGGAGCTCCTTCATCTCATCTCAGGTCCTCAAATATTGACGCTTTAGCCACAGCCCTCAGCGTCCCACACCAAGGCACCATTTTGTATTGGTTGGGAACGCAGTGGGCTGTCCATTCACTCCAGTGTAAAGATGTTCAAGTCATTAGGAGACATTCAGAGCAATTGCCATTCTGTGAAGTGTTGCATGCATGACCCTATAACAAGCGTGTGTATTCTACACCCTAACATGATGTTTCCCTCACCATAATCACGTTTTGGTGCCTAAATCTAACCAGACCTCCAGCACACCATTGATGCATGACCATACTATTTAAAATGGTATTAGAAAGATATGCCGTCCGGACACATTTTTCCAAATTCATCATTTCATGGATATGCCATGACCATTCTAGGAACTAGTTGTAGAAGGTGAATATAGTAGGCAGACACAAAAGGCCCATAGGGGAATACAGTGTGACAAACACAGAACCCAAATCCACTTCCACAGCCTGAATGAAGAAGGTAAAAGGTGACTACAGACTTTAGAATACAACTCAAGCTCCATTGCCCCCAATTCCAAATCTGAAGTAAATGTATGGTCATGACCCATTTTTGAAAAACAAGACATACTGTGGAGCTCTGATGGATTAGAAGAGAATATAAGACTGATTCATCTAATCAAAACAATTTATTCAGTGCAAGTACATAATGTCATAAAAGGTTAAACGGGCTCAGCAAACACATGGAAATGGCCTCAGCAACTTTGTGGTCTGCCAGAGTTCTTATCGCTGCACAATGGCCTCATTATGTAAGTTCCTGTATAAATTTTACAGAAAAACAGCCTTTGATTTACAGCATGCATTTTAATATAAATTCCAAACAAAACATGAGCAGTAACTAGAACATCATATGTATTAAACAAAGAGGATCACAATGGTGAGAGGAGGACGGTGGACTGTTAGTGTCTGAGGGAGGGAGCAGCGCACCTGGGAGGAAACCAGCAAACCAGCCCCATTTGTAACGAGTTGATACACACACACACACACACACACACACACACACACACACACACACAAGCAAGGCCCTCGGAAGTTCCCATATTCTGGTGGATTGCCCTTGGGTCTTTGCTATTTCTGCCAGGGGCAGGGGGATCCTGTGTCAGTAATCCTGTCAGGATGAGGTCATCGGATGCAGCCTGAGTCCACTGACTTTACGGGCAAACACAATCAAATGCAGCCAATGAGAAAAATGAACCCAGGGATTTCTGAACGGATGTTTTCTCATTAATCTGATTGCTAGTGGGGTTACATAGGAAAAGCTTCCACTGCCACACAAAGTTGTAGTTACTGTTACCAACCGACATCTTTTTGTTTTTCCACTAGGTTTCATCTGTTCCTTAGTTGGTTGCCTTATGTCGAGGTGATGGAAACTGTATTTCACACTCACTCCAGCAGCCAGGACAGAAACATATTCAAACACGCCCAACTATATTGTCAAGAAGGTTTTTTTGAAAACATAGAAAAATAAAAGCAAAGGCAAAGATCCTGGACTGAGTCAGCGTTACCAAAATTCTTTTTTATTTTTTGCTGTACCATCACTGAGGGACCAAGGATCCTGGTAAATGTATATGTTTCTAGGCAACGTTAATATATCATGTATGCTAACATTGCCACTAACATAACAATATGTTTAGTTTGAACATAACACTGCTGTTGAAGAGATATTACCCTCTTCTTTCAAATACTCATATAATAACGTGTGGTTGTGTTGTCTCCCTGTTAACCGCTGCTGTTACACACCAACAGCCAGCTAGCAACCAAAATCACAATATGACATGAGACACCAAGTCAATGTTTATCATCTCTAATGTTCTGATACAAATTTATCGGGCTATTTTGCATTATAAAGACACACAGAAAGGGAGTATGAACATCATTTGAAAATGTGTAGGAACACTGTTAATCAAACAGTATCAGCGTAGAGTTGTGCGAAAACTGAGCCAGTACTACGAGACAACAGAATTACAGTTTCTAATTAATGGTACTCCAACAGGAGGTGCAAACTGACTCACGTTGTCACTGTTGCGTATTGCTTCATACTCTTTAAAAAAAAAAAAGAATGATCTACTCACTAGATCTGCTTCAAACAGTGAACGGGCTCTTCTCCAGTCCCGTGCCACTCAGACTCGTGAAAACAGACTCGTACCTTTTGTGTAATCCTGCTGCCAGACAAACATATGATGGCCTTGGCAAAAGTAAGAAAGTTAGTAAGGAGTTATGAGTCGGCGCAGACGTTGCCAAATTTCTGCAGTGACAATCACTACAGACGTCCAAACCTCGTTTGGCCTTCAGATGAGCTCAAGAAACATGGCCGAACAGCTGCATCCAAAGCCATACATCACCAACGGCAATGCACAACGACGGATGCAGTGGTCCAGTGCATTGGACTCTGGAGCAGTGGAGACGCCTTCTCCAGAGTGATGAATCACGCCTCTCCATCTCGCAATCTGATGGCAAGTCTGGGTTTGCTGGGTGCCAGGAGAACAGTAGTTGGTACTACATGGAGTGGGGGTAATTTTCAGGAGCTGGGCTTGACCCCTTAGTTCCACTGAAGGAACACTCAATGCCTCAGCATACCAAGAGATTTTCGACAATTCCATGCTCCCAACTTTGTGAAAACACTTTGGGATGGCGCCTTCCTGTTCCAACATGATGAACTTGACTGCTCTCAACCCAATAGAACACCTTTGGGATGAATTAGAGCAGAGACCAAGAGACACTTCTTGTCCAACATCAGCTGGTGACCTCACAAATGCAATTCTGTAAGAATGTTTTTGACCATTCTTCTATAAACACACTCCATGATCTTGAAAAGCCTTTCCAGAAGTGTGGACCGAAGTAATATTAAAGAAGGAGAAAGAATTAAGAATGGGATGTCACTTCAGTTCATAGTGTACTTCAACCAGGTACTCCCTCTTTGAATTCTGAATGCATCAGCCGTGTTTCTAAAACTTCATCTTTTAATCGAACAGGAAGGTTTTTGTCTTATTCAGTGGCATCTTTTCTATGTGGAAGCTCCCCACCTCTGCAAACGCCACTTTCGTTCCTTTTCAGGTCTTGTGAAACTGTGGGAAAGGCAGAGTCTAGTCACTCTGGGAGGTAATACTCAAAGCAAGAGAGCAAGTCGTCCGCTGTTCTCGTTGTCTGTGTCTCCGTCTGTGTGTCATTTCTTATAAAACTTTCTTCCTCAGTCGCTGCTCCGCTCTGCAATCTGGCTACCACACACACACACACACAAACACACACACGTGACCTCCGCCTGCACCCACAATAAACCGTACCTATCTTAGGTTTAGAGACAGGCACAAACGTAAACCCACAGACACACAACTATGTCTCCCAAACGCTTATGACGGAAGAATATTGATGGCCATTCAACAAAAACAGCCACCCACAGACACCTACAATATGTGCAAACACACACACACACACACACACACACACACACACACAAACATCTCTCTCTCTCTATCGCTGCTAAAGAGAGCGGTAAACAGACCAGTCTGACATCCTCTTGCATCATGTGCCTCAAATGCAGCATAGAAACAGCTAAACAAGCTGTGACTGTGACAGCTTCAACATGAGGTGGCATAACTCTAGTGAGCCTCGACTTCCAAGTCAAAGCAATTTGTGACACCGTTCGAGACAGTTTACTTCCAAATGAAGATCATTTTATTGTAATCACAAGAAAGAATGCACAGAATATTCTGCTGGGATGGCTTCAGCGCCTGAGGAGTGTCAAAAGCAAGCCATAAAAAAGTCTCCAACACTGGAACAGAATTGGTTGACCTCCCCAGAATACCCTCTACACACTCACTCACCTCAGTAGATGCAGTAGGGTCAATGGCAGTGCATCTAAAATAGCCTCTGACACAAAAACCTCACTTGTATCATAGGAGGGGGGAGGTGGAGCCGAGCAGACCAGGACACATGTGAGCAATAATTGGCACTAGCAGTCAGGAAAATACTGCAATATTCCTGCATTTGCATTGTCCGGTTTTCAGACGGTATGTGTGCTAGAGAGGCAGATAGATGTTAGAGCCAATGGATCAATGCACTTGCCGTGCAGTTGTTTGTAATCATTGCGAGCTGACAGACCATCGTGGCCACAGTCCCTGTGCAGAATTCACTGTCAATAAGATACTGGCTAATATGTTGTTGTGTGCTGTACAGCCACAGCTCCAAGAAAGACAAAGTCCACAGACAAAAAATACTTGATGCCCCCAGGAGAACGCATTTGAGGGTTTGAGAAAATGAATCTTAGTAAGCAATTGTTCCTCTCATGTAAAGGTCAGTTGAAGCTCAGGGTCAGAATGAAACCCAGCTCTGATCTCCTGCCTCAACAGGGAAGTGGTTTCATTGGATTAGCATCCTTACAACAACCTGCATCCTTCCCACCAGCCACCCACATACTCTCCTTCTCCCTTCCTCTATAGCGATGTCAGTACACTCCTGCCCTAATGGGGTTTTCTTTGAGTAGGCTGCAGCCTTTTATCCCTCTAGGCTCTGATGGTGCATGTGTGTGCTTGTGTTCTAATATGTAATGTATGTCTAAATGTGAGTGTGTGTGCAGTCCCCCTCCCCCAACATATGCACGCTGTACATACTGTTTTCACAATGGCTCGTCTGCTGAATGCATCCAAACACATGTGCACTCACATGCACTCAAAGATCGACCTAGATGTTTTACTATTAGTGCACGGTCTGAGCGTGCACCAATACAATGACTCAGTTGCAGTATTCAATTGCAGTCGACAAAAAATATGAGCTCAAACCTGCGTTAACTCATCTATTGGCGACATGTAGTGCAGAGCAAGTTATGAACACTGACATCCCAACAGTTCCATACAAATATACTGTGTATATATATATATATCTATATAAGATATGTTATGAGATTATATGTTGAATGTTAGTCCATTACATCTATTACCTCCCCAGGGAAATAACTGTCGCTCTAGTCACTAAACGCTCATTGACCAGGATGTGTATTTGTTCATGAGCAGCTAGTGGGCAGGTTTTTTGTAGCCTTGTCTGATATCAGCAGTGACAGTGAACAAAAAAAGGATGAAATTTGCCATGGAGCTCCATAAAGCTCAGGTCTCGTGATGAAGATGATGATGAAGGTTGTATGTTCATTACTATGTCTCCCAAATCTGCGGGTGGCAGTTTATCTGTCGCTATCATTTCTCTTTATGGTCCGATTCTGCATAGATTCTTTAATTTGATGGTCAATTTGCTGTGGAAGGAAAGTGCTACTTGCTTGGAAAGCAGAAGCACAAATTTCATGGAATTCTAGCAAGTTTGTGGAGATTATGTTTCAGCAGCCTGAACTGGAATGATCCAACATTACAACTAGCACTGTTGTCATATTTTCATAAGGAGACAAAAGCCATCTTTGTCATCTCGGCAATAACGCAGTCTGACATCCCTGTTTCACACGACTCGGAAAGAGACAAATATGCAAGGAATTCATGAGCTTGGAGGAATATGATTCCACTGGTTTTGGACTATTGAGAAGCCGTCATCTCCATCAGCTCTTCATTGTGTGTGTGTGTGTGTGTGTGTGAGCGAGCACAGTGTATGCCATCGTGGACAACTTCATGAACCTCCAATATTCTATCATCTCTTCAACTGTCAACATATGATTGTTCCTCCAGTCCACTCACCCCAACTAACCTCACTTTGTGCTGACACAGCCAAATCCACCTCAACACACAGCAGATGGAAACAGGCATTACCGGGCCGACGTCAAATGTACACATAGCTATATTCATTCTCTGAGTTCTTCCCCTTGGTTTGACCCATTCCCGCGCCCCCACACCACTCAGTGAAAGCCAGCAGATGTATTTACCGCCATTGCTCATCTACTCAGACCCTCCTCTGGATTTTTCTTTGTCTTTTCTTAGTAGATACTGTTATAAGGGTACCCGCCTGTGGAAGTAGCTGACAGCTGTGGAATGGCTGACAGAACGCAACAGGTCCCTATCAATTTCTAAAGAGAGATAAGACCCTGACAGATTCTGCTCAGGTAAAACCTGCTGCAAAAACACTTATAGATTGACTTCCTCCCTGTTTTCCTTCCTTCTGTTAACAAACTCTATTTGGCCAAAGTAACGTAACCTCTACTCGCGGTCACTACCGGTACACAGGTCCTGCTTTGACTTAATTTTCCATCTTCAACACAGAAACGTGTGAAAGAGACCTTAAATCAGAGTCTGAGGACAAGCTCTCAAAATGAGTCACTTCCAGTAAGAAGTGAGTGTGAGACTCTAGAGATGGGTGAAAAACTTGGATCAACGAAGCAGTCGGACATCATCTCGTAAATCTGCCTCCTTTGAACATGTTTTTCTCAAGTTCCGAAGATATGCTTGTTTTCTTAAATAAGACTTTTAACGGCGACAGGTTTAGTCGACCACAAAGCAAATCCAGTAAAACTCCAAAGACGGAAATTGAAATGTATGTTTGTTAAGCTGCAATCACCCACGTCACAGTGTAGCTCTTGCTATTTGAGTTCAGTGTTTAGACTATCAAACTCAGAGTCATCAGCTGCTGCGCAACACTTTCCGTGCCCTCTCACTTGCTGGTCTCTCCCTCTCCCTCTGTCCTGCTCTCTGTCTCTCTCTCTCTCTCTCTCTCTCAGTCACAAGCTCCAGCAATCAGTGTACAACTCGATTTTGGTAAACAAACGTGGGCTGGACACTCGGGTCAAAGGTTGAATCCACAAGAGAAAACGCAGAGGGAGGGAACATTTTGTCATCTTCCAACATGATGAAATAACAACACGGGGAGTTCAGTTCTCAGGCGTCCCCTACAAAGACGAGCAGGGCACTCAGTGGAGTGGAGCACATTCCTCTGCCAACGTGAAATAGATCTGCCCTGAAATTGAATGGATTCTACTTTGGCTCATGTTACTTCCTTCATGGAGGTGACTTAACTTAGGTGGGTAGCTCATCCTCTCAATAAATGACCTTTTAGATTTTGTGGTCAGCACACGGAGACTTGTGAGACTTTGGTCTCTCACATTGTCCACACACTCGTTTCATTCTTAAGAATATGCTGGTTTGAAACGTGTGCAAATGGAACACTAACCCAGGCGCCACAGGATTTCCCACAGTGCTGCTGGTACACCCCACATGTTTAAAACTGCTTCACTCCCCTTTGGACTGCAATCTACCTGCAATCAATACCGATACGCTCCCACCCCCCCCAACTGGATCAATGATACAGCAGTCGGTCAATATGGCAGCAGTTAACCCAGCTGATTAGGGGTAATACAGAGAATGTCACCCCTCCCTGCGTATGACAGAGAGCCTACAAGTTTGCAGAATGCACAGCATCCTGAAAGATTGAATCTGTCAACATGCGCCCAATTTGTGAGTTTTGATCTGTGGCAGACAGATGATTCCTTTAGTGGGGGAATCCTGCCGAGTAATTAAATGTCCAGGGCAGAGCAGTGCTGATGGACAGATAGAGTCTATCCGCCTGTGATTGTCTTTTTAATTGAGTCCCCCCACCTGCACTGATCGCTATCGTAAGCCCTTGGACCATGTCCGGAGAAGGGGGGGCCAGCCACTGATGGAAGACACTCGCTCAGGGGGAGTACGACTGGAGGTGTGCCACATCACACCGTTTACGATTATAGAATTCTTATTCTTACTAGATTTGTTTAATGAACACATGACAGCAAAGGAGCAAACACAGGACTTCCTCATCCTGAGTAAATTACGTGATGAGAGCAAACCAGCCGATGAAGATCACGTGAATCACTGGCACGTCATCCTCCCAACATGTGAAGCCAGGGAGCGGGAACAAATGACTTAACTCAAATGTTGGAAGAGACGACTTGAAAACTGCCAGAAAATGTCTGTCAAAAGCTTTTCTATAAGTTGAGCAGTCACTTTGACGTGCAAAAGTACCTCCATGCAGGTATTAGTACATATTAGCGCAGTGGCATGCAGCACTGATTGACGCAGTTCAGCAATAAGGACAGTCTGGTTCCGTCTGCTGCTCCGTTCAATTAAAAAGTAAGAGCACGTTGGCCCGTTTGTCAGTGATCCCATCATGCGTCATTGTCTCTGCGCCTTAATCATCTCTTAATTATCTTTCAGAGGGAAGGAAGTCAGCGCGTTTGACTGCTAAGCTGACAATCTGAGTGAACACTGAGAGGAGCTCCACTGTTAAAAAACACTGACATTGTCATTGACAATGATGACTGATAGCAGTCAGTCCACATTTAGTCATACGTACTATTAACACCTCTAATCGCAGTGACAAAGGCTTGACATCATACTGAAACTATTTAATTTTGTCGCAGATCTTGAACCTTGTGTATATTTACTATGGCATCAGTGGAGGTCTGTGCTGTCCTGATACACACAAACTAGGCCCTCCTGAGAGGAGCCCACGACAGAGGCTGTGAAAGCTGCTGACACCTTCTGTTGGAGATATTCAACCTCCCTGTCTGAGCGGCTTTTTAATTTTAGCCAAAGTCACGGCACAGCCGTTGTTGTGTTTGGTGGGTTTTACAAACTACACGGTGGTTAGACAATTTGCATTTCACAGGCGCAGACCGGCACAGGTAGTGACATGTGGGGTTATCACACAGAGTTCTATGAATGCACTCGGACATACTCACTCACTTTTTAAAATTTTTTCTTTAATTTCTTAATTTTATATTTCATATGTGCGCCTCTAGCATTTGCAGAGTTCATTTGTAGTTCACGATGTGATCATATATGTCTTCCATATAGCTGAACGCCCTGAAGTCTACTTGGGGCCAAATCAGCCACTCAGAGTTGACGTCAAATATTTATGTTGCGTGTTTCAGGGCTGTGGTATCATACAATAAGCTCCCGTATCACATATCACATATTCATGCGCAATATTCAGACTGTACTTGACATGTGTGGTAATATCCGCCTGCCTGTTCATGCACAGGGAGAAGCCCCCTTTTGCAAATGGATTTAAGTGAGAGTTCAAATGGGCACTAATCTCATGTGCTGAACATTCAGGAGCTGCAGGGGGGCTCCTACACACTTTTTTTTTCCTTTCAGTGGATGAAACTCTCGCTGCAACACACAAACACACACGGGCGCATACACCCTACGGCTGTCACATAGTTACAGGCGAGGCAGGGCCTCTCCACAGCGCCGGGGTAAAGTCACAGAGGTCAGTGCTCAGTTTCCACATCAAACCCAGGAGCAGAGGCCAGAGTCTCATCCCCCCTCCCACCTTTCTCCCTCCCTCCTGCTCTCTTGCTCACCCCTCCTCTCGCCACCACC
>CAAKHB010007365.1:0-13397 GCA_901007665.1 Aeoliscus strigatus
TGAGGGTCGTTAAGTCGTTGGCTTACCTGAAAGGGGTGTGAGTTTCGGGTCCCCCTCCATTGTTGTCAGAGTCACCTGTGAGTCGTTGGGTCGCTGAGTGGTTGGAGCTGCAGTTATCTGAATGGTTAATGGTTTTTTTAAGACTGCATTGTAAGTGTTAGATAAATTGTGTCTTAGGCCCCCTCCCCTGTTGAGAGAGGGTTTCTCTAATTTAACAAAAATTGCCTCTTTAACTCCTCTCTCAAACCATCTGTCCTGCCTGGCCAAAATGTGAACATTGTCATCCTCAAAGGAGTGACCTTTGACCTTTAAGTGAAGATGAACTGCAGAGTCCTGTCCTGAGGAAGCAGCTCTCCTGTGTTGAGCCATACGCCTGTGAAGCGGTTGTTTAGTTTCCCCCACGTACAGGTCAGTGCACTCCTCACTACACTGGACGGCGTACACTACATTGTCCAGCTTGTGCCTGGGTGTCTTGTCCTTGGGGTGGACTAATCTCTGTCTCAGGGTGTTGCTCGGTTTGAAATGTACCGGGATGTTGTGTTTGTTAAAAATCCTCCTTAGTTTCTCTGATACCCCGGAAACGTATGGCATGACCACACTCTTCCTCTTTGGGTTGTTGTCTTCTTTGTTGGTGACCTTCTTTTTGTTGGACTTGGAGAAAGCCCAGTTGGGGTAGCCACAGGTTTTGAGAGCTTCCCTGACATGGGTTCTCTCTTTTTGCTTCCCTTCCGCCCTGGTGGGAACACTCTGGGCCCTGTGGTTCAGGGTCCGAATGACTCCTAACTTGTGTTCCAGCGGGTGGTGTGAGTCAGGACTCCCCACTAGTCTGTTCAGAACTGAAGAAGCTTCTCGGATGAGTGGCGAAACGTCTTCAAGAAAACCAGAAGTCCAGTTGCCTACAATTTAACCCAGCAAGATCTCAGACGATCAGTGGGAGTGTGAAATAAAGCTGCTCCTTCTTTTTTGAAATGCACTTTACTTACTGTGACATCTTACCAACATGGTAAGGTTAGCACTCCTACAACATCACTTTATATCTGTAAATTAAACATATTTGACACAAGACAGAAACCTGGAAGACATTTAAGTTTGTGTGTTTGGATTTGACTGATGCACAAAAATCCTTCACAGGAATCTGTCACTGCTCTGGCTCCATTCTATGCATCATACATCTACACACTTCAAAAGGAAACCAGCTTAAATCCAAAAAAAACTGCTTAAACGTAGGGCGTGAGTGTTTGATTTTCAAGAACAAAACTCGTCCGCTGAATATTCCTTTAAGCCTGCATGGCTCGATGCTGCTGCTGCAGTCACAACATGGCCACGGTGAGACTTGCTGCTCAGATGGACAAAGCTGAAGAAATGAATACAGAAAAAAAGAGATCAAAATGCCTATTTGCATATATATATATATATATGTGTGTGTGTGTGTGTGTGTGTGTGTGTATGTATATATGTATATATATATTTTTCCCTCTTCCTGTTCAACTCTTATCATAATATGAAACCTGCACTCAACTTTGTGATGGGCTGGTGACAAGTCAAAGCTGCTTAGGGAATTATCGAGAATACAATATGACACAGACAGACGGACAGAACTACCAACTGCAGAGGGACTTAGTTCTACTAGCTTGGAATCCCCCAGCGTGTGTGTGTGTGTGTGTGTGTGTGTGTGTGTGAGTGTGTGTGTTTTGCCTCCCTTCCTCCTTCAACCTCTCCCCCCCAACACTCTCTTTCTGTCTTTATGTCTCTCCTTCCTTCCCTAGCGGTAGTCTTGGATTAGTTCCATTGCCTGGTTATCTAGTGTTGGCCTATTTTTCCCAGAGAAGTATAGGTTTTAACTGCAGTTACTGTAGGTAGTATGTGTGTGTGTATGGGTGTGTGTCTAATTAATTCGATATTTATGAGATGGACTGATGGATCACACTGGATATGTTTGCAAAATTATTAAAAATATGGATGATGGCTTCCATAAAGGCCCATTTAGTCCTTAAATAATGAAAACGGTAGTGACTCGAGGCCCATTAACGCGACGTGTTAACTGGTTCGCTGTGGTAAAATTAAAAAGTCGCTGGGGTTTTGTCCGAAAAGTTGCTTGTGACAGCCTCCTTCACGGTGCTGTGTTCAGGAGCAGCTGGTTTTTGTGTACTCCACCGATGAGCATGCGCAAAAAACTGTCAAATGGGAAAAGGCGTCTTGATCGCTCACATGCGACACCTCTTCAATATGTCTGGTGTCGGTTTTGCATCGGCCCAATAGAGATGAGCCAATGTAGCTAAAAACATTTGCTCCTCGGTAGAAGTAACACACACACACACACACACGCAGACAATAGCTCGCTAACCTTTTCCTTTTTGCCTCGTCATTCTCTCCCCCATATCTCCTCTTTTGTTCTGTTGAACACGACGCTCTGTTTTCCACAGACACACTTCACTGATAACCTTTCTCTGCTCTCTCCTGCTTCCTCTGTGAGAATGCAAGAACCCGCTGGTGTCTCTGTCTCCTGACAGTTATACCAAAACTCCGATGATAACTGACATTAATCTCAAAACACAGCTCTACTTTTGTCAAACACTCTCTTAAGATTTCATATCCATATTTAAGAGCAAGGTCACCGGCGGCTTTCCAGATAAAATGTGTGGGAAGAATGTTTGGCGCTTTTTTGAAGGGGGGGTGGGGCAGAAGTGAATCAAAACAGAATATTTGTGTGTGCATGTGTGTGTGTGTTTCAGGGAGTTCATCACAGAGGAACTGGAGCAAACGTATACACAGTAACAAGAGAAAAGAGACAAAAAACGGGAGAGATGCAAAAGGAGAATTTCATTGGGAGGAAGAGAGGCTGCGGAGCTCAGGTCTCCATGTGAGTCAGCCAATCAGAGTGTCTCCTCTCATTCCCTTTAAACATGGTGCACCTGGAGCACATGGAGGTATGCTAGTTAGACGTGGACTGACCTGACCGCTGAGGTGTCAGACGTCCTCGGCTTCTGACTAAATACCTGGGGAACATTGTTCTCAGAGGTTTCCAAGGGGCTGATCCTGTTCATGACCATTAAGATGTATTTTCTGATAAATATTAGAATGTGCACAATCATAAGCTTTCACATTGTAATCTGATTTTTATTAGTAATCTGTTCATGTGTGTCTGAGCACAGCAGCATCTTCAGTAACTGTCAAATACGAGGGGAACCTGGCAGGGCATGAAAATGACAAGAGCACCCGCATCTAAATGACAATGACACTTGCGACATGGCGTATGCGCCCTGCGACATGCACTTTAAACCATGGAAACTGGGCCGTAGTGTGTCGTAGAGATCCCACTGCTTGCTGACAAATATTCCATCGGTGGAGTCGGAGGCTGCCAACAGATGAAAGGAAACCAGTTCACGCGGGGAGCTGAGAAATTTTAGAGTGAAACAGAACATAACACTTAAAGTACCTGAGAACAGAATATTAGTCCAAGATGACGCATAATTTGAGAATTAAGAGACGTATGCTACAGATTTAGGTTTGTCCTTCAAGTTCACTAATCTGTAGATCCCAGCAGCTCTGCTCAGCAGCAGTGAAGACACATCTGCAAATCCCATAACGCCGTGATTTCACCATGTCTGTGGATGTTTAGAAAGACATGAAGGGAAAATGTGGGAATGAAGGAACTGACTGAACTGTATGTCACTGCAGGCGGAATGTTCTTTACTTTTTATCGCAGGTCCAAATGTGAATCACGACACTCACTGTTCTGCCCCTGAATCGAAGCAGCGCGATGTAAGATGAGGGACGTGTAGTAAAACTTCTGCTAGGTGGTCAAATGAAGAAGATATGCCTCAGATTTACTGCTCGTTTGGCACAGTCGATTAGACGTAAAAGAGCTTTAATGCCTGAACACAGACACAGGCAACGTTCCTAGTGTGTCACGAGTGGATTGTAATCATGATTTTATTCTTTGCGAATTAAATAAAACATTACTTATCAGGCTAATGGCTTCTCTCCATAATTAACACCATGTCCCACCCAGAAGCCAGTAAAAGTTTATGGAGTAAACTTTTGTGCACACACACACAAACACGTCCACTCTCTCTGCACACGCACGCACACACACACATCATCACTCTCTGCGTACACACTCACCTGTGCACGCACACATCACACCTGTGCACACAAAGTACCGGTGCCCTCATTTGAAAGAAAAGGCAGCAGTCGTATTTATGTGAGATGCTAATTTTCAGTTTAATTGATCAAACTAAATATAAAATAAACAACGCAGCAGCTTTGTGCTGCATTAAAAGGCAATTGACTGTTTACCGACTGTTTCTCCCCCCTCCTCCGGACGACTCTACCTGTGTGCATCAGGCAGTACTCAAAGGGGGATATTGCTGGTTGTAAACTGTACGACATAACATCAAGGCTTTCACCATAACTCAATACAGTTTATATTGCACATCAACATGTGTTCGATAACGATATGTTCTATTATAAACACTGTTGAGCACAACAGTTAAAGCAACTGTACCCAGTAACACCCTGAGGCAGAGACTGGTCCACCCCAAGGACAGGACCCCCAGGCACACGCTAGACAATGTTGTGTACGCTGTCCAGTGTAGGGAGGAGTGCACTGACCTGTACGTTGGGGAAACTAAACAACTGCTGCACAGACGCATGGCGCAACACAGGAGAGACAGGACTCTACACTTTAAGGTCAAAGGTCACTGCTTTGAGGATGACAACGTTCACATCTTGGCCAGGGAGGACCGATGGTTTGAGAGAGGAGTTAAAGAGGATTTTTGTTAAAATAGAAAAACCCTCTCTCAACAGGGGAGGGGGCCTAAGACACAGTTTATCTAACACGTACAATACAGTCTTAGGATCTCTCCCCAAGAGGAACAAAAACTACTCAGATACCTGCAGCTCCAACCACTCAGTGACCCAACGACCACCAGATGACTCTGACAACAAGGGAGGGGGACCCGAAACTCACACCCCTTTCACATTAGCTGTGAATACTTCACAGGAGGAGGTAAATTTAATGATGGTGGTCTGAGGTTTGAAAACCTCTTTTCACTGAAACATGTAAATAAAATGCTGCAAAGACATTGATACTGTTGTAAAATATTGTTATATTTCAGTTTAGCAATAATTTCTTACACCCCTACCTGAAATACAGGAGAACAAAAATCTGTTTACTCGTGAATGTGCTGTCATCTCATGTGTGGATACACAGTCTGTTACAGCACAGGTGTCAAGGTCCAACCTGGTGCATCTTCTCCTCCGACTCCATCACTGTTTTTGTGTAAAAATCAGCTGACGATAAAACCTCAAGATATTTCATTTCTAACAGTGAGGAGTGTGTCTGATGTGACACATATCCTTCATCTGGATTCCCACTATGACACATTGACAGTGAACTCTTCAACAACCTCCCTCCACGTTTTCACCGACACATGAGCAGCATTTTACAAACTGGAAAAAAAAAAGACTTTGCAGGGACAGGAACCTCAAGAAAAGACTGTCAGGGGAAAAAGGGGAAAAAAATACATTAGTGACTTTCTCACACAGTATGAGATGCAGGCAGGGAGCAGGTGGTGCCTCTTGTCTGCGAGAGTCTTCTTAGTTTAGTAAAAAATAAATATTTTCACACTGTTGACATCATTCATCAGCATGAGTGGGATGAAAGAGTCACTGCAGCTGATGCGCAGCCGGGGTCGGCAGAGAGAGGCCACAGATGCAAAGTCAGCCCTTCTCCTGTATATGAGACTGCAGCATCCCCACGCAGACGGTCTGAGGGTGGTTGGTCAGGTGGCTGCAGGAGGAAGATATTCACCGCCTGTGCTCTCCTGTGCTTCTCTTTGAATACAAAGAAAGGGCACCGAGCCTGATGGGTCCATATCGGAGCATCCTGCAACACTGAGATTGCAGCTGAGAGCAAAGACGGTCGTGTGTGTATGTGTGTGTGGTGGGGGCGGGGGGGTAGGTGAAGCATCTTACCAGATTCACTGGAATAACGTAGAAGGAGTTCATATTTCACACAGAGAGGAGTTTAAGCGTATCTGCAAAGTGTTCTTATCATATGGACGTTTTTGTCCCAGTCGCCTCACAGCAGGGCGGTTCTGCTCTTTCTGTGTGGAGTTCGCCTGCTCTCCCTGTGTCTGTGTGGGTTCTCTCAGGGTACTCCGGCATCCGACCACAGACAAAGGCCTGCTAATGTTCATTTGTCATTCTAACCCACACATTCAAACCTATAGGTTTGAATGATAGTTCACATCTGAGTGCCTGCAAGGGACTTTACCTTAAAAAAAAAGAAAAAGTAAAACCTCTGGCTCTGGCAGTCCAATAATGTGGGTGTCAAACAACTGTAGGGCTAATTAACAGCAGCCACGCAGCTGCCAAGGTGGCAGACGGCTCAGACGTCGTCTTGTTCGCCACTGCAGGCGTCAGCTTGAATCAGCTTTCGCATCGAACAGTGATTGTAAAGTCACAATGAAAAAGTCAGTTCAGCCAAATTTGACCAAGTCGGTATTGAGCGTGCTGTTTTTCTGTCCTTCGATGCAGAACAGATTATTTCTAAATGCTGCTTTTGCTACTGAGGGGCATCTACTACTAATGCTACTAACGAGTGTTGGGCATGAATTTCTTTCTCCAGTATTGCACCCAACTAATACATGTACTGTATGTGATTATAGCCGGCATCACTCTGCTGTAGCGGTTGGTCTTCAGATTCAAAGAGAAGCAGTTTATGTTGAAATGTAGATTTCACTGACAGTTGTTGTCCAGAGCGACACCACAGAACACAACTTTACATTCTGCAACTTACTCTATGTCAGCGTCAAACACACACAACACGTTGTCACTTGTCAGCGAGCAGCAGGTCTGCCCACTTACAGTCAACCAGTAGAGTTTATTGGTCCCTGAGATTTCCTTGGTCCTTCACTAGCAGGGGACAAACACAAAACTCTATTTTGACTCATCAGTCAGTTGACAAGGTTGGTGCGTTTACTGCGACGCTGATGAATGTCTTTTAGGTGGGAGGACTGGAACAGGAAGATGTCTGCCACCACTCCACAACTTCATATTTTTACCTTCAGAATCAGAGCAGGTTGTTCTAGTTTCGTGTGTCAAACTCCTTAAGAAGCCACGTGTAGTTTATTGTTGTGGCGTTATAGGTTGATTCACATTTACATGAAAGTTCACGTCCTCCTGACTGATTGTTTTGATCCGTTCACAATCACTGGTGGCTGTGTCTCTTAATAGATTCTCAGCAGTTTTCATTGAGGCCTGTTTGTACGGTTTATCTGTTGTGTGGCACACTGCTAAACATGTTATAACATCCTCACTCAAACCTGGAGCGCAGATCATTGTGCATCACCAAAAAAAAAAGCTATGTTAATATTTGAATTCAGTTTTTTGCCAAACAGACGAATAGTCGACTGATGAACAGTCAGCAAAGACGAATTAGTTGAGAGAAAAGATGACAGAGACGTTGCTGTCAAATGGAAAAATGTCGCCACACGACAGGTGAGCAGCTGTTCATCTCGTCTGAAACCTTTATTGATTCGTGTGCTGCAGAAAAGCACTGATGGAGTAGCTGAGCAATTACCTTGACATTCACGCACACACACACACACACACATATGTCTGTGTGGGGGCGCAGTTGAAGAATAAAACAGCAAAGAGGCAGCGAGAAAAAAAAAAGTTTGAACCTAACTTTGGGAAAAAAAGTTCCATTTTGGAAAGTTACTTTCTTTTTACAAGTATATTATTTAACATCTAGCTGAGGTACATTATCCACCTGTCACCACCACTGTGTCTGGACACTCTTTAGGAAGTCTCCAGGAGTCCAAGTCCACGCCGAGACTTTACTTTCCGTGCACAAATGAAAGTTTAAATGGGAGAGAAAAAAAAACATCTTTTATCAGGACAAAAGACACAAAGTGAGGCCGGGGAAAGGAGCTCGGCCCAGGTGAGTGGTTGTCTTCACCTCCGTGGTGTCACCACACAGCTGTGCATTCTGAGAGCACTGGAAAAAAAACATTTTCGCAGCTGTCAACTCAACCTGTGCCGAGTGTGCACAGAGCGCACGGGTAGTTCCAGGAGCTCAGCAGAAAGACGCCTCAGGCCACCAATTACTAAGACTCACAGTCAGAGGCCGTTCAAGGTGCAGCACTTGACAAGCTTTGTTATTTAGTCTCAGGAACGGGCCCTGGAATGAGACGCTGCTCTGCTTTGTCATGTTTTTTATCCACACAGGACACATTGAAACGCAAATGACTCACAGCATCAACGTTTCAAGCCTGATTTTTTTATCTCCGAATCTGAAGAAGCAGAGAGAAAGAACGTCTTTTGTTGTCACTGCATTGCTCAAAATACAATGAGATCCAGTCTGGTGGAAAAAAAAAAAGAATAATTATGATGAAAAAGAAAAGCAGCAGAAAATGAAATTTAAGAAAAACGGAATAAAATGAAATGAAATCACACGCAGTGTGTGTCCATTATCGGCCATAAAGCTTCACGCCTCCCTGTGTTAATGTATTACCTCATGTCACCTTGAGCTCCAGAGAAGCCGTATTTGAAACAGGCCTACACACACACAAACCGACGACTCCGCATGTTCTGCTTTATTCTCTCTCCAGCCAGAAAAATAATTTAAAAAAATATATATTTATCTTCCACTCAAACACTGACACACCACTCGGCTCAAATACATTTCAAGGAAAAGCCCACATTCATCCAGAACTGCAACCACAAACACTGCGTGCTGCATTCCCAGCTCATCCCTCCCACACACCAGCGCTGAATAAGCTTCCCACAGTGAGCCAGCTCCTCCGAAGCTCCTCTACCTCCCCGAATTCCTGCAACTCAACACTGACGCTGCCGGTTCCCCAAAGGATTATTTATTTCCTATTACATTGATATTGACACCATGATTTTTTTTTTTTCCTGGGTAATATTAGTTAACCTCTGAAATTGAAAGTGCATCTGTGTGAGCTGCGGCAGTCGAAAATAAGATTCCATAAAACTCAGAAAATGTCTGCTTTGTGTGAAAGAGAGGAAGTGAAACTGTGCACAGAGGAAAAAAAAAAAAAAGATTCTAAGTTTAAGCGGTTCAATCTCTATTGCGACTACATGTTTCTGATCTGCAACAAAAAGAAGCAGAGACAGACCCGTCCACAGCTAGTTTCTCACGCCGTGGATGAGCGTAAAGGCGTTATGACTCTTTGAGAAACATCGAACGTACCAGGTCACTTCCTGTGGCTTTAAGACTCATGGGTGAGGTTACAGCCGGAGCACTTTGAGTATGTTACAGGTTTGATATGAGGGTGAGTGGACAGTGAGTATGAGAACCTGTGTGAGAACCTCATTACTGTGTGCATGCCAGTTACTCTGATAGGATGGTAATGTAGTGTGACGCACATTATACATTGTAATAATAATAACAATAATATATAATATACAAGATAATATACAATATTTTAGAATATAATAATAATATATAATAATTCATATAAGCACAAAGAGCTTTCTAGATAAAAAGACCAATACAAAATACAATCGAAGGATAAATCTGATAAAAGCAATTACACAAATTACAATCATAGGAAACCAAATCCCATATAAGCCCCATGTTAGCCCCCCGCCAACAAAAAGAATACAACAACATAAACAACACAGAACAATTCAGAATAAGACATCGACCTAAACAGCTTGTTTCCTCAAAATCATTCCTAATCCCATAAAGGTCCAAATTGGCAGGTTAACAGCCGATAATCGACCCGAGTCTAAGTGAAGATCAGATTGTCAGATTGGCGTCAGTCAGAGAGAAAATAAAAATAAGAACCACAAACAAATGCAACAACCACAATAAGTAGATTCATTCTGTAGGATGTTGTGTTCTTTTAGGAGAAAGCAGGAGGTTTGTTAGAATGTGTGTGTGTGTGAGGGGGGGGGGCAGTCAACCAGTTACCTCATTTTTAGGTTGCCAGGCGATGGTTGTCCATCATAAACCGACACAATGTCGAAGTCCTCCTCTAGAGCCAGCGTGACAAAGGTGAGCTGGATTCGGTTTCTCTCCCCGGTTATTATCAACCACGTACAGTTTGCGTAGTTGGGATAGCCGTGGGGGAACCCCGGCGATTCTATGGTACCGTTCAGACCCTGGACGACACCGCCGCAAGGTTCAGCTGCAAGAAAGACACAAAGGCCGATTAGAATATTTCCAATTCCAACTTGTTTCTTTATCCCGTATCTGTGTCTTACAAAGCCTGATCCTGCCCTCAGGTTCACACTTCAGCCTGCAGCTTTCCAACACATTTGTACAGAAAAGATGTAACTGTGACAAAACAACAAAAAAGCATTATACATTGATGTAAGTTCCCCTAAACCTTTTCAGGGAACTACTAAATGTGTCATTTCCTGCATATGGACGTTAAGTATAAAGCAGCACACACCCCGGGGGCTGCCACCCCCCCCCACACACACACACACACCTCTCTCTCACATCACTGAAGCCAGTGGCGACAAGATATATTCATGCACTGTGCATGAACCTGACTACATAATACGTACTGTTAGATCTACTGAGGCATACACGTTTAACACTCACATGTCCCGAACAGAATCCCATTAAACACACACACATTTATTGTTCAGCATCAGTCAGTAGGACCTGGGACACACTACAGGAAACATGTACGAGGGATTCATGAACAGCAGGAATGACGTTTGGAAAAGGGTGGAAAGGAGGAACAGAAATGTTCAGCCTGCCGAAGTCATACAGTCAGGTTGTGATCTACAACGGGGACAATGCAGAACTTAAACAACCACCCCCCCACGACCTCTACACACAGAGACACACACACACACAAACTACAAACTTATATACGTGCGTGCAGCATGAAAGCTAGTAGTTATTGTTTTTTTGTGAATTTCTTAACCTCACACACACACACACACACACACACGTCATCTGGGACGCTGATTGTATCCACGAGGAAAATGCGTGTGAACAATTCTTTGTCTTTCTCCATCACAAAAGGTTCAGAACTTTTCCATACACGGAGCAGATGTTCCTGTTTGTTTGAAGTAACACAAACCATGAATGGACAAGCTGGGGAAAACACACACACACACACACACACACACCATCTGGAGTGTCCAGATTAATTTCAGATCGTTCTCCATCGTCTTTCCAACCCAATTCACCTCTCCCCCTCAGCTGTCTGTCTGTCTCCAGTCGTCTCTTTTCTCCGGGACCCTCCCTCCCTCCCTGCGGATGAACAGATGGGAGAAGAAATAATATAATCACCTAAAAAAGTCATTCTCAATAGAACACTGAGCTGCTTGTAACTCATTTTGGTTTATGAGGCGGTCGTAAATAATCGTGAAGCTGCACTCGCCTCCAAAACGAGACAACATGTGTTTTTGTCACAGAGAACATTGTGGAGGGGTGAGGGGTCCGATACTGAGTAAACTTCTGGCTGGTATCTGTGGAATTTCCTGTCTCAGTGTGTGTGTGTGTTCGTGATGTGCGATACCACTAATTGTCATTTCGATCCAACAGCTAGTGAAACCAAAGGTGATATTGCTGTTTTATTTTACATTTGGTTATTCATATTACTGTAACTTTAAAAATCCCAGTGAACCACAGAACCTAATCCAATGATGAAATAATGAAATGTGATGAAATGTGTGAGAACTCATCCATTCCAATAATATGAACTCATTCTTGGTCAAACAAGAACTGAGTTAGCAAACATAACTGGCTCAAATGAGTTCTTTTTTTGTCAGGTAGGCTAAGGTTTGTTACCTCTGTGTGTTTTAGTGCTTTACTTTAGACATAGCGTTTAATCTGATATATCTTTTAATATATATTGATATATATGTATATATCATTATATCTTATATAATAATGTAAATGATGGAAGGAGACGTCAGATGCAGCTCTACTCTCTCCCCTGAGGAGAGTCTCCTCTCCGACTCTTGTGTGTATGTGAGCTGGGAGGGAGCGTTTCTTTTATATACAGCCATAGGTCGCCTCACAGGTGGAAGTACATGTAACATAGTCCCTGTAACCGGCGGGGAAAAAGTGGTTTAAACAGCAAAAAAAAAAAAAAATGCTTGTTGACGCCAATTTAGTGCAGACTTGGTAAAGTATCTATACTTTAGTATGAGAATCGATCCTAAACTGACACATTTGAAGTATCGATACGCACAACACTAGTCCCAGAGGAAACGACATAAACACAGTAAATAAAGAGAGTCGGACGGGTTTGAAAAGAAACGTGCAGCACCACCGTTTCACACTCATTAAAAAACGCATTTGACAAGAACTTCAGCTTCAAATCCACTGTCAGTGTTTGTGAACTGGAGGCTTCAGGTGTCCACCCAGCTCGTAACGTGTTGGTGAAGCAGCTGTACAGTGTGAAACTCAGCAAAGAAAGAACAGCTTGACTGCAGGAGAAGTCATCAGAGATTGGTTTTACTGCCTTCTGACTTCTGAAGCAGGTATAAGTACTAATTATTGACTTATTAATGACAGATTTACATCTTTAACCCTTTCATGGAGAGCGAGTCAAAACCCCAGCGAGACACTGACAACTCCTACAAGATGATGAAATAAAATAAAGTGCTTCTGCAGACCAAGTGTGCAAATGCAAAATATGAGTATTCACATTTTATGATGATGTTAGTACAGATTTGATACATTTCTACAACTTTTTGTGGAACTGAGTGGTCGACTGACTGACGTTTGTGCTGCAGGAACTCAAAAGGGGCTTCACATTCTTCCTCCTTCATACCACTGACACTGACTAAATGTCCCTGTGTGAACGTACATGGACAATTAGGACTTGTTTTTTTTTTTTTTTTATTTGTCAGGTGCAGGTAAGAATAATTGGCATGGGTGTGTGTGTTTGTGTGTGTGCGTTGTGAATTTCATCCAAACACGCACTTGCTGTGTCAGTCTTCATTAAACTGCAAGACTGAGTCGTATGTGATTAATATCCTACCGGCCCTCCAGGCTCTTCTTCCTTATTTATGGTCACTTGAAATATTGTGAATGGAAACGTGTGTGGCTACACACACACACTCACACACACACACATTAAAATTCAGAAATATTACCCGTTTTCCGCTAATGACGAATAACAATAACTATTTCTGGAACGCCTATTCATCGTTCAGATGTGGACTATGACAGTGCGAAGATGTACGCAACTATCGGACAGATTTAAGTTTTGAGGTGACTGCAGAGATGGTACAACCTGACCACCAGGCCCCCGGCTCATAAATCAAACGCTGGTCGCCTCTTTCCACGGTGTGCTAGGCCACAAATCAAACGCATCTTTCTCAGTTACGCTGTGTAGAACTATCGACTGCAGAGACCCGATACTGGCTATGAAAGAGGAGAG
>CAAKHB010007365.1:27450-38282 GCA_901007665.1 Aeoliscus strigatus
ACAGGAAGTGGGTGAGAAAGGAGGATGAGACAGACACTTCAAAATAAAACAGGAAGTGCATAAGTTCAGAAGTTGTCCACATCAGAGAACAGGACATTATCATAACAAATTATTTATGTTCTGTGTGTGTGTGTGTGTGTGTCCCAGCATGCAACAACATGTGAGAAAGAAAAACAAGCTTTTCTCCAAAATGTTTTATTTACTTTGACAGCTTGTTGACGGCGTTGTGTTGTGTCTGATGCTGTCAGACGATTATTCATTTACAGCCGAATGCTGTTTGGACCACAAGGCCCATTAAATTATACACATGGAGCAGGACCATTTCATAAACCCTGGTGAAACTCTGCGCAAGTGTGTGAGATTTCAGTTTAAGCTCACAGCCACAGGCGGCGGGGGCTGGTGTGCTGCATCTGCCCTGAATGGGGGAGTGTTGAGGACATGTTAAATCATAGATGCCCTCAACTGTTCTCTCCTGGCTTCGAAGAGCAGATTTACTATGCAGGCTGTCAAAAGTGTGACCCATTAAAGTCTCAGACTGACTCCTGGAACATTTGTTGCTAGTGGGAAGTGACAGAGGGAAAGGAGAGGCAGTGGCATGTTTGCATTTTCTTTTGTTTACAAAGGAGGAGGTGAATAAATCGAGAAGCTGATGGTGAAAGGAGGACTGCTTGTCCAAATCATGCAGATGCTGCAAAAGAATAACATAAAGATCTGATTGAACCCTGCAGAAAATGTGGTTTAAAACAACTCTGCAAGAGGAATTATTGTCTCTTGTGCCATCTTGTACGACAGCAATGACTGACCTGAGTGAATACACTTTAGTGTGAAATATTCTGCCTGGGTTTCCTCCAGGTACTCCGGTGTCCTTTCACAAAGGCAAGAACATGCAGACCACAGGTGAGTGTGAATACTTGTCAGTTCTGTGACTGTTTGGTGACCATAACCCAGCTCTGTGTACTTTTGTTTATTTCACAATAAGTTAAAGTTGTATTCATTCCTTGAGGGGTACCGACCACTTTTTTTTTTTTAAATGACGATATGAAACTATGACGACGATCGTGGAGTCGGTGCAGTCATGGTGCTTTTCCACAGAACAGCTCCAGGAGGTTTTTTTTAGTCCCTGCGTCTCTGCAACTTCCACATTTCAAACCAAACTGACGCCCACGAAAGGGGAGCTGGAGAGGTGGAGTTCACATCATTCATACAGTACACACTGCCTCCATGCAGGTTGGAGGCCCGTCACCCTATGACACAAACACACCATGAAATTATTTTCCAAAATTAATTGCACTGAGAACTGGAGGAAGTTTTTTTTTAATGCAAAGTCAGCGCAAGTCCCAAACTACCTCAGCATTACTTCACCAACCCACAGAAGTAATCTACCGTTTCTGTCCTCTGACTTGGGGGCAATGACTCATCCTGACAGCTTCACACCAGCGACACAGACGTCACTGTCTGATGAGGCCAACAAAGCCACGTTATCTGCCCAGAGCACTGAAGCCACGGTGAGGTCCCACGGTGTGAACAACACTGTCCTTCCCCGGTCCACCACCCTGTCCACGAAAATTCATTTTCCTAAAGAATTCAGCTCAGTTTGATGTTCTAACCCCCACAGAAGTGACTGATTTTAGGACAAAACATGACAACAAAGCTGGCAATACATGTGAGAAGCAGAGCTGGAATGAGAGCGAGCGAGCAGAGCGTCAGTCCAAAGGGCGAATCAGCACAGCAGCCCAACACTGTTCTGTCCAGATGGTCGCGTCTTGTTATGGGCTGCATAGTTTCTGTAAGGAGCTTCACCAACATGTTTGTGACCTGAAAATAAATACAACAGCTTTACTGGATTCAGTGAACCTGCACATGTATACTAACCCCACCCCCCCCACACACACACACACACACATTTACCAACTCACTCACCTGGAAGACATGAACGCACATCCAAATCATCTTTCACTGCTTCTTTCCTGATTCCTAACCTCAGAGCTGAATGTCTCAGCATTCATCAACACTGGAGAGTCTACCTTTGATCACAATCAATCAATTTGTGGGGGGGGGTTCTTAAACTGTCCTTCACTGTATAAAAAAAAAAAAAAAAACTTGAGAAAATGAGAAATATCAAGTCAACGTGATGCAACAGATTTTTTAGTTTTCTCAGCTTTTGTCTAATGTTGTTGACCTTGACGAAGGTCAAAAAGGAAAAGTTGAGAAAACTTCATCTTCAAAATTTCATCACGTTCTTGATATTTTGCCTTTTCAGAGCAGTTTTTGTTTCTTTTTTTAAAGTGTTTTAAAAGTTCTTCAGCAGTAACAGTCAAATATTACAACAATTTAGCAGTAGATCAATCTGTCCAGATCTCATGTTGACCGGGTGTCGCCGCTGGGGGCGGAGCCTCTCACAATCAGCTGAGTGATTGGCAGGTAGTGTTTTAGAGGCGGTGACTCAAGTCGGCAGGAAGTGTTTGACTCCGGTCACATGGACAGAAAACACATGTGAGCTTGGTCTTGTCGAAGCCTCTGATGACACTTTGAAGATGAAACGTGTTCTGCTCAGAGAGCTGCTGCTGTGTCTCTTCCTGTTTCCTCCAACTACGGTACAGGGGTGCCGAGGGTTGGAATCACAGAACGTGTGCACGTTCATCCTGAGTTAAGACCACTTTGAAAGGACTTTGACTTTAAAAGCACTAACGAGACACTTTGTGAACATTATGTAAAAAAAAAAAAAGTCTGTCAGTAAAGTACTGTAGCCTGAATTAATAAAAAGTGTCTCCCCATCTTCTACCTTTTCAGTCAGCGTGCACTCGCTGTCTCTTTTGCCTTCTAGTTACTGACAGGCTGAATTCCCTTCTCCTCTGCTCTTATGTGAGCTGCACGTGGAAGCTGCCCGCTGGCTATGACGAGGCCTTTAAACAGTGGAGTGAAAAACAGAAATTTGAATTTTGAGCGGTGATGACTTCAGAAATTATAACATTTATTTATAGCCCAACAATAAACTCACAGGCGTGACAACTCCCTCACACACACACACACACACACACACACACACACACTTGCCTTAGGTAATATTTTACTTTCAGTAATTTCAGCTGTTATCTACTACAGATATTGAGCAGCGACACAGTGCTGGCGGATCAGAGGTGACAGTGGATCCCCAGAGGAGACCTACGACAATGTTGGGACGTGGCCGTCCTTAAACTTGTTCTCAAAAATACAAATTAGATGTGCTTTTTCTGTACAAAACGGCAGCCTTGTAAATTTGGTACTTTTGGCGTGAGGAGCCACATTAAGAGCAGTTAATGTACAGCAGGAGTACAGCACACTGGGGGGAATCGAATCTCTTGCTTGCTCACTTGTTCTGTCTCTGTCTCACACACACATATCACTACAACAAACACCCACAGAGTACAGTATACCCACAGAAACACAGACAGGGTGGGGAGTGCATGCGGGGGCAATCCAGTGTTATATCCACCTAATTCTATTTCCAGCAACACTCCCCACACACAGGATTAGCTGTTTGGCTTTGTCAATACACCGCAGAGAGGAAGAGAACGAGCCGCTGATGTGTGTGTGTGTGTGTGTGTGTGTGTGTCTGTATATTGTGTGTGTATATGTGTGTGGTGTGTCAGAGAGAGAGAGAGAAAGAGAGACAACAAGTTGGATGAAAGAATGAGAGTCCATGCAAGTGTAAGCGCGACCTGTGTGTATGCGTGTGTGTCGGAGAATACATTCTTGAGTAAGTAAACAGTAAAATGAAACAGTACTGCTAATAATAATAATAATAATATAATAATAATAATAATAATACTCCAAATGAATTGTCAAAGTGTTTGTGTGTTGTCGTGTAGGAATCTGTGTGGTCAAACCGCAGACAGGCGTTTCTCAAGGTCTGCATGTAAATGTATGTAAATGTGTTTCAGTCCTCCGTGGTTAGTCTGACATGAATTACTTTGAGTAGAAGGACGGCAGAAACAAGAACAATAAATAAATGAAAGAAGAGGAATCAGCCTGCCTGGTTCACAAAATGAAAAGGAGGATTTCCTTAAAAAAAAGAAGTATTTTTTTCTGCAATAATTTCTGTACATACGCTGAGATTTGACTGCCCCCCCACCCCACCCCACCCAAGATGGGACAAATGCTGAAGCATTAAGAAAGTGTGTTTCAGCTGCTGAGCTGGAGCCTCGGAGCAGCCGCTCAGCTCGGGGTTTAAAGGATCACAGTCGAATAAAGTTGTATAATGAGGGAAAAATCTACTCAGAGAGTTACAAAGTAGTAATTGACCACACAGGTGCACAACGGCACACACACACACACACACACACACACACACACACACACACACACACACACACACACTAACTGAATCTTTAGGTCAAGGATGCTCATCGACAAAGTGATTTATTCTCTTACGCCCTCTCTCTCTCTCTGTCTCTCTCATGCATGCAAAATTGGTTTCAAACGGACAAACAGCAGATGTTTAAAACATTTTTTGTGAGGTTTTCTTTGTCTCAACAGGGGTTCACCCCTATATTGCATCCAAACTTGCCATTGAAGTTCATCCTGCTGGAGCACCAATCACAAAAAATGTAAATCTTATGAAACCAAACTGCCGCGACTGTCAAGTCACAACTCTAAAAGGCATCGACAATGAAAATTAGACGCAAATAAGCAAATAAGTTGCATCCATTTGACAGTCGTCAGGGTTTTCAAAGTGACATGCAGCTTCAAACAACCAGCAGACACTGTTTGAGGATAAACAAATGGTTGGAAGCCAGAGGAGACTGGTCGCACGGGAGGTCTGAAGATAAGTCGTCACTCACTGAACATCTTTGATTTGACACCCACTGCTGGAGAAAACATGTTATTTCTCCATGGGATGATTCATTTTTGATGATTGATTTTTTTTTTCTGAATTGGGAACGTGACACCAGACAAACGCATACAGAAAGTACCGCTCCTATCTGTTCTTTTCCACCCTCAAACACATCCTGGGGTGGAAGAAAGCGGACTGATTGGCCGGCAGCAGAGCTGTGTGCTGTCTGCTGCAGGTCCCGTCATCACTGAACTGGAAAGCCTGAGTCCCCCAAATCAGCACAAACAGCCGGAGTTCCTAAATTAATTTTTTCCTGTAGCTTTGTTCAGGCTCGGGCCGTGTTTCAAAGGTCAGTAAAAACAAACTGACCGAGCTGCAATGTGTGTGAGTAATGCTGCCATCCAGTTGCCCTTGAGAGAAGGAGAATCTTCAGTGGAGAACATGATTAGGCAGAACGTAACTCCTACAGACTGGGTGAGGTAACACGCTTATCGTCTCAAGTTTTTTTTTTTTTTCCTTTTTAAATTTCTCTGTCCTTCTGTCTGTCTTTCCATCTTTGCACCTGTCTGGCGATCGGTTCCTATGGGGACCGGTCTGTGGTGCGTTCTAGTCTGTTGCTACGGTAACTGACCTACTGCTGAAAGCCTGCTCTCTGATCCTTGGGCTTTGTCATTTACATCTGTGTGTGTGTGCATGCATGATGACAGAGCATCACGCACATCTCCATGCACATGCTGCCTAAGAAACAGAGCAGACAGTCGACTGACAACAAATTCAACTAAAACAATCCAACCTGATGTCTTTTCCAGGCATTTCACAGCTTTTTTTTCCAGCAAATTTTATTCCTAGGTTTCTATTTCCTCTTTCTTTTTTCCCTCTTTCCTGTGTTGTTTTATTTTGTTCCCGCCGTAGAAACATCTGACATCATCTTGGTGTTTGACATGACACACACACACACACACACACACGCGCTTAGATTATTCCCTGTGTGACAAGGAACCCAACACTGCAAACTCATCCTATGATTCAGACCAGAATCACAATCACAATCAAACTAAAGCGTCAGATTTCTGTGCAGGAGGCTGAATGAGGATCTCAGCCACCACAGCTCCTTGGTGCCCCCTCGTTTGCCCTGGTGTTCATTCACCAACAACTCGACTGAGGTATCAGCTCTGTTGTGTTGGCGTGGGCGTCTTATTTTTTAATAGAGTTTCATAGTTCAGTTCTGCAATTTAAAGAGAAAAAAGTGATTCAACTCAAAGGTCATCAATAATAATAACGTTGGCAGTGGTCTTCGACTCGAGACAAATCCGTTTGAATGAAGGTGGATCTCGGCACTGCTTGGATTTATTTCAGTAAAGAATGTGCTGTTGGTGGTGAGAAATCTTGAACCTGTGCTTTCAAAATGCACGCATGCGTTTCTTTTCTGAGCACCAAGCACCAGGGTTGTCAACGATGCAACGTCCCAGGAGGAATTTGTAATTCAGTGTATTGTTCAAGGGCACTTTAGAGTGAGCAGCCACCTTTCATTACAGAGTACATCGTCCTTTCACAAACTTTTCTTCACAAGGGACGGCAAAGTGCTGGCAGGGAGCGTTCTGTCACCACCACACTAGTTTGGGATTCAATGGCTCCTTTAAAGGGCGACCCGCTGCTAACTGGTCCTGACTCACACACACACACACACACACACACACACACACACACACACATACACAGTGACCTGTTGAAACGGAACCAGCGACCCTCCAGTTTTCATTTAACTGCACTGTTTTAATCTCTTAAAATGGTGTCATCTTGTATGAAAGCACAGAGGCAGGGAGAGGTGCAATTATTCAGGTCACAGAGCATCTCCTATAAAACAAAAAAGACAAACAGAGAAGTGACAATGTCATAAGATCAAGAGATTAAAGTAACCAAGTGATTTGTTTTTTATTTTTTAAGCTCATTTTACAGCTGGATAAAAAGACATCAAAGATGCTGTTATGCTTAAAGTTAAATTAGACAAAGTCATACAAGATTTGCACCAAGTTGTCAAAGTGTCGAGGATTTCCTGCCTCAGGCTATTTGTTGTTGTTGTTGTTTTGTGCAGATTATTCATGGTGCCAATTTTTTTTTGTTTGTTTTATTTTGTTTTGTTCCAGCATCCAGGGACCAGGGGCCTCTGCACCACGAAGCTCGATTAATAAGTCCTGGATCAACTCCATTGATCCAGGACTGACTTAGCGAGATCATGGTGATCAGGATCATCGGTACCACGAAGCTGGATATCAACTCGCTAATTCAACCCAGGTTTGTCTCGTCAAGACCCGTGAACGCGCACGTATAAGAGAACCTTTAAAACACAGTGCAAGAGAGTGAGCAAATGAGCTAGCGGTCAGTAAAGAGTATGAGCAGCCCCATCCCACCCCCGGCCCCCAGTTCATTCATAACATTCAAACAGCTGATTTTACTACATCCCTCAAGTACCTGACTCCTCCCAGATGTGACACAAAGAAGGAAGCTACCTGACACCTACAGTCTGAATCAAATCATCTGATGGATCTGTGTTAGAGAGGATCAGGGACAAAGAATAAAAATATCAAGTCCCTCTTCAAAAAAGAGGGGGGCCCTCAAACACCATGAATGAGGTGTGGAGATGACACTGTTCACATTTCCTTCACTGAACCACATGTATGGAAAGTGTCTCGTGAAGACGATGAACTCATCTTTTAAATCAGTAAGGTCTCACGTGACTTGGTGGACCACCGACAGACGGTGTCTCATCTCCCACTGAATACAGGAAACGACCCGTGTCAAAGAACCTCAGGGTGATGTAGACTGTTTGTGGTCCAGGGTGTGAGAATCGGTAAAATTCGGTGAGATTTAACGGGTCCGATTGGTCCCGGAAGATTCGTTCACGCCGTAACTCTCTCCTCACCACCTGTCGTACGTAGAGGAATGGGCAGGTCATTGTTTATCCGGACATCTGATTGGCCAGTGGGTGATTCTTTTGACGGGATCAGATTCAATCCAGACAGTTATCCTGCTCCGGAGCAGGATAGTTTTTCAGAGTAAATTACCATGGTAACAGGTCTTGATTAAACGAAATCCGGCTTCGTGGTAGAAGAAGATCCAGGATCAACCCTGAAGTTATCTCGCTAAAACCAAAATCCTGCTTCGTGGTACAGGCCCCAGAACTGCTCATCTGAGTATGAATAAACATGTCCTCCCACTCCAACCCCCCAGAGGAGGGTTTCCACAAAAAAATTTAGATTTGTTCTGCAGGTCAGTCTGGGCAGGAACCGTTGGAGCTCATTAACTATGAGCTCCATGAGTCAATCCCATGGGTCTATCTGTGCCATCAGAGTGGTCATGTACACAACAAAGATGGCTGATGAGGAGCGGGTTGGACATTTCTGGATCCATTTCCACTCCAGTGTCATCCTCTGCTCTCTCTGTGCCCAATTCGTACCCAGAAACCTGATCCGTACTGCGCATGCTCCTGACCAATGCGTACCAAGCAGTCTTTTAAAACTGTTCAGAAACAGACGGATACAAATTGATTTGTGCTTCTGCCTCAAAATGACGGTGTACCTACGGAGTCGGTGTTGCCTCCAGCACAGGGTGCAGCGTAGCTTGACATGCACCTCTCCAGAAAGGTATTTACCACATGGACCGCATCCGCAGACAGCAGCAACTGTGATTGGACCGTGTGTGTCACATGACTTTTCCATCTCTCAGAGCGTCACTTTTGTGTGTGCAGAGAAAATACAATTGCCCAAAAAGGGCATTTCCTACTGGAAAAGTGAGCAGAAAATGATGCTGATCCTGTTGTAGTTATAACTTTCAGTCACTATCGCTTGAAGTAAACAAAGAAAGACGCAGATAAGTGTCAAAACCTAAACACGGCAGTGAGATTCACTGGACAGCAACGCAGACAGATGCTAAACAAAACGCTCACGACGGTGTAGAGCGCCTGTGTAGATTCAGCATCAGCGCAACGGAAGCATAATGACATTGATAGTTGTTATTTACATGACCACTAGAGGGCGTCTGAAAAACCTTCACAAACGACCCATGGCTTGTCTCTTTTCTGTGTCTCACACAAACACGTGATGGACTTTTATGAAAACATCCGTAGGAACAAATCAGCACTGACTCTAAAAGAATAAATTTCCCATTTTATACAATTTGTGCCAGCTGAGTCTGAACAAAAAAACAAGTGAATGATGATGGCAACAATCCATTAATAAAGGGTGCGACCGAGAGCCAACTCATTCATCTGCATCTCTTTGCTCGGCGTAATATGACACAAAGTGTGAGTCGTTTTTCTTGTACTCTGTGTACCTCAGTAGCAGTTTGGTTTGGAGGCTGTGGTTATGGAAGGAGGTGCACGACTCATCCTCATCTGTGGAAACTTGACTTTACGCTGATACATTTTGATCTTAACCTGCTTGACGTGAACTGAATAACAACTTTGAGAACGTTTCATCAGAAATTCTTTCATGTAGATGCAGTTTGGTGGTTACCTCGAGGAATGGTGGAGAAAAGAAAGGTCTCTGACATGCTGTTGTAACCTCCACGTGGACTTAAAGTCGATCATCTGGTGCTTCAGCAGTTTGACTGCCTGAGAGGAGGATTGGTCAGAGGAGGCACTGGGCGCTGTAGAGTTGTAGTTAATGTTTGATATGCTAAATATCACCATGGAAACACAGACACAGCAGGAAGCAGGAAGGCAGTGACTAATGGCCCACTCATCTGATTCGCATTGAATTTCTCCCTCTCTTCTTTCTTTCTATCATCTTTCTCTTGCTCATCTGAAATCCCACTCATCTCTCAGCATCGCCGTTCTGTCCTCAGTTATTCACACATTCAATCCTTTACCACTCGTGTGTGTGCGTGCGCACGTGTCTGTGTGGTCTGCTTGTTTTTCCTGAGCCTTCGGAATCGGTGTCGCCGTGGTGAAGGAGCAACAAAGTTCACATGATGTTTGAGACGAGACAAGGCGTACTGTAACACTGGCACATACGACAATTCATAATGGATGAGTTCAATCTCTTAGCAACCGCGACCGTCTCCCAAACTGTGTGACTCATGCATTCAGACGCATCTCCACGACTCTGTCAACGTGACGTGACAGAGATTCACAAAGGCCCGTTTAAAGTATTAATAGAAGCAGATCATTTCTGCCCATGAATGCTAATCATATCTGCTGCATCACCGTCCTACTTTCCCCCGCCGTCTTTGGGATATTTGACAAGGCTGTCAATACAAGGAGACACCAAACAACTAGTGAATTACTGGTCTGAAGAACTCAGAGACAGGAGACACACCCTCCCGATCAAGAAGACTGAGGACGAGACAGACGCTCAGGAACGCTAATTTTATTTATTCATTCATATATTTGGACTAGCATAATTTATATGCATAGGTCCAATTACAAAGGGTTCCTTCTTTATTTAGTTGCATTATTATTATGCATATAACCTTGTAATTTAGATGTATTTACTTATGGAACATTATTAAGAATTCCGCTGTTGTAAATCTTTTTTTTTTGTTGTTTTTAATTTACAGTGTTTATATTTTTGTATGCCCTGTATTATTTTCCTTTTTTTAATTCCTGCACGCATCAAGTCTGGTGACTGCACCATCACGTTTCGGAGGAGTCGTAGTAGAACCGTGACCCTTTAAATACAAAAAGTAACGACCAGCGTGAGCGTCGGAGCTCTGTGATGGATGGTGAAGTCCAGTCAAGTCCACTGAGGTGGTCAAATCATGCAGAGGGAAGACACCGCGTGTCCTATTTCCCAACACTCACGCAAAAGAGCAAAGCTCTCATTTGTATACATGACTCATTTATCATCTGATCGATTTTGAAAATGTCATGGAAAGGTCAAAGGTCATTCTAAACTACAAACTTTTTACACAATGTACCTCTGTCATTTCCATTTATGTGTGTGTGTGTGTGTGTGTGTGTGTGTGTGTGTGTGTGTGTGTGTGTCTATCTGGGTCGTAGTTTTTCGAGCAGAATGCAGAT
>CAAKHB010007366.1:0-24153 GCA_901007665.1 Aeoliscus strigatus
TTGAACGAAAGATTACCGGCATAAAATGAAATTTGTAATCTGGTTAAAATCATTTCACAGATACTGGAACCACATTACAATGAGGCAGACTGAAACTAATGTTATCCTATTTTACAAACATGGGGATTGTTACGGATCCCAGGATCCGGGGCGGGTTTTTGTGTGAGTGTGTGTATGTGTGTTGTCATTTGTCGCCAGCTGGACCGGATCGAGGGGGGATGCCCGTGACGTCACCGGAGGGTTCCCCGGTTGTGCTCCGCCTTCACCGTGTTCCCGCGGCTCCTGCTGCGACGTATTCCGCTGATCAGCTGGGTCCGCCTCCCGTCCATCGGTTTGCCGCGCTTCGGGTGCTCCATCTGCGGCCCATTCCGCTGATCAGCTGGATCCGCCTCTCATTACCTCCCAACCCTTCAAAAGCGCCCTCAGTGCATCGGGCGAGGCGGTCTGCTGGTGTTGGGCAGAACTGCCGATTTTCTCATACGTGATTTGGTAATTACGGTGTTGCCGCTCTATGTGAGAGCCGGGTTAATTGTCTGTGCTTGGTGTTGTGTATTGTTAATCTTGTTATAACTTGAGATTTTGGTAGTCTGTTTGCTTTTTGTTCTGAGGTTTCCTTTGTTGTTGTGTCTTTATTTTTCCGTGAGCTCTGAGCCATGTGATTAGGGCCGCTGAGTGCGGACCTTAAGTCTTTGTGTTATTAATTTATACCACACATTTAAATAAAAGGCTTGCATGCCACAGTTACCCAGCCTGTTACTTCCCTCATTCCACCCCTCACTCCAACCCAACAGCATTCACCGCCCTGCACACACTATCCCACTCACTACATTTCTTTTTGGTACTTATCCCGGAGGACAAGGTACCAAAAAGAACCCTCTTCCTGGCCTCAACTTTGGTGAGGAGGGTCTCCATCTTTCTTTTTTTTGCTCATTGTTGTGTAAATCGGACACATGCAAATGCTATTTAAATTAATTTACATATTTATGGGGGCGTGGACAGGATGGAGTCTTGCGCTCCCACTTGTGCGCTCAATTCCACGTTGATTGTGATGTACAAAGGAAATGTCCTAGGATTTGTGGGTACGCTCAGTTTCAGACATCAGGATTTTTTTGTTCGTATGCCTTTTTCTGGATTTGGGCGTACGCCAAGATGTAGTATGAAATCCATGCAATTGTTAATACATGAGGCCCCAGGTCTGGATGGCCTACCTGTTGAATACTACAAGAAGTATATTGATATATTTGTTCCTGTACTGCATACTGCACTACCCGATACATTTAATTAGGCATTGATTTTGTTGATACCTAAAAAGGACAGAGACAGGTCGGACCCAGCCAAATACAGACCAGTGAGTCTACTCGGGGTGGACTGTAAGATCTTGACAAAGACCCTGGCATCAAGACTAGAAGAAATATTGCCAGATATTATAGATGGCGAGCAGTATGCGTAGACTTATGCACCTAACATGGCTGAATAGCAATAACCCAATCTCAGTGGCAGCCCTATCGCTCAAGGCTGAAAAGGTATTTGGGTAGAGTGGGGATTTCTGACATCTGTGATGTCAAAATTTGGTTTTGGAAGGGACTGTTGTCGATGGATTAAAATACTATATTCCAAACCGAGAGCAGCTGTTTTTACACATGGCATTCTATCAGACTTTTTTAGTCTCTCACAAGGAAACCGCCAGGGATGCTCCATTACTCTTCAGGATTTTCCTGGAACCACTGACTGTAGCAATACAAGCAGATAAATGGATCTGTGGAATATATGCAGGGGAGTCCAAACATAGATGAGATGATGAGTTCAATTGGGAACCAGTATCCCAGAAAGTCAAACTAAATTTGGACAAATGGGGAAAATTAATGTTATTAAAATGGTGATCGCCCCACAGGTTAACTGTGTGTCCATGATGTTACCAATGTGTGTAGCACCACAATTGCATATGCAATATGATGTTACTGTCAAGGACTTTTTGTAGGATAAGAAAAAAAACAAGGATAAATATAAAGAAAATGTGTCAACAGTTAGCAGGTTGTTAAGTCTCATATCAACATTCTTTACACATACAAACAGGCACGCAAAAAATACCATTTAATTTTTTATGTTCCTAATCATCCCTCAGTTTTGAAGTCTCTGTCTCCATGGGGATCGCTGGTCTTCTTTAATAATTACCTCTTTCTCCAGTCCAGTTTAGAAAATTGAGTTTAGATCTGTAATCATCCATTTGGAAAGTAAAAACAAATGGATTGTGACTTGACTCATTTGACTTGCTGACTTGATTTGACTTGACTGTAGATTGCAGCTGCTTCTGACTGGAGTCTAGAAGAATCCCTGGACTCACTACTGCCCACTTTGTCACTGCCCCCGTTGTTGACAAAGTAAGACCCCAAGTTACTTAAACTCCTCCTTTGAGGCAAGGACTCTCCTCCACCCAGAGGCGGCAAGCCACCTTTTTCCGGTTGAGAATCATAGCCTCAGACTTGGAGGTGCTGATTCTCATCCCTTCACACTCGACTGTGAACTGCCCCAGTACACGCTGACGGTCCTGGCTCGAAGGAGCCAACAGGACAACGTCATCCGCAAAAAGCAGAGATCAAATCTGGAGGTTCCCGAACCAGACCCACTCTGGCTCCTGGCTGGACCTCCAAATTCTGTCCATAAAAATCATGAACAGAACTGGTGACAAAGCAGCCCTTTAGCAAAGGGCCCCTGATACCACACTCTATGAGTACCTCCCACAGGAGGCCATGAGGGACACGGTCGAATGCCTTGTCCATGTCCGCAAAACACATGTGGACCGGTTTGGGCAAACTCCCATGACCCCTCAAGCACCCTGCAGAAGGTGTAGAGCTGGTCCAGTGTTCCACGGCCAGGATGAAAACCACATTGTTCCTCCTGAATCCGAGGTTCAACTATCGTTCGAATTCTCCTCTCCTCACCCTGGAATAGACTTTCCCAGGGAGGCTGAGAAGTGTGATCTCCCGGTAGCTGGAACACATCCTCCGGTCCCCCTTTTTGAAAAAAGATACCACCACCCCGGTCTGCCAGTACCAGAGGCACTGTTCCCACCACCGGGTTCGGGGGTTGCCAGCACGTCAGGCATCGGAGACCTTGCGACTACAGCTCCAAGCAGCTGCATCAACAATGGAGGTGGAGAACATGGTCCACTCTGACTCAATGTTCCCAACCTCCCTCGGGAGCTGGTCAGAGTTCTCCCGGAGGTGGGAGTTGAAGACCTCCCTGACAGCGGGTTCCGCCAGATGTTCCCAGCAGACCTGCAGGTATCTACTTTTAATCAAAGGTGAAATGTGACTAGATGTCAGTTGTTTGTTTGATCCCAAACCAGCCCGGACATTTCTGTTGTTGAGACCAGGTGCAGTGCTCAACGTTTGTGTCACTTACGAGTGAAATCAACCAGAGCATAACTAAGATTGTGCAACTAAATATAATGTAAACAACCTAACTGTTGTGAAAACATCCTACAAACCTTGCAAAGTTTAGAATGGCTCTGCTGCTTCTGCATAGATCATCTTATCCTCAAAAGATTCACTCTGATTGGACGCCCCCCTACCCCATAGCAAGTCACTGAACAATATTGAGAGCTTTTTGTACATCCCTCTATGACCTATGAAATTACACAGGGTCATGAACAATGTTTGAAACACAGTGCATTCTCCTTATAGTGAAATTGATCAAATTGATCACTATAAACCATTTATTTTGACTATTTTGACTTCACATTACTTTTTCATTTATTAATTTTTATTTTACATTAATTTTAGTGTACAAAGTAATGCAATCTCTCTTTTTTTGTGCATTTTATCAACTGACTGTGCTACTCAAGCAAAAGACATAACTTTGATTCCATGTGTGTAAACCAGGCTCTCTCTGTGTGTGTATTGCCTCTGTGCATTTGGATAGTGTATGGTGGTATATTACATGCCAAGTGCTTTGACTACCATCCGTTACCTCTTTACTAGTGCACTGTCTTTCCTCCCATTCCCACAAGCTGCCAAGATTTCCTTTCAGTGTTTGAGCAGACATACTACGCCAGGTTTAACTGCTGCCCTGTTTGTTGTAAGCTTCAAGCTTTATATTTTCCATCAAGTGACAGCACTTCTCTTTCTCTGACATTATGTAGCTGCAGTGCCAGTCCCATAGCAAACTTCTTCAATAATGTTAACATTACAGTAGCGTTCCTTGTTTCACACAGTTGGTGAGGGAGTCGATGTGGTCAAACTGTCTTCCACACCAACACGTACCTGAGGAGCAGCCTGTGGGAAACACATTGATCACTATAATCTAGTTAATTTGAACAGCATGTGTTTAGGAATGATTTGGGACCAAGCTTTTGATATCCATATAACTAACTGATCACTATAAACAGAGTATTGGTGCTTTTCCACTACACAGTTCCAGCTTGGCTCAACTTGCCTCAGCTTGGCTCTACTTGGTTTGGTTCCATTCAGGCACTTTTCCATTACAATTCAGTACTTCTTCTACTTCTACTTCTTCTACTTCTAGCATATTTTTTACAGTGACATGAACACATAAACTATGGAACATGGAGGAGATGGAGAAGTTGTGACTGGATTTTTGTAACAGACAGGAGAGACGTAGCAGGATATATCACTGACACGGAACTCTGCTGCTCTGTACTGCAGTCTCTCTGTACAGCTCTGATAATTAACGTTCTAAGATAAAATACGTCGCTTCTTCGGGCTGTACCCGGCCGGATCCCGTGGGCAGAGACCCGGCCACCAGGCGCTCGCCCACGAGCCCCAACCCCAGGCCTGACTCCAGGGTGGGGCCCCGTTGACGCCAATTCGGGCGACGTGCGCGTCCTTGCTTTTAATACTCTCACTGGGGGTAGTTCTGAACCGCTCTTAGTCTGACCCGTCTCCCAGGACCTGTTTGCCTTGGGAGACCCTACCAGGGGCATGAAAACCCCCGACAACATAGCCCCTAGGATCTTTCGGGTACTCAAACCCCTCCACCACGTTAAGGTGGCGGTTCAAGGAGGAGTACAGCCCATCAGTTCTGCAGATCTTATTTGTTACCAACTTCCTTTTTCCCCATTTCTTTTTTCCCTTTTGTCACATTATTGTCTTTTGTATTTTTAGTATTTCTGCATTTGTTTTTTTCTTTATGTTGGCTTAACAACAAGCACAAAAGGGCTGCTTTTTACACTGTCAGGCCAGCAATGAATGCCACTGGACTCATTGCATTCTAGAGTTAGTCCTCTGATATGTCACAAAGACTCATCTGTGTGTTCTCTCTGCAGCTTCAAAATTATACAGAAATGGGGGGGCATTATGAGGGATGTTGTAGAATCCCAGTGGATCCTATCAGGGCCCGTTAAGAAGAGGTCATCAGCATCACAAACAATTCGAGGCCCATATCATCTTATTCAACTCCCACAAGGTGTCCATTTCTTTGGTATGGGAAGTCATTGGAGAAATTAATCATTGGAACCAGAAACAACACCGTGGGGAATGTATTGCATGCTGCAGTCAGCAGACAGTCAGGTTCCCCTGTATGTCCCCGGTTGTTAAGTCGTTACGACCAAATGACAGCAGGACCAGTTGTTGTTTGTATGTCAAAGAATGTTCTCTGCGTGCCAAAGCCTGGCTCCCGGGTCTATTTGTCAGGTCTCCCCCAGTTTCAAGACCTGGGGCCTGTACCACGAAGCAGGATTTTGGTTTTAGCGAGATAACTTCAGGGTTGATCCTGGATCTTCGGTACCACAAAGCCGGATTTCGTTTAATCAAGACCTGTTACCATGGTAATGTAATTTTTTTAATGATATTTTTTCTCTTTGTCCCTGATCATCTCTATCACAGATCCATCAGATGATTTGATTCAGACTGTAGGTGCCAGGTAGCTTCCTTCTTTGTGTCACATCTGGGGAGGAGTCAGGTGGGGGGGTACTTGAGGGCAGTAGTAAAATCAGCTGTTTTACCGGCGGAATGTATGAATGAACTGGGGGGGGGTCCTACTTTTTGCTGACCGCTCGTTTGCTCACTCTCTTGCACTCTCCGTCTGTCAAACACCCTTTGTCCTTTGCTCAGCCTCCTGACGACTCGTGGGTTTTCAAAGTCTCCTAATACAGACGATCAACTTGGTATATTGATATGAATGAATTGAATTTCAACACTAAAGTTGACGCTTTAGTGTTTTTATGTTTGTTCTTTTAACTGGGAAAAAACATAATGTGATTTCAAGGGATCCACGGATGTTGTAGGTTCATTGAGGCATTAAAGAACAACGTACACATTTACACAGTCTGAGATGTGATTGGTCTGCTGCCTCGAACACGCCTCTTATACGTGCACGTTCACGGGTCTTGATGAGACAAACCTGGGTTGAATTAGCGAGTTGATATCCAGCTTCGTGGTACCGATGATCCTGATCGCCATGATCTCACTAAGTCAGTCCTGGATCAATGGAGTTGATCCGGGACTGATTAATCGAGCTTCGTGGTACAGACCCCAGGTTCAGACCGAAACGAGGTCTGGTGAATCTGGTGCACGTTTTGATGCTATGGACCTTTCACCCACACCGAACTGGCATTCTGAAACCGGGTCCCAGAGTGAATAAATCTGGAGACGACCCCTGGGTGTGTACAAACTATATGCATCTTGCCTGAGCCGACGATGACAGAGCTCCACCTCCTCCTCTCCTGAATGTGATGTGTGTGTCTCCAAAACGCCGGCTCAGAGTGGATGAATCTTTTGCCGACTCACCTGAACTTGTTTTTTTTCCCGGCCTTAGTCTCCACAAGGGAAATGAGTCTCCCTTGTGGGTTTCCCAAGCGTCCCAGGTGAAACCAGTCCTCTCCATCGGCCTTCACACCTCCAGGGGCTCGATGCTAGTTGAGAGGATGGTGTTTGGGAGGGAAGCTTCCAGGTGTTTCTGGCTTTCAACCTCATGTGTCATAGGGCTTCCTGAGGGGTCGAGTGGAGGTTTAACTGACCTCCACGCCCAACCCTCCAGCTGGAGGGCCACAAAGGGACACATGAATGCAAGCAAGCATCACCATGCACACAACATGCATGCAGCAACACACACTCATTCAGCACACATGTACGACACACGTGCAGCACGGCACGCACACATACTCTGTTATGTTGCTAATGGCCTGAGTGTTTATTTTCCTCCTGCTGTTTGCTGTTGTTCACCAGCACCTACGTGGGGCGGTCAAACCTTTGGAGTCTCCGTTACTGCTCCACATTAACCACCGGTTAATTAGACACAACATCAGGGTCATACACACTACCAGCCGGCCACTGACATCACACCTCCTACCAGGAGTGAGGCTTGTCTCTGATCCTCCACAGATGTGTGAAATCGGTGGTTATTCACGAGTGCAGCCTCTGTGAGCCTCAGGAAGACGCGACACAGAGACGCTGGTTTCAGCTTCTCTCTCTTGCCTGCTGGGATCATCAGTGCTCCTGGCACCGGGTTTACTAGATGGCACTCCTCCATGTGGACTCACACACACACACACACACACACCACCCTCTCCAATTATCTCCCACCCCCTCGCTCAGCTTGTGTGTCTGTGTCTCACCCCCCTCTCTCTGATATTGAAGTTTGTTGGGCACAGACCAAGTTTACGACCCAGTTAGTCTTAATCAAAACAAGGCAGGGCAAGAGACTGAGAGACACAGTGTTCTTTTGTCGACGCCTGTTCTTTTGTTTACCATCACACTCACTTCACATCTATTTTTAGACATATTATACTAGGCAAGGTTTGCTTCGCAGTCTTAATGGCACTGCACATTTTTGCACAATATCATGTTCAGGGTAATAATGCAGTGTAGCTCACTTGAGTGAACAGCTTTTCCCTTTTCTTGCCCACTTTGGCAATGTTAACCTCGCTGCAGTGAATGTTTCTGCCTATAGAGGGAGCTGGAAGCACATTCCCCTGAATCTGAGTCATTCATGATCCTATGAAAAAATCATGAAATAACTGGTTGTAACCCTTTAACCTGACAAAGGATTTAGATCTAGATACAGATGATGATCATAATTACTGTCCATAGAGTATCAGGAAATGTGCCATACTATCTGGGAGAAATATGAATTGGCACAAATGTCCTGAATGTATTATTTTTTACAATTAGTCCCGTCAATACTTTACTCACAGGTCATGTAGAGTTCCCCTTGCCCTTGTGGAGTTCTCTCATCTTGATTTCTCACATGTGTTATCTCTCCATCCATCCGTTTCAGTCAGATGTGGCTTTTATCCCCGGTGCTGGCTGTTTCTTCACAAATTGCAGAGTAACAGCCCAGCAGCTCTTGATGGAAATCTATTTCTATTTTGGTACCGTCACACGTGATCGGACCAACTGTGCTTATGTTGCATTAGGGACTTTCACACTACTGCTGTACTTCTTCATTTACATGATATATTTCACCTTTACTTGACACAACTTTCATAGTCATTCCTGGTTTAGAAGAGACTTGTTGACACTAACACCCTAACCAGTTGAAAAACTGGGGATCGCACATGTATAACGCCTGATGATCCATCACATGATGATTCGTCAAAGCGACTGAAGCCAACTGAGAGCATCAAACTCTGGAGAGAGGGACGATCTCTGTGCGAATGATTTAAACAAAGATGAACGACCAATTGTTTCTGTGAAAAATCCTTGAAGAAGACAAAAAACAGGTTGAGTCGTCCAGTTTCGCTTTGTCGGCCATCTTCCTCCATGGCTCATTTTTTTTTTTTTTTTACAGAAACACCTCCGATAAGAAATGTGGTGGAAACGACAGAGTGCTACCAGGGTAAAGGTGAAAGTTACAGGGGGACAGTTGATGTAACTCCGACTGGACTCACCTGTCAACGCTGGGACTCTCAGTATCCTCATAACCACACGTTCACACCTCAAGCTTACACCTGCAAGTGAGTCAGACTTTTTCACTCACTCACTCACCCGCCTGCACTCATATCTCTGTGCGTTACAAAAGATTTTCTCTGTGCTTTCAGGGACCTGAGGGAGAACTACTGTCGGAATCCTGATGGCCAAGAAGTTCCCTGGTGCTTCACGACAGACCCCAGAGTCCGCACAATGTTCTGCACAAACATCCCTCAGTGTGGCGCCCCAAACAAGCCTGTCATTGGTGAGGGACTTCACATTTCGGGTAGAGGCAGGGAACACGGATTTACTGAGCATTTACAATTTTTTTTTTGTCTTCAGTTTTTATTTTTATTTTCATTTTCCACATTCAGACAGCTCAGTTACCTTGGGACACAGTGGATCCCTGGTATATGGTACCTACATATATACATGGTATATTTACCGTGGGTATATATATATATATATATATCACACCTTAAAATTCGAACCTAACCTAGTGAGGAGTGTATATTAACAGTTCAACAGTAGGGAATATTCAGTCACAGATATTCCATCTCCCCCTCTCATACCCTGTTGTTTTTACAAGCCTGTATTAAAGAAACCCATGTCCCATTTCCCCTATCTTCCCCTCTGTCGTTGTTAAATCTTGCCAGCATCTATTGATATGATGGTATTTCTGTCATAGTTCCAGTCTGGTGGGGAAGTACTTTTCTATAACCTGGGGATATTTTGGGCTGCTGTGACCATTCTAGACCTCTCTAACTGTAAAGTCATGTTGTGACACTCCCATTAGTTGTGTTTAGTCCCCGATAAGCATAATCTTGGCGAGATGGGAATCTCTATCTCTAGAGCCTTCCCCAAGTGTTCTATCACTTTCATCCAAAGTGGCTGCATTACACTACATTCCCATAGCACATGTAGGAAAGTCCCTGCCTTCGTTCCACATTTCCAACAGAGGGTTTTGGTCATAAACTCATCCTATGGAGTCTAGAGGGGGTGAAGTAGAGTCTACTCCATTTAGAATTTTGTGCAACCCACACAGAAAGGCAGACGTGTTTTCTCCGTCCCTCCGTGGAGAGATATCCAGCGTATATTACTGTGGGAACAACTGACCACCACACCTAACATAAACAAACTGTGACAGCAGCTCAGGACTGTCAAGTCTCACAGGACAATGAAAGATAGAGGTGGAAGGATTATTGCTGGATGGGATTCTTTTCTTGGGCAGCAAAAAATCTTGACGTGAAAGATGTAGATCTGCGGCTGAGATAATTTCCCAGGGGATCTGTGGGGTTTTTTGAATACATGCATTGCGTTTTTGTACATTGCAGTTTCTCCTCAAGGTTTAAAAACGCCGTATAGAAACGAGATGTGAGATGACGAAAAAAAAATAAAGCTTTATTTTTCTTCCCACAGATGTAAGTTTGCGCAATCTTGTATAGTAACAAAGACGTTTGATGTGGTGACTGACATTTATAAGAGCACAACAAACCTTTGTTTTGTGCCAGTTTGTTGTGTAAAATGTGTGTATTTTGTTTTTATGAGTGTCTCTTTTCTTTGACTTTTAATCCAAGCAGATTGCTATGAAAGCTTTGGGGAAAACTACGAAGGCGAGCAGTCAAGGACGAGATCAAACCTGCCCTGCGCTCCCTGGAGGGACCACAGCAGCAGGTCTGTCCACGAGATCCCTTGCTACTTTCTAACTTAATACCTTTTCCAAACATAACTGTGATGCACAAAACAGAAGTGCACCGTCAGTTAGCTGCAGTCCGATATAGAGGTCTGACTGTGGGATGAAAGCAAACTGACGACAAACAGATTTTGGCGAAAAACGACAACAAGAGCTGTGGTGGTCTGGACAACAAGGTGCCCCGAAGTTAACCTCTGGTAAATTGTATTTTTCTTCGCCGATCAAAGTCTCATGATTCTCAGAGGAGAAACAGCTCCTGCGGGTGCTATGACGAGTCTCTCCAGAACTCAAGAGATGGCAAGAGAAGTGTTTCCCTTCGAAGATGATCTAACTCGGCAAGAATGACACTCGGTGATAACTTGACTGGGGGATATACACTTCATTCCTCACCTTTGACCCCACAGCCCCGTAGGAACACATCAAAGCCAATCAGCTCCAGCGCTCGGCTCCTGCCTGAGGGTCAGAAGTCAGGGTTAGGGAGTCGCATGGAAAGTTGGCTCTTCTCCTACCTGCTCGAAGTACAACAAACACAACCATCCCTTCTCCTGGGTCGTTCATTTCTTTCACAGGTCTCTGCCTTAGCAGCAGAGGAATTCAGTTTCCCTGATAGGGTGGTCTGTATGAAAACGTGTCGGATATATGAAAATAGGTGGTTTCTTTCTGTCTCACTGAGTAATTCCTCTGCAATTCCTGATCTCATCGTTAGGGACCGAACCAACACAGCTGTGAAGTTCAACTGTCCAGATCCTATCGGGCAGTTTTTGCTTTTACTGTTACTCATAAATCATTCTGTATTTCATCAACCACATAATTATCTGCTTGGGTGAATAAAAAGAATAATGCCTTAAGTCTGTGGGGCGGTGTTGATGAGAGATGAATTGCTGGATGTTTTGGGGGTTTGTGTGTTTATCCAGTGGTGAAAGAGGCGTGCTATTGCCTGGCCTGGAACAGAACTACTGCAGAAACCCTGATAAAGACAAACATGGCCCCTGGTGTTACACCAACAACTCTGCGATACCGTGGGACTACTGCAACATCAAACCATGTGAGTTCACACGCAGCTAATGAACAGAAGATGCCTCATCTCATCTTGTATCAGTTTGTATTCCTCTCATCCGTTCTTTGTCTCTTCAGGTGATGCGCCAGAGAACATTATTCCATTGGGTGAGTGTGTGTTTGTCTGCGCGTGCTGCCTGTACTTGATTGCGTCCGAGGTAATTAGCGCCGTCTGACAGAGGTCTGTCACGTTTGAGGATATATTGTGTGTGTGTGTGCGTGTGAAAGAAAGATGGATTTCCTCTCTCCCTTTGCCACTGATCTAATTGTCATGGATAATGTGAAAATAGTCAATTAGAACCTAATTAATGGCTTCGGTAGCATGACTGAACCGATTCAGAGCCCAAATTACATTGCAACACAATGTACTTTATTTCATGATGTTCTTCCATTAGACAGACAGTCTGATGGCGATGACAGGCATGAAAGGTAAATTCAGTGTTGATGGTAATGTGATGCTAAAAAATGGCAAAATGAAACTGTACATTGTAAACTGTACAGTATCCAACTTTTTAATGAAGTAAAAAGTTCGTAAAATTCATTGAACAAAAGCTGGATCGTATTTCACAGTGCAAACCAACACGTCAACAGACTGTCGGACTCCAGTCGATTTGCATTCGAGAACATTACGGCTGCAGCTGGAGTCAGTTTCCTCATGGAAACGGGCGTCTGGTACCATACAGCTCTGCTCCGGAATGCAACCGAGCTCATGTATCATCCCATTTGCCTCGCCGCAGGATGAGGAGCCCCAGAGAGACATAGTTAGTTCCATGAGTGCAGCCAACGGCCTCTGGCGAGGTCGCTGCTCCTCGTGCAGCGGTGACTCACCGTCACACTGGAGGTGTTATGAGACATGTCGGTCATGGGCTTACGAACTTTACCTCCAACTACGTTATTAACACTGAGTGTTTCCATGCTTGCAGAAGATTTTTTTTTTTTTAATCTTCATCGTAGTCCATAAATTAAATGTGTATGAAATGTTTCAGATCTAAACTATCTCTACTTACATGTCAGAGCAGACGTGTGCTGAGGTGTGTGTGTTTTATGCTTTTCCAGCTGAGCTGTCCTCAGTGGGGTGCATCATCCATAAGAGACCCCGGATCGTAGGAGGAGGTCCAGTGAGCATAACTGACGGGAGCTGGATGGTCAGCATACAGAAAGGGTATGACAGTGCAGTTTATATTCCTCACTTTTTTTTTCCCTTTTACCACTGACAAACAGCAGCACACTGAACCCTGATGCTGAGTCATTAGTATGGGAATGTGTCAGCAGCTGATTAAGGAGCTAAAGCATTGTGAGTGCACCGTTGCACACAGAAAAAAAAATACAAGAAGGTGGTTTTAACTGTGTTATAGCCACATGTAACACACACATGTAACACTGTAACTGTGTTACTGTGTAACTGTGTCTTCCCCTCTCATCCACATATTAGTGTAGCAGATGAGTGAAAGCCTGGTTCAAATGGTGATACAAGCATGACATCAGATAAACATACGCTTCAAATCCCACTCTTCAGAATACCACTGGCCACACAAGAGCCAAGATTCCAAATCCAAAATGTCCGTCCAAAAATGTTTTTTTCCTTTATAACTCAAAATGCATTGGTTAAACCACATAAATGTGTTAAGGATGAATATAAAGTTGGGTATTGCTGATATTTTTACCCCATTGAACCCCATGGAAAAAAAGAGGTTGTTTTCATATGACCACATTCACTGAACAACAATCAGCGGAGTACATGTTTTGCTCACCAAGAACTGTAATAGATACAGACATGTACTTGGTACCAAATCAGCCATAATACCCAACTGAAGTTGAACAATATACTCAACTTTAATACATGATGACTTGCACTGAATGGCATCAGCCAAGGCTGCATAATCTGGGCAGTAGCTGCTGATAGCCAGCCTCAAGCACACTTCCATATGATCATCAGTCATAGTAGAGCGGTATTTGGATTTAATCTTCATGTGGGAAAAGGCTGACTCACATAAATAGGTGGAACCAAAAATGCAGTCAGGAAGGTCGCACATTTCCTCACATTGGGATACTTTTCTTCTATGAGTATGTTCCAGAATTGTCCAAGAGCCCTGGACGTCAACTCAATGTCAGCTTGGAGAGTCAGAATTTCATTTTCCACTTCAGACGAGTTCAGGTGAAACAGCGTTGCAATTTTTGATGCAAGTGAATCAACCTCAGCATCTTCCCGAAAAGGGTAGCACATGAATGTAGCAACTGGCTCCAGTAAAGCAAAGTCTTGAAAGCTTCTGTCGAACTCTGACAGACAGTTCTCTGTCTGCTTTGTGTACCGTGCACTGTCAAGTTGCTCACATGTCATCCTGCATCTCCAACTCTGATGCAACATTCTTGAAGTCTGCCAAATCATGGCGCTGTAACTTTGACAACAGATGTTGCATCTTTGGTTTGAAAGTATTAACTGAGCTGATCATGTTGATCACAGTTCTATCTTTTCCTTGCAGCTCTAAATTAAGATCATTCAACATGTTTGTCAGATCGGTTAAAAAAGCCAAGTCTTGCAGCCACTGCTCATCATTTAGTTGGCTGTATTCTGCATATTTAGCTGTAAGTAAAATCTCCGGACAGAGCTCTTGATATCTTTTCTTGATATCTTTGCGGTGTGTCACATCGGTGTGTAGCAACAACTCAGAGTGGTCGCAGTCAGCCTTCTCCAGATGTGCACGGAACAGGTGTCTTTGAAGAGTTCGGGCGATATTCTTTGTCACATCCATAATCGCTTGTCGATGTATTATGCAGTGGTAATTGAGGAAGTCCGGGAAGGCAACATCCTCCCTTCACTTGGTAATGAATCCATTCAAACGGCCAACCATCGTGGGGGCTCCGTCCGTGGTGATGGACACGAGTTTGCATATCGGGAGCCGGGTTTTCTCAATAAAGTTTTTGAAAGACTGGAAAATGTCCTCTCCTCGCGTGTGCTCTTTCATGGGGAACGCTGTCAACAGCTCGTCTTTTGCATTCATGTCAGTAAACACTCACATCACTCACATCTGTTGATATCCAATATCCTTCCAGAGCTGCTGGGTCCAATCCTCAGCCATGGCTTCAGCGCGCCGTGTGACTGTATTCCTTGATAGCTGGAGAGCTTTGATTGAAGGCATTATTTTCGATTTGTTTTAAAAGTCTCGAAACAAGGAATCAGCTGCTTCAACAAATGCCTCTTTTACCATCTCTCCGTCTTGGAAGGACTTCTTATGTTTAACAATTACGTGACTCAACCGGAATGATGCGTCGGTGGCTGCGTTCGCTTTTGTGGTCAGATGGGAGAAAAAGGACTGCTGTCCCGACAACTGTGATTTTAGTTTGCGCACTTTTCTCTTTCTCAGCTCGCTTTTCGGTGGAAAGTTAGTCTCAGAGTTTTTATGAACAGTCCGAAAATGCCGCTCCACACTTCCCTTCTTTGGAATCGCAATGGCACACTGACACACTGGCAAATGCACTTAGAATATGACATTGTGAAAAAAAGGAAGTGGTAGGTTTTAGGCTTCTTGCTTGTACCAACTACGGCACTCATTTTTATACCCTTCTTAAATTTAGTTCAAATAAACTGCAGGCTGGCTATGCAACACACGTGCTCGTTTGAGAAGTTAGCACAGTTTTACGCGCATGCGTACGTTGACACCCCTAATGTCAAAAAGTTCTCAGTCATCAGATTGGCTGACCTGTATGTCAGTCACAAGACAAATGCCATAGTGCGGATTGATGGTGGCCTATCTTTCATCCTCTACTTTTTAATGCCATGCACCTCTGCTGTAAACTATCATTTAAAGGTGATTGGTCATTTTAGGCGTTTGCTATTTGCAGGTCGATGCACTGGTGTGGAGGTTCACTGCTACGGGAGGAGTGGGTCCTCACTGACCGAGACTGCTTCTCCTCATGGTAACATCCGCTTTTCTTACATCCATCATACATTTCTTACTGTTCACTTGGCTGATGTGGCTGATGCTCATGCAAGACAATTAAAAAACAACATATTTCACTTGATCGACATCTTTCATGCATTAGATGAAAGTGTAATGAGTTGTGTACTTTAAATATAAAAAGTGATTCATTTATTTATTTGCTGATCACTACGACACCATTACACAGTTGTCAGATTTGACCTGTACACGTAAACTGATCTTATTTCAAGACTGCTTACTAGTCACATCAGCAGGTAACAAACTGATGAAATATACATAGTTTATCCCCCTCATGCATCTTTACAGTAAATTTCACTATTGACAATATTTTAATGTAATATTCAATGAAAGAATGATTTGAAATATCCAGGCATATTCTCATATATCTGGGAAATATCTTCAGCTGACTGAATTGGTCAGGCCAGAGTAAGAACGTATTTAAAACAATTCTTGCATCTACTGTAACTAGAAAGTCAGAAGGTTAATGGTGCCCTGTCCTGTTCATTCGGAGGTGATCTGCTCACTGGAGAGTCATAAATGTGAAATATTCTGCTCTGTCTTGTGTGTTTCCAGTGTTCCAGACCTCAGCGAGTATCGAGTGTGGCTGGGCGTCTCTGATATCCAAGAAGGTGCATCTGACTGGTCCAAGAGACAAGAAGTCAGCATAGCTCATGTGATATGTGGCCCTGAGGGCTCCAGTTTGGCCCTCATAAAGCTCTCCAAGTGAGTGACTGGAAAATAAATACATCTCACAGTATGTTGAGATATGCCCGGATGGTGTATTTATGAAAATGTGTGTATGAGAGCGTCTGATTGTACCTTCTGTGTTTATTGATATATTTCCAGGCCCGCCCTTCCTGCAGACAACGTCCACACGATTCAGCTGCCTGTGGCCGGGTGCTCCATCCCCGAAGGAACCATGTGTAAAATGTATGGATGGGGAGAGACCAAAGGTACCAATGTTAGTGCTTCAGTTTTCATGCCTGGTCCTCCAGGTCCAGAGGGTTGATCCTGTGTTGATCCTGCAGCTGACCCTTATTTTCCTGCTCAGAGAAGAACCTGTCACTTTTGACCGGTTTGACGCAGTTAAAAAATGAATTACACAGTTATACAAAAACAATCTGCCCCCTAGCCAAACTCCTTATCGATGGCAAAAGAGCCAAAACTCATTTCAATCAATCAATCAATACCTTATACATAGAATACTGTTTTTAGACTGTATGTGTTATGTGTTACAGGAGGTTTTTCCCCACTTTTTCAGGATCTTTTTTTTCCCTTCAGAATTGCATGTACATTCATTATTGCGATGGCGTATTGTGTGCACCACTGATTGCTGACAGGTGATGCTCATGTAAAGGTCGAGCCCTCCAGTCCTCCGATTGGCTTATCGCAATAAGGCTGTGGCTTTAAAATGCATGAAATAGAGAGCATGACAGTGTGCGGGAGATTTTTTGACTCTTGAGGTTTTGCACCTTCACTGCATCTATTTTATGAACGACTTTTGCTGAAAACGTGGTATTGATAGGACAGATTATTGTAATGAGATTCATGCGTATTATTAAGTGGTGATTCCTGATGCATCCAGACATGTGACATGGTCAGCTGTGTATTTGCATATAATAGAAGGGTGTTTTCTCTTGTTTAAACCCTGCCGTGGTATTTTTACTTGTGCGACAGGACAGAGGTAATAAAGTTGTCCTCACTTGTCCAAACTCGTTCAGGCACTGGCCATGATGACGTCCTAAAGGCAGTCGATCTCCCCATCGTCACGAATGAAAGGTGTCGACAGATGCACAGAGGGAACCTCCACATCACCAACACCAAGTTGTGCGCAGGCGGCCGGAGGAACGAGGGCGTGTGTGAGGTTTGTACATGTCACGACAGGTTTGTTTCAGATTATTTTGTTGTTAAACTATTACTACTAAGTATTTACTAGCCAGGAAGTCTAGAAAGGTGTAGGTTTGTCTATGGGTGCATATCAAATACCACCGGCCCACTATTGGATGGCGCTACGACTAATCAGAGAAAGGAACAAGGTGACGTTATCAGAGAATGGAGTCAATGGCAGAGTGCTTTGGAGAAGAGTGGAAGAGTTTGATGAGAGACGTCAATGGAATGAAATGATCCTTTGTTGGTGGTGATTGAAAGAAACGTCCAACTTGTTCACTGTTGATTCAAACTCTTCATCAGCAGCAGCCATCTTTTTTGTTGCATAACCACCATCAGATAGACCAGTGATTGGTTGAAACTGATTTTGTTCAGAGTTAACGATCTAGATGGAATCTGCAGAGATGATCCAAATATGACTGGACGCATGTCTGGATATCCAGGTCCAATGTGTGGACGGCTGGATTAAATAATTGTTCCTTGTGTGAATTCGTAGATCAGGCATTCTGCTCCCACAGCTCAGTGCGATCCAAAACATTGTTTGAATCTGAAGCATGGTTTTACACTGATGTTACTAGAGCAGCTGGAGACAGTTGCACTGAATTTCATCAGTGATCAAAGCTTTTGGTTTTGTGGTTTCGGAGCTCTGGTGAGGAGCTGAGCTGGGGTTGACTCACCATTGCTTCCATTCAACCCTGTCGATAAAATGTGAATAGATGCTGCCTCTCTTCTGCTACTTTGTAAAAATGTGCATTTATTTCCCCGCAGCGGGATTACGGCGGCCCTCTCGTCTGTCAGGATGGTGGGATCAAGGTCATTGTGGGAGTGAGCGTTCATGGAAGAGGCTGCGCACGAGCCAACCAGCCTGGCATCTTCATCAACGTGCCCTTTTACACTCAGTGGATTTACAAGGTCTTCAAATATTTCCCAAACCCAGAGACTGTATAGAAAGGGGACAGAGAAAAACACCAAGTAAAACTGAAAACCTTAATTTTGTCACTCCAGCGAAAAGCAGTCATGACATCTGCTCTGACATCGATAAGACACGCTCTGATGAAATGTAGGACCCTCCTGCTATGGTCAACTTCAACTCACAGCGATCATGTCTCTGGTCCAATTGACCCAGTGCTCGAACCACTTGGAAGTAGTTTAAAAATAGTTTTCTTCGTAAACACGATCTTTAGCCCGGTTAACGACCATTTTAATCAATATTTGTTTTTGGTTTTCTGTGAAGTGACACAAAGTAAATATGAAGCAGTTGTTTATTATTAAAAATAATGATATTCATTCTAAAATAACTTAATTTGTACAGCAACTTTCAAACAAAGTGCTTTACAACAAAAGAGATGTAAAAAACATTAACGCAAGGATACACGTTAAAACAATCAAACCCTTCGAGTAACTAAGCTTAAAGCAAATGAAAATCATTCAAAGTCAATAACTATAAATGAAATGAAATGAAAGGAAAGCACTGTCACAAAGGTGCTGGTGTGATCACCCCAAGGGTTGAAGGTAAATTCATTGAAACGTTTGGACACATTTGCCCGAGATGTGAGTATGTTGAACTTGAAACAGGTCAATTTAACCCACAACAGGGGAGGAGAGTTAAAAACATGGATAACACAGAGAAACTGATGGTAACGATGAAGGAACTTCACTTCACGTGGAAAGTCAACTGATGCAGCTAATAATAAAAGTACAGTCCACATTGAATGTTCTCCCCCAACACAATTTGATTTCCTCCATGACTTCACCATGACGAGTGGATATTCCTGGCATTACTTGAACATTTTGAATAGTAAAGTGCAGTGGTTCGGCAGTCCCCTCTGTGGAGTACATGGAGGGGCCAACTCAGAAAACTGTCCAGGGGTGGGCCAACGTGACGGGCACTTGAACCAAACTCCATGCATCTCCAGGCACTCGGACGCAGTGGTCCTGACTGTACATAGTATTTTAATGAGTGTATTTGTGACACTCTGGTGGTCGTTTGGGTCTTATAGATCTATGAGCAAACAGACTATTCCTGTACAGTGTGTGAACTACGTGCGAGTGTTCTTCTTTCATGTTGTTGTTGTTGTTGTTGTCAGTTGGTGACACCGGTATAAACTTCACTTGCTGTCCTCAAAGTTTAGCCACTGACTGTGTAAATGAACATGCTCTTTGTGTGGTCTAGAGATAAGAAGTCGCTTGTATAGGACTTACAAGAAGCAGAAAAACATCCATGTCCTCCTACACAAAATCTCTGTGTGCGCGTGTGTATGTGCGTGTGTGAGACAAGTCTGCAAAACAACACTACAGAGGAGGGATGAGAGTGTGTACATGTGTGTGTACATCCAGAACCTGGCAGACGTCCAGCGTCCAGCTCCCATCCACTTTGGATATGAACATCTCTTTCATTTCAAACTCTGTTACAGAGAAGAAGGGATGATCTCAGTTTAACATCACAGTTTAACACACACCAACTTGAGATGATGGCTTTCCATTATACACAACATTATTTGAGTGTGTGTGTGTGTGTGTGTGTGTGTGTGTGTGCGCGCGCGCACTGAAGTGATGCTGCAAACTGTTATATATATATACTGTATATATATGAAATTGTAAAACCCATTCTAGTAAAGAACTGTATTGCCATATTAAATGTTTTTTTCCTCAGTCCAATTTATATTTCATTCGATTTTTGTAACAATTTGGGAGTGCTCTGAATGCAAATGAGTCTGTTGCTGTCTTTGGTGAAGATGTAAGTGACTTACATTTGTTGGCCAGAAGATGGCACCACAGCAGCATCGAGACTGAAGATGTGCTTGCAATTTATCTCTTCTCTCCCACACACACACACACATTTCCTGTCACCCTCTTAAACATGCATATGTGTACACACACAAACACCAGCCATTTCAGACTTGAAATGTTTCTTGAGCAGAGCGCTGCTATTACACAACTGAGCTCTATGGATGAGTGTGTGTGTGTGTGTGTGTGTGTGTGTGTGAGGGAGAGAGAAAGAGAAGTGGGCTGAAGTGAGTGAAGGTGAAAGAGTGCAGGAGAGCAAGGACTGAGAGCTGGAGATTAAATGCTGAATCCATTGATGCTGTATCCAGGAACTTCTGGAACAAGCAGAAAATGTGCAGGGATTTAGAAATTGTACTACTATGCACACTGCATGCTTACACAACACACACACACACACACACACACACACACACAGAGGCATGGGGGACATCAAAAGGAGGGAGAAGACATTTGCATTCATCTGCAGGGCAGCTAGATGGACAAAACTACAGTAATGTAACACAGGAAAAGTAAAAAGGACACAAACACACACACACACACACACACACAGACAGAGGAGTGGACTTGACCCTGACTCCCACATGAGGCTAATGATCCAGAGAACGTGGCTGGTGTCAGGGGCTGTTCATGCTGGCATGAAAGCACTTGTGAATCTCCGCTGGCACTCACTGGCCTACGAGTGCAGAGAGACACACACATATACACACGTGTGTGATGAAGTGTGTGTGTGATGAAACTTGAAATGTGACAACAGCAGGGACAGATAGCTCGGACTGCCACGTTCCATTGCGTTTCATGTCAGTTAATGTCAGTGGATCGGTGGACACACAGAGAATCACTTCTTTTACACACACACACACACAGAAAATATGTCAGAATCAGACGCACTGATTCAGGTGCAAATACAATGAAATTGTGAGTGACTATCTCAACACAATAAACAATGTACAAAACATTAAATAAAATACAGGGCGGCACCATGGTCTCTCTAAATTGTCCTTGGGTGTGAGTGTGTGCGTGAATGGTTGTCTGACTCTCATGTGGCCCTGCGATGAGCCGGCGACTCGTCCAGGTTGTACCCCGCTGTTCGCCCGTTGACAGCTGGGATCAGCTCCAGCACACCCGGAATAAGCGGCAGACGATGATTGAATGAATTAATAAAATACAAATAAAATCAGGGAAAATACAAAAGAAATATGTAAACGATTTACAAGGAAATGTAGCAGCACAGATGTGCCACGTTAGCGCCCCTGGTGGCCGTCATGAGTGGGGGGCCAGCAGAAAAGCGAGCGTGGTCACAGGTCAACGCCAACGTCGTTGTGTGTGTGTCCCTCCCTGTGGTTAACAGGTATGTGTGGATTAGTGCAGCGAGCAATTTCAGGAATTTCAGGTAACCGTCGCCATAGTAACTGAATTTTTCCTATTACTCGGATTAGGATCAGCTTGCTGCTGCTTTGCCGTGCTTTTTGTCTGGTTTTTAGGTTGAAGGCCGTAGGGTTAGGTAATTTAAACTGGGTTTTGTTTGGTTTTCTATGATCTTGGTGGTTGATTTGATCGCTAATTGCTATTTTTTCAGTTGTTTGAGACCTGTGTTGGCGGTGTTGGCATACTAGTGGTGGCATCCCCCTTCGTCTTGTCTTCTATTCCGAGAAAGTGGGTTTTTCTTAGCAAGTGTGTGTTTGTGTGTGTGTGTATATGTATGTCAGGTGATTTTGGTTTTAGTTTCTTTTAGATTAGTGGATCCCCCCGGCACTAGCATTCTCCATCCACTCAGCTCCAACATTTGATTTCTGTTTTCTTTTGGAGTGAGTGAGTTTTAACTAAAGGAATCTTTTTTTTTTTTAACAATAACAGACTATAATTTCATACTCATTGAACCACGTCTCATGCCCCTCTTTGTGTAACTTACCTGCATGCCTTATATTCGAGACTAATTCCTGAGCGAAATTCCCAGGGTTCTTCTGGTCGTCATTTTGTAGTCTTCTTGAGCAGGTGCTGTTTCTGCTCCCCTCTCTCTCGCCACATAAATATATCTCTTATTGATAAATCAAGCACGGGGCTGCGTAACAGATTCAGTCCGAGATCCCAGTCCCTTGTGAGTGAATTTGATTGTCTAAGAAAGATGGAAAGTGTGTTAGAGCGACAGATCGTTCTCAGGACAAGACACGTGACCCCCATAAAAGATTACTGAGTTTCAGGATTATTGAATGATCCCTTTCATAATCTAATTAAGATGTCATTGTAATGCAATTGAATATCTCTAATGCACTTTCTCTGGCCTCTGTGGACGGTTGCGATAGAAGAGACTGTAATCTTGAGAGTTGTTGAGAGTTTTTAAAGCTTTTTGAATTATCGTCCCCATTCCTTCCATCCTGTAACATGATACACCACTCTGCCTTCAGTTTGACATAGAGATTGATTTAATTTTCCACGGCTTCTTCAGTTATAATAAACTGAACGAAGAGAGGAGATGTGCATTTAACACCTTTCAGCCAGAATCTGTTGAGCTACATTAATGTTCTCCTGTAGGGATGCATGGGCTTTCTGAAAGAAGCTTTTCCCCCCTCCTTTATCAGCCATTCCAATTTAGGATAAAACACATTAATTAAAGTTTCACCAACAGGTATTTGCTCTCATCAAATTTGCTGTCAAGTAAGTAGACCCATTGTATATTGGTGAAGTTAAAAAAAAAAACAACAACAAAAACTGTAGACCTACACGTTTAATGAATAAATTAAGACTCTATCCAAACTCATATGATGTTCAACAAACAACAATGTTGAAAAAAAAATGTTGTAGAAGTATACATTGTTATCAAGGGACAAATAACTGGTAAAGCCCTTGTGTTTGTAAAGCTCCACTCGTCTGTGACTCGCCTGCGATAACAGCATGTCTTTATCTGCTGGCACCAAATAAATTGATTCATGGTTGAAGATTTTTTTTACTGGTCTGACCAGTCAAAGGGATAAATGGGTACAGCTCCACTCAGACCTGTGCGTGCAGTAGAAGTCAAATGTGCAGCCGATGGCAGAAAGTGTGCCAGAGGTATAGGTGAGTATTTCTGTGTTAATTCGAGTGGCACCAGACTTTTCCTCATGATCACCCAAGACTTCAATCACATCAGCAAGACCATTCAACTGTGAGCAGTTCATGTGTGAATGCGTCTGCAAGATACTGTAGTTTGGTTGGTAACCTGAGCATTCTCAGGTCAGTGGTTACCAGGGAAGTTGTCCATATTGAGCGACCGTTCTAGTATAGAAGAGCAATATATCCAACAGAGCAACAATCAGGGTAAGACTTGGGCAGAGTGCTTTGTTTTTTTGTTTTTACAGCTGATGTAGCATCACAGGGACTAATTCATTGTTTCCTCAGTAAGTTAATCCGAACGTTTACGTGACATGAATAAAACTTAAGTATTGTTAGTTCGACACTACACACATCGACATGTGTGTATAAGTAAGTATACCACAGAACCAAGTATTTTATTTGTACAGAGAGGTTAGCAGAGGAGGCGTCAAAACAAAGGGATAACAATGAATGAGGGGGGGTCGAAACGAAGGGATGCGTGTGGGGGTCGGATTGAGGGGATGGAACAGATGGATGGGAAGAGTGGGGATCAAAATGAAGGGGATGGGGGAGACAGAGGGATGAGAATGAATGGAGGGAGAAGAGAGGGAGTTGAAGCTGAGGGATGGATGAAGGGAATGAGTCAGATGGAGCGATGAGGTTTTGGGAACAAGGGATATGGAGGTTGGAGACTGGTAAGGATATTGGAGCCAATCAGGAACTCGGGAGTCGAGACTCAGGGTGGGGTCATGTCTCGATGGGCACCCCCTGTGGTTCCTGGATGTGTGTCTGGCATGACACTGTGCCATAGGCGTCGGCGTAATTACACTACTCCAAAATATGTCAATGTTAAAGGGTT
>CAAKHB010007367.1:0-14072 GCA_901007665.1 Aeoliscus strigatus
ATTGGACATGCATAGACACACACACAGATGAAACAGAAGCAGACCAGTAGCTCCCAAAACACCTGAAATGGTGTCCATGGCAACCAAACTGCTGGGTGTGTGAGTGGCTGCATTTGGTGTGTGTGACATCACTCCACAGAGGGCTCACAGTGGACAGACCTCTCCTCTTCAAGAGACTTGTTTACAGCTGAAGTTCAGATTTAAATCCGTCTGAGTCGACTGCAGCAGCCAACGGTTCTCTGAGGAACAACAGGTGGACAGGAACCAGCTGCACTGTCGTGTCTCCGTACAAGTACAAGAGAGCCTGTTGTTCTCTGTAGACTGTGATCATTATATCAATATCATTGTATACCAACTATGATCTCTAGAAAACATATGAGAAAGTAGTTGATTGAATTTTCATTTTGAAAACTTTGGGTGACCTGCGATCATCTACATCCACTGGCAAATTGTGGGTGTGATGACACATTTTCAGTTCAGCACTAAACTATATTCTGCAGCAGATACCTCAAGTATAGAAGAATCTGAAAGAAAGAAAAGACTCCAGCCAACAGCACGGGGCAGGAACGGGACTGAATCCTGTGTAAAACCAACGTGTCTGAGGAATCCATTTCTGCCACAGACTGCAAAGTTTCACCCACCTGCAGCATTCCTGAGATGTGATTACATGTGGAATACCACTGTTGGTACAATTCTCATCGTAAAGCTTCTCAACTGCCATTTGAGCCTTCATGGTCCAGTAACAGAGAACAGAGTTCTCATCCAGCACATGAACATTAGATACATTTGTCTTTTTCTCTCAGTGTCTCATCAGCGGGGCGTCAATAGAGTCGTTGGGGAACATCGTGGGAACATCGTGGGAAGGAAGGGAAGGAAGGGAAGGAAGGGACGGAAGGGACGGAATGGAAGGAAGGGACGGAAGGGACGGAATGGAAGGAAGGGACGGAAGGGACGGAATGGACGGAATGGAAGGAAGGGACGGAAGGGACGGAAGGGATGGAAGGGACGGAAGGGACGGAAGGGAAGAATCTAAATTCTGAATCTAAAGTGTTACTTTCCCACGTTAATTATTTGTATAACTTAATAAAATGACATATAAACCAAATGATGAAAATTAAATCAGTTGGGGAAAAAAAGCTGGAGGCGAATCAACTAGAGACAACGATCACCATTCAGGAAAAGAACGCGACCCCCTACCACTCTGGCCGTGAATTACACCACAAGGAAATAGAGTGATGGAGAAGTTTGAAGGGTTCACGACGTAGGTACGCCGCCGATTTGACATCCTCCTCAGGCAACAAATGAGTGGAATGCAGGAGTGTGTTTTGATGGAGGGTTTAGTAAAGTATAGACTCATTATATTCTTGTCTGCCCATCCTGCCAGTTAATGTTTCGAATGTCTGACATGACAGAAAGAGAGGCAGAGAGCTGACGGGCCAACAGACTGCCTGTGACGTACTCGCCTTAAAGAACCTGTCCGAAACAGGATATCAGCCAAAGCAACAGATGTCACCTTCAGATGGGATGGTACTGGAGGAGGTGTCAGAGGATCAGACCAGGTCAGATCACTCAGAACACACAGGTGAATGAGTGAATGTATGTTGATGTAACAGGTCATCATTCCATCTTTTGGTGTTTGAATTCTGTTTGTCCTGAGCAGCAATGAGTTGTAAATAAGGTAAATGAAATTATCTATTTAAACTAGAGCTCTTGTAACCAGGATAAATAAGGATTCTGATGGCTCTCGTTACCCCGACTGTTACAACGCAGTTATGCAGTCTGAATATAGGTTTTTGTTTTTTTTTTGTTAATATGAGTAAAAGGTTATTTCTTCAAACAGATACGTCACTGTGAACTATTAATTCATTGCTGTCTGTTTTGTTTCAGTGTTAAATTCACGGCTTGTCGTTGACTTTTGGATCAGCTGAGCTCAGAGTGTGGAGACGGATGCTCGATAAACTTTCCTCTCAATTTAGCTGATCCAGTGTAATCAAACATCCTGCTGACTCCACCACAAACGCACACGTTCACATGCACACAACAGAGTGTAGCCACATAGTGACCGGTAGTAATCAGATAGTGGTACAGATATGCAGAGTTCAGCAGTCACAGGAAACATTGTCAGACGGGCGGAAGTGCCGAGAAAAATGTGAGAGTCTGCAAAAACATCTACTTTTCAGTAAGCCGAGAACACTGGCAGCTGGAGTGCTGCAGTCAGCGAAATATGAACATCTATCATGTAACAGCAGTCACATATTGTAAACGTGACCTAAGTGGGAATTAGTAGTTTGACATTCGAGCTCAGAACATGCAGATATACAGTACATGTCCTGGTCAAACACAGGAAAACTCATTGAATAGCATCATGTCCACAAATGGGCAACAAAGACAAAATAATTATTACAATCAAACACGTGTCCCGATCAGAACTGAACCCCTGTAGTGAATACCTCCTGGGACAGGGATGGGCTAAGAGGAGAAGTGGCTGGCACACTCCAGGAGGATGACAGATCCTGTGGGGGGTTTGAGGTGGAGGTGTGGAGCAGAAGTGGAGGTCAGTGACGGGTGATATGGTGCAGCTAAGGGGAATGGGGCCGGGCTATGGAGTGGAGACACCTGGAGACCACCAGGTGAGGGTGGCAGGAAGCCGTTGAAGGCACGCCGGGAGTAATTCCTTAAGAGGGGGAAAGTAGTGACGCAATCTAGTTGTTGTACGACTCAGATAGAATGTCAGAGCACAGCCTAAACATCCCAGCGTCCTCAAGGAGACTCCAACTGGCCAACTGGATGTTGAGGAGCAACTGCAGACACCTGTGGCCGTGTTCCTGAGTGGGATTCTCCGGGTCCCTGCCACACAACAACGCATGATCTCTTTATGTCAGTTAGGAGGAATCACTCTTTTAAGTCAAATTATTTATTATTAATCAAACCAAACAACCCCACACGTATTCACCAAAATCAAATGACTCTTTAAATCTTCCTGTAGATTTTGACACAGTGCGAATCAGGGTGTGTGTGGGGGGAGGGGCAGGGGGGTCTGGTGGGCTCAGGTCTCATCATGGTGGACGAGACTCTGGTGTCTAATAATGGAACTATAATTGATTTATTGATTTTGGGAGTCGCGCTGGGATTGACCACAGCTTGGTGAAGAGTCGTGGTGAGACGTGCAGCTCCTGCTGGTCTGCGCCTCAAAGCTGCACTTTATCTGGCTTGTATATTTGAACAACTGAGTACATAGGTGAATTTGCACATATGCTCTGCTGAACCACTGCCAACCAGAGGCCGACACTACATGGCAGATAATGCACACAAAGGCGTCGTGTTCACAAACAATCCCTAAGGCCTCGGATGCATCAACAGCAGCAGTTTTGTGACAGTGGAGAAGGAGATGGACCTCTTGTGAAAGAGGAAAAATCCTCGAACATGTTTAAACTCGGTGTGGCGTTACTTCAGGAGGTTGAGCAGATTGTCCACTAACCGGAAGGCTGTAGGCTCGGATCCCACTCTATCCTAGTTCTGTCCCTGGGACGCTTCACCCACACTGCCCTGTATGAGTGTGAGAGGATGTTTGGTGGTGGCTGCAGAGGCCAGTTTCTGTAGTTGACCACCACCAGGGTATGAATGTAGAAACAGGGACCCCCGTAAACCATCTTTGGGGGTCTTGAAAAGACTGAGGAGGGTTGTTCTGAGACAATCGTAAAGAATCAAATGTCATTTGGGTTTTAAGAAAAAGAATATAGTTGGGCAGAAGGTTCTGGTTCAGTTTTCAATGGGCTGAAGTCATCTGAACCCCAGATGAATGTTGACCTGTCAGGTTATGTGACTTGCGGATTCATATTTCTGGAGTCAACATGTCATGTAGTGCTGCGACACTGCAGTAATCTGATGACGTAAAGAGTCATGTGAACGTGGTTCGACAGGATTCATGAAGTGATGATCTGCATTGAATTTCACTCCACCAAGTTGTTGAGATATTTCAGAATGGACAAACAGCTCGAGCCGAATCCCTTTCACACATGGAGTAACACACAGAATACACCCGTAATGTGAAATGACCCGGTGGTCCACTGCAGGAGCCCACATTCATGAATTTTACCCATAATGCTCTGGTTTTTACTTGTACTCATTTACACTCAGTCAACCTTCACTTTCACTTTCATCCACTGTTTCTTACACCGAGCTCACACGTAGCGTCCACATGGTTCAGTCAGACCGGCTGCTAACTGTGCCTGGGCATTGCTGTGGTTTGTTGCTTAGCAACAGTAAACTACACTGGTCTGCTTTGACCTGAGTTGCATGAACCTGGATCTAGTGTGATTGTATTGTCACAGTTCGATCCTTTTTTTCCATTATTTCTCCTGTTTCTCCTCGACCTGCCGTCACTCTTTGGACGACTAATCATCGTTACCAGTATGATCCGGCTTGCTGCTGGCTTTTGTCTTTATAGTTAGTTAGACACTAACTTTCTGTGTGGGGTCATTTATTGCAAAGGGCATAGAAAATGTCTGCAGGCACACACTGAATCGACGCTTGGAAATCGGATTTTTGTCATTCTCTTCCCTCTGTGCTACTGTTTTGTCGTTCTTTCACTACAAAGTAACTGCAAAGGAAACCTCACTTCAGAATTCAGCCTTAGGATCATGAGTATGAAGCTATAGATTAATTTTTACACCTATGGAACTCTGCACTTTAATCCGTGTATTTTTACTCATCCTGAAACATGAGTGTGTCCAAGAATCCACAACAGACGGTCAATAAACTCAGTTTGAGAAAGCTGCATCAGTCACTGCTGTAGGTCCGTATAGCATCAGTCACTCTCTGAGCCGAAGGATCCTTTCTGCAAACAGCATGCTGCAAGATGAAATCATAAATTGTGCTTTTCATTGATGCACAACAAACACAGTGTTGGCGCACACAGACACGCAAAAACAACACACTGAAGATTAAAAAAGGATGATGATCAATCTCTGTAGATTTCCAAATGAGCCGATTTGACCTTCAGGCCCCATGTGGGAATAGATCCAGTGATGCAGGTGAACAAAGTGGGAATAGATCCACAGCTGGTGCAGGAGCAAATAAGGGGGAAAGAGAGCGCTTGACCGTCAGATTAAATCAGTGAATAGCTGCAGGGACTGTCAAACTCCCTCTCACCCATCTCCACACTGCCGGAGAGGTGTCAGCAGGTCTTACCTGTTGAGAGAAAGAGAAACTGAGTGACACTCAACTTAAAAAGACTTCGCCCTTGTGGTACGAGAATGAACGGAACACAAAAAGATTATGTTAAGTTAGTTATGAGAGAATCTGTGGCTGAGAATCTGTTTGTTGTCAAAGTATGCTTTCATTTGGAGCTTATCACCAGACTGAGTTCCTGTTTGGCCTTCCTGCCCGACAGGCAGAAAGAAATCTGCCCCAGCCAGGAAATGTCTTAGTGCCAGTATTTACCCAGACAGACAGTGTTTGAAACAGTCTGGACAGAAATAACAAAAGCAAGCTGGCAGTGGCATAGAATCACTGTTGCACTTTCATTAAGATCATTATCCCACCTCAACAATGTTCACAACGAACAGGGAAGAAATAAATCATTCTGGAAAATGTCAGATACAATGTTTGAAGCTGTGAGGAGAAGTAATTAAATCACTGGTTAGGCTGCAGCATGCTGGAGTTAAATGTCGCATGTTGGTTCATCCCTTTCTGTATTCCACATCATCCTCTCGCCCCGTGTGTTTGTCACCGTCCTAAAGATGGATGAGGTTCCTGCTTCATTGATTGGACCCAATGTCGTTTGGGATTCAGACTGAAAGCAACACCAACAGAAGCTGGCACATGTCCAGGGACTCATTCTAGGAGGAAAACACTGAACCTCACACTAAACCTCTGCTCAGATTAATTTACTAATTACAGCGTGAACACGTCAGCCTCTGTCAAAGATGAACTGAATCACCCAAAGAAAAACTAGGACTCCTTACATCCATACTTCCTGTCCGTAACATGAGTCTTATCCGGTTTTTGCCTTGTAAGGAGAATCTACCTGGACACTTGGGTGCTGCACGTTGTTTTTTAATGAAAGCAAAGCCCACCTAGCGTGACACTGTGCACATTTATCATGGCGGGACATGAGCGCAGAGAATACTAAATCTATGACGAAGGTGCATGTGATGGAAAAATGGTTCATTCACAATAAATGCTTACAGGTGAGATGAAATTGTTGAATTGAATGAATTGAAAATGCGGACTCTTGTCTGACTGGGTGCATGTGATATTAATATGACTACTGAGCACTGAAACGTAACGTTTTTTATTGGTACTTATAATATCGCAGAAACAGGACAGTTCAACAATATGGTGTCAACTAGAAAATCCCTCCTTATATTTTAATGTGGATCTGCTGCTGGACTCACTGTGGTCCACGGGCCACTGGTTGAGAAACCACCCACTGTTGGCACAGCGAAGATTCCCAGAACATACAGATGTATAGTTCATGGCGGTAGAGTCTTCGGTAGGAGCAGTAGTAGATGGTGGTCCCTCATACTTTGTGGCGTGGCCTCGTCAGGGCCGACGGGCCACAGGTTGAGAAACCTCCTCCATCTGATTTGACGCAGGTCGCATGGAGACTGAAACTGTGTTTTAGTGTTTAAATCACGTTTCTAGGTGAATGCGTTGCCGAGCTAGAGGGCTGTGAACACACTCTGATTGTGTGCTCTGGACCTCTGGAATGACGTCATTTCCTATGACGGGGAAACAGGTTTTTTGTGATTGTCCACAGCAGACCTGGAGAATTACAAACCAATTCATACATCCATCACTTATCCTGAGCAGGGTCTCGGTGGGCTGGAGCCAGTCCCATCCGTGCCCTATTAACCCCAGTCAGCCTGGTCCTGCACACCTGAATGCAATGATCGATCTCTGTGAAGCTCTGCAGCAGCTGGAATACCCAGAAGTATTACCTACTTGTCAACTGTTACCCCTTGTCCCACTGCAGACTTGAACTAGCTGTTCCAAATAGTGACAGTGATCTACCAGTGCTCTCAGTGGACATCCTGTCGTGAATACAGAGTGTCGGACTGCTGGATGTCACGGTGCCTGCAGCCTTAGGTCATCCAAGTCCAAGACTCAGGTCAGGGTCTTTGCATCATACAGTCAATGACCATGTGACCAAGTCCACAATTTTCCTCTCCATATGTTATAGATATCAGACTTGACTCTTCCTGTTCCTCCTGCTGCTTCATTGATCATTGTCTTGATGTCGCAGATGGTCAGAGATGCTTCATTTTGATGCTGACTTGGTTCTTTAGAGCAAAGTTTACCTCATGTCATCATCTCACCAAAGTATACGTTTATCCTGTTCCTCATTCCTCTGTTTTTTTTAGCTTGAGAGTCTTGCAGGTTTGGTTGTGTTCTACCAATGTGTGTCCACGCCTCACAGGTAGATCTTTGACACACCACCTCCACTCGATGATGTGGTTGGTTGGTCAGGAGTTTCAGTATATATGAGTGTGAGGTTCTTTAGTCTCACCTCTAAGGTTCAAAGGACCCGTGGGTTTCTGGAACTCCTGTTCTGCACTGATCAACACAACAGAGAAAGAAACATTTACGTACATGACTTGACGGAGCAGTCAGAGCGATGGAAACCCTACATCCTGCTGTGTGAACTGCCAAAGGTCTGGTCATTGATTCTTTTCTTTTATTTGACTAACGGCGTCATGATGATATGATCACTGCTGTTTCAAATTAAGCAGAGATGGAAAACGGGACCTCATCCAGTCGTCTACTGATGTCCTAAGAGATCTGTGTTTGCTTTGGTGGTCATGGAAACATTTCCTGCTCATCCAAGATCCCAAGATCTTTGTAAAGTGTGATGGGTCACGTACCTCCTCGAACATGAACACTCTAGCTAGATGAAGATGCCGTGATTGTTCTTGAGGACAGAGCTGTTTGACTGCTTGTCCAGCTAGCAGAGCGCTTGGAGCCCTGGGTTCACTCAGGAGACACGATCAGACAGTTTCTGGGCTGAACTAAGAGCACGGCGTTTCTCTGGAGAGGACACACTCGTTCCATAATGCAGCAGCAGAGGTTACAGCCTGTGACAGGACAGATCTGTTGAGAACAGATGTTGATTTTATATTTAAAGGTAAAACTTTAACAATTTATTAGAGCTTGTAAATGATTCATGAAGGAAGAAAGTTTCCTCATGGTGTTGGACAAATTTGTGACAGATGATGAGTTGGGTTTCAGTGATGGAAAAATGTGACAGTATAAAAATAAATAGAATAAAAATGTCAGTTTGGAATAAAAATGGCAGTTTTTAAATATTTGAGAAATGTTGCAAGAAAGAAAAAGAGTGAACCTGGGACTCTCATCGGACTTGCTATGTGACACAAATTGAGTGAGTACGAAAAAGCAAAGCAGCAGAAACACAAGCAGAAACACTTTTTGTGCACCATCATCATTTCTGTCACGTCACCTCTCCCATCAGTCTGTGTCCATCAGCCTTTCAACCTTGTGTGTTGCTCTGGGTTTGTTTTGGTCCAAACACATTTAAAAGCCTTCAACATCCTTCATTTCCTATTAACTTGACAGTTCAGTCTGGGGTGGACCTGTTCGTATGTGGAGGATGTGGGCTGATAACAGGAAGAATACGAGTCAAGGCGGAACAAATCTAAACCGATTGGTGCAGAGCTTCAAATACACTAGACAGAAAAACATAGCAAAACCATCTTCATTCATACTGTACAGGTGCTTAGTTGGTGAGGTTTGTTGGCTATTAAATACTGGTGGTAGAGCAGAAAGACAAGGGACAAAACAGACATGTTCAAAAGAGAAAAGACACAGACACATATTCAGTGAGGATATGCTATTCCCACAAACCCAAGGATGTCATAGTTACTGTAGAAGTGTGTAGTATCGTGAGGTTTAAATAGTTATTTTTTTGTGGTTTATAGTTAGGTTGTCATATTGTATCGTTTGTTTACAATCACACACAGTAATTAGGTCACAGGGATGTGCCTGGACACCTAGTTAATATGCTGGTGCACTGGCGTGGAGGGCAGGTAACAGAGAGGGTGAGTGTGGGGGCAGCCTTGTTTATTGTTGACTGCTGTTTTGCTTTTGATCTCAGCGATTGATTTTTTTGATATTTTGTGCACGTTAAAATATGTTTTTCTTCAATAAATGTCATTAAACACATCTTTTAATCGCAGCAAATATTTTTCGGCACAGCGTGTCAGACAATGAGCAAACATCCTAACCTCAGCATCTCAGTGACTTTTGTTTCGTTTTCTGATACGATCATTTTCGCTACGTTTTGGCAACAAAAAAAGGCAATAAAGGAAACATCAGCTGCCGGTGCAACGTATTCAAGGATCATATGAGGAAATTAACCCCGGATCATCAGACATAAATGACAGACGAAGGCACCAGCTGTCAATCATTACAACTCTGGGAGACACTAGAAAGCCAGGTTTGCTGGATTGAGTATGTGTGCATTAAGGTGTGTATTAATGGAAGGAATGCATTGCATGCTCTCTGCTGTTCGTCCATTGGGGCCAATTGTCTGGTTGATCACCGGCCGAGAGTTGGTCATCCGAGTGCTGCATTGATTGTATGGATACAGCGCTGTATTAACTCCGTGCTGTCAAGGGAGGAATCTCCACTTGTCTCTTTGAAATCGCCGCTGTGCTGCTCAAGTGTGTATGTGAAGTTTGTGGATGTGCTTGGATGCACAAATGTTTTAAAAGGAACTGAAAGAGGAAATAAAGGAGAAAAATGAGTCAAATAAATGCTGGTGTTGCAATTTCTGAAATTGAGGCTGGATGAAGAGAAACTACTCACTGCAAAGGATTTGGAGAATAAAATTGAAAAGCTTCAATGGGAACGGAAAACGATCTGATCCTGAAAAACAATGTGCTTCCAATAGCCCAAGAACCTCAGCTAATGCAAGCTGCATCAATGATCAAGGCTGATGACATACAGGAGGATGTCAGTCCAAGTGTGTCAAATGTGGGAACCAGAGTATCCAAATCACAAAACTGTACTACAGTAAGAAGATCTTTTGCTTCCAGTATTTCTTCTGCAAGTCTGAGCGGACACTGACTTGGCAGAATTAAGGATGAGACAAACATGAGCTGGAAGAGGAGGAGGAACAGCAACGTAAAAGGAAGGAACAAATGGGATGAAGAAATTGCAGCAAACATGGCCAAACTCAATGTCCTTAGGTCTTAGATCATCCAAGTGGGAAAACCTCTGTAACAAAGCATTCAGATTGGAATGAACACCTGTTTGGAAAAAGGATAAGGAAAAACAGACCCTCAGAGCTAAAGCAAAGGCCTTTGTATCACAAAGATCACAACAAGAAACCAAATACATCCAACTGGATACAGAAACAAGGCCGAAGGAGAAAAAAAAATCCATCTGTTAATTTACTCAGCCTACGTTACTTACCTGCTCTGAACAAAAGCAACATTCAGTGACTCAGTCTTCGAGAAAAGACAAATGCAGGATGGCAACACCCTGAATGTAAATATTGGTCCCAATCAAAACAATATTATCAGAAAGCAAAATGAAGTAACTACACCGTTGATACAGCAGCGATTGATGGTGATCCATTAAAATATCATTCATTTGTGAAGCCTTTGAAAACAGTGTGGAGAGGAATACTGCAAATCACAGTGACAGACTATTTTCTGGAGCAGCACGTAAAGGGTCATCCTAAAGAGCTGGTAAACGCTGCCTGAGAGAGGATATACTAAGGCAAAGGCTGTATTCAAGGCGCATGGCCGTCCATCAAAACTCTTCAAGATTACATCTTATTTCTCAGAGGCTGCTGTATTGTCATGGAAGAGGCGCAATACCTGCGAGAGTCGGACATGCCAGCTAACAGTGAAAATTTAAGGAAGTTGTCTAACAGATTCTGGGACAACTGGCGAACTACAGCCAGTGAACTGCAGCCCTGCAGAGGGCCACATTCATCCACATCACTAATTCCATTGAGTGATAAGTGAGGATCATACTGTAACTGACCCAGTGTTTGGAAACATACAGGATGCTCCACCACTGACAACAAATACAGGTGTAAACAAACCTAATCCACATCCTCGCCCTGGAATTAAAGGAAACTAGATTTGCCACCACTGTAGATCCTGTAGAAAATAAAACTCAGCTTGGAATTAAAGGGAAGGAACATGTTCAGTGAGCGTGGACATGCATTTGCTGTGGAGGAGGACACACATTAGATTTGTTTCCCCAGTTGGGTAAAAGGCCGCACAAAGAGAAAATAGGCTTCTGTTAGTGTCTGCTTGGCTGTTTGTGTATTGGAAACAAAGATTACAGAAAACTGATTTCCTCTGCAAAATGTGGTCTCAAACATCCAACTATACTCCAAATTCCTCCAAAAGAAAAGAACAAAGATTCTGACCAAGAGGAAACCAGAGGTGTCAGTAGACAACACTCTGTCAAGTGGGCTTACTGGGGCTTATGATTTTTTTCGAGCCGACCTACTGGTCCAGGATGATTTACAGTCTTTCAGACACGTCAGACAACGCCACCCTGGGAGTTTCAACCAGGGAATTTAGGTAATAGAATGTAATGTATAGTTATAGGCACTCATTACCCATTAAGCATGAGACTGGGATTCCAGGTACAAATAAATTTTATTTAACATACTGGTTTAAAATCACAAAAATACTCAGCATTCAGAGAGGAAGGGGTCCGGCTCAGAGCTGAGGCTTACCAGGTGGGAGCGGGCCGCGAGGGTCGTAGGGAGTTCGAGGTCACTCACGTGACCTACACACACTAAAGTGCACACAACCACACCAGTGGGGGTGAACGGCACAGCACACAGGGAGGGATTCCCACCACCACACGTTCCGCCACCTTTGGGGGACTTCAGCTGCTGGGGCAAACCAAAAAAACAATATATTAATGGGACGTTCTCGCAACAAAAAATGAAACACCCAAATTACCAAATGAAATCAAAACGAACCACACAAGGTAACTTAAGTGCAAACCCTAACCAAAACAAACCATATGCAAATGAAGGCAACGCTACTTAAAAGAACTGAAATGAACAACAGAACATAACAGAAGAACAAGTTATCAGGTGTCGGTGTACCACCCCAGGTAGCTGGCGTACGCGGTAGAGAAGCGTGGACACAACGGTGGTGAGGTGGAACACAGATAAAACAAACCAAGGCAAAGCAGCAGCGTTTCTGTTGAGAAAAAGATCAAAGTGACAACTGGGACAGCCAGTCAGTGCCCTTGTTGCCATGGTGGGACCCGCAGCAACAAGTCTACAAACAGGGCTATTGTAGTAACGGCGGGTAAAACAGGTGCAAGCAACCCATGCGGCGACCGCCACCCTACCTGCAGCCGGCAAACAGAAACAACCCGGTAGACGACCAGGAAGTGGCGAACCTCCGTCAGATGCTGTTCGTCCACCTGTCACCTGCCCTTATGGAAAACCTCAGGCCATGATTGTTCATTGCCTGGCTCTCAACAGCCAAAGAGCAGGGAGGGAAGAAGGCAAACCGGACAGACGACACAGATCATCCTGCTACAATCATAAACTGTAGTTCCAGTGCAGGTTAATAGCAGGAAAGGCAGCAAGACTGTCACCACCGCTTTCTTGGACCCAGGCAGTACAGCGGTATTCTGTACTGAGGCTTTAATGGACAAGCTGTTGTGGGCTGTGAGCCCAAGGTTCTTAAGGCAGATCCAAAGTGCAGGAGACGTCACACGAGGAAACAGGATACGATGATAACAGTTGCACAAGCAAGTAACAAACGAGAGAAAACAACGCAAAATCAGCCAATCAACGGAAAATCACTGCACCGTGGTGAGCGGGCAGGAGACAAACGACGAGAAAAGGAAAAACGAAGCCACAAGGGCCGGAAGAAAACACGCAAACCAAAAGAGTTCCACAAAATGGGAGAGTCGAACAAAACTGAAAGCGCACGCGAAGGCGGAATGGATAAACGAGAATGTGAATAATCGAGACAGAGTAACGAATGCGGGAGAAAATGGCTGGAGAGTAAGGCATGGGAGCACAAACAATCTGGCAGTGGGGTGGAGCCAGAGTGCAGCTTAAGAGCAGGAGCAATCAGCGCACTGATCAGGATCAGGTGCACTGATTGCTCCTCAATCAGTCTGGCCACACCTCCACTGCCACACAGAGGGAAGAGGGAGGAGAAAACAAAACAAAACACAAAGAAAACTGACAACCATGACACAAGCTTGACGTTGCAGGAAAGAAAGTCCATATTCTCTTAAGGACAATAAGCCAAGAGAAAGTTGTGAGTAGCCACATTGTGCCAGGACTGGAGGTGTCTGGTCTGAATGAGGCGCACTTCTGCAAGCTTACACACAATTATGCATGCCTGTTCACAAGGAGAACATTTCAAGACAGAGTGAACTTCAGAAATGGCCTCACATACTGACATACTGTATTAATTTGCCTGAGATCGATGCAGAGCTGTTGACTGGGATAAATAGTCTAAGGCCTTGGAACACATTCTCAGTGTGGATAACGGACTCTAGGCAATCAGGACAATGCTGCGTCGGCCTGTGAACAGGCCGCTGAAAGGAAGCAGCGGATTGCGAGCGGCCAGAGTTATCAGTGAATCAAGTGTCGGTTGTGAATTTGGACGAACTTTGGCAACAGCAGTTCAAGACAGATTTCCTCAAATTGTGGAGTGTGACTAGGGGAGTGTCCGAGGGGGTGCCTCCCTCACCGGAACAGCCAGGAGCTGAAGCAAGGTTTACAGTACAGTTTAAGCAGAACCGTGTTAAGTAAGTAAGACTTTATTTGTATAGCGCTTTCCACAGACATTTGTCACAAAGCGCTTAACACAGGCAAGGTGTTTACAGTGTAATATTTCAGATTTACAGGTGATTGACAAAACTGGTAAAACTACTAAAATTGGACCTGCATGTTGATAGGAATTGGATAAGCAGGGTCACAACCCCCCCGCAGAAAAGGAGCCAAAGAGACAGCGGACAGGGTCCATCAATCCACTGCCACAACCAGCCCAGGACCCACCCACCCAGGAGGAGAGAGGCAGCGCCCCCCCCCCCCCCCA
>CAAKHB010007368.1:27551-57774 GCA_901007665.1 Aeoliscus strigatus
GATGGAGCACCCGTTTCATTGACAGTGTTTTTGAAATTAACACCGGCACTGGAGCATTTGGCGCCTCGGTCTCATGCAGAGACCAAAAAATATTACAAGCGCAAATCTCCTTATTTCCATTCGTCCATATGTTTGCATGTTTGTATTTTCCACAAAAGGAACGGAGAGTAGAATCTATGTATAGATAACTTTGCAGGTTTTGTGACGTGATCTCGGTTTTCTCAAAACTTTCTTGATGGAAAAACAAACCCGGGGACTGTGTGGATGATAGGTCCACATGTGCATATACAGCTGCTGAACTACCCATGTACGCGTGGACTAGACCTTCTTATCACCGTTGATCGTCACTGGCTCATGTCCCACTAGTCACAGCACTGTGTTGAAACAGGCATTCATTCGCATTTTCTTGGAAAATTTTCTGGAATTAGATTTCCATGTGCACATTTGTTTGGAAATGATGCATCTTTCCAAACAGTTCTATCGGGGTGAGACACTTCATATGTTTAATTCCAAATGTTGGGACTATCAGCGTGTGCAGGTCGACAAGCAAGTATAAATTACAGGAAAAAAATACAATTAAAAATATATAAATTCACAGAATTCATTGCTACTTAACAGAAATCAAGCAAGAAATTGTGAAAGTCAGCCCAGAAAGAAGTCAGGTATCGATGGTTGTCTCTCCAGGGAGCGGAGCAGTCAAACATACACCAACGCTGAAAGCAAAGGTCGCAAAACAGCGACAAAACACCAATTTTACAACTGAAATAACAGAGTGGGAGATGTATTTTGTGCCATTTTCCTGAACTGGGAAACTGCCCGCATATTTATTTTTAATCCTTCCAACTGCAAGTTTAATGTCCATCTCAGTTTGGTTTGCAAAGAGGTTTCTCTCTAAGTTTTTCTTATATTTACAGTAATTTATTACTGCCGTTTTTCTGGCTTTTATTGAGTCACATTTTTTATTGATGGGCACTTCAAACAAGTCTTAAACCTTTCTGATGAGTCAAACCCTTTTTAGGTTTTCAGGGCCTCTGCTGATTGGCCACTGGCCCTTGCGAGGATGTGATTCCTTGTCAGTCTGCTTACATTCTGTCATACATTTTCTGTCTTTAGGAAAAGGTTAGACCCTTCATCTGCTTCCTGTGAGCCGGCTGTGTGCGCCTGCATGTGTGTAGCTTATTGACTGATGTGTGCTTGTGTGTTCCTGATTAATAGCGCAGCCCGTCCAGCCCAGCTGATGTACTGACAAGCCACAGTAATATTTTACTGTCCAGCTGCAGGATGAATGACCACATTGATCACATGACTTGAGCTTCCGTCACACCCTCGTTAACAGGACGTCCGTTGATCAGCAGCTTTTTTTGACTTCTGCTAGTTGTTCAGAGAGATGTCTGCGATAAGTGGATTGGCCATTTTTCATCAAATCGTTCCCGTATATGAACAGGGCTTGGCTGATATCTGGATTTGCCTGAGTTTGTAATGATGTGGTGCACTTCTTACGTACTTTTAGGAGGCATTTGTTCATTTGATTGTGATATTTTTGAAGGTGAACATATCATACTCTGAATATGTCACAACAATCCATGATTTAATGGGAACGTAATTGTACCAAAACTTCCTCATCCTCTTGGATGCACTAATAAAAGGACTTCCTATACATCAGATACATGACTGTAGTGGAAACGTCCCCAAACTTCCTCAAACCCGTTCTGTTCATTGTAACATGTGTAGTCATAGATTAGTTTTAAGCTCTTTGTAGCATTTCAGTTGAATAAAAATCCAATCACATTTTATCCATCTAATATGAAAGCCGACCATTTTCATACTCATTGTCAAAAAGACATTCCAGACCCTTCTTCAGTGGTTCATGTGCTCACATTGCAGCGAGGAAATTCCCTGAAAGAAACCAGACTCAGGGTGGGCGACCGTCTGTCTCCATCTATTGGATCAAGTTTTTTAAACACAAAAAGATGATGGTATCTGGTTCAGCCCAGCTGAAAGATGCTTCTTTATTCAGGTGTGTCAAAGCTATTGTGAATATCATTTCCTGCCCTTATCAGCTGCTGTTATATCTAGGTCAACACTCCCTTTACTGTACCTTTAACATACAACCACACACACCAGATGGACAGAAAGTAAAAGCCTGGGTAACCACTTGATTCCAGTTTAAGGACTTTTTATTAAAGAACTGAATAGGGCAATATTGCATTTGATCAACTGATAATGGCTGGCAATAGACTCCATGAAAAACAAAGGAAAAGAAAATTGTCTAGGAAATTGCTGTTTAATGTTTGTCGTCAGTGGTCAAATGGTAAGCGAAGTCAGTTGAAGAGCTTGAAATGAATCAACATTCTCTGGGGTTAGTCAACATTCATTAGGGTGCACTTGTAGTGATAAACGTATCACTGGGCAGCATATGAATCTAAAGCTCAATAGAGCCTCGTTACACAAACGATATGGACAATGACTGAACTATAAATGTAAATACAGTAAGTTATTTATTATATCCAAAGACACGCATAACACAGGAAAGCAAAGGGGGAGGAAATGAGTAATAAAGAACCAACAGTAAAATGACACTCATACGTATAGAGGTGTACGATGGGGGTCAGGAAATAATCTAATTACCAATCAGTAACTAGTTTAATAGTCTAATCTATAACATGTCAGGATTCAGTCATGATGATGGTGAATTTGGACACGTCATGTACTTTGACGTCAACCCTTTGGAGCGCACATGAGTGGAAACAAGCCTAGTTTGAGACGTCGCTGAGACCACCGGGGTTTTCACCGCTTCTCCAAGTGGATTTGTCCTCGGATCTGCCACGAGGGTCTCCTAGCAACGCTGAGATGCCACTTGTTAGTGGAAGCTGCGGTTGGATGGCAGACGGCTGGGATCAGCAGTTTCACTGAGGTGTTGAGTTGACATGGAAGGCTTGACCAGAGTCGCACGTCACCTGGGCAGTGCAAAACAATCTTCAATAAAAGACATCCAAAATAAAGCAACCACAAAAAGGAAACAATCATCCATAAAAGTTGGTGTACCTGTTGCAAAAAAAAAAAAAGTCAAGTTTTCTGAATGCATACATACGGCACAAACGTAAAGAACCTCAGGTTTCTTTACTTTCCTCTTTTCTAACCTTTTCCTACCACTGAACTAGGGGACATCCAAATTTATTCTGGCCAGTGGAGATTTCCCCATTACTAGTTAACACTCATGACTTGGTCAGTAGTTGGCCAATCATACACTGAACCAACAAGTTGGAGGCAGAGATCAGCTATTTATGACTGGCAGACAGAACTTGATTCTAAGTCTGAACAGGAGAAGAGTCATCTTTCCTTCTTACACCATGTTTCAGTGAACTTTGATACCCATTTAAATTGGAGTGTGTTTATACACTTTATATATGAAACAAAACCAAGTATTGGAATAACGTACCACTCAGCATATGTCTGACTCACTACAGATCCCAGGGACATCACAGTAACCTGCTGGACACCTGAAAGCAAGAGAAGGATAACAGTTAAGACAGGATGTATGTAAGGCCTAACCCAACACATTCAGTTAGAAAAATGATTGTCCTTTGGATTAAACTGTATTGAGTCAGATTCTTCCAGCTCCGTTTTGTGGCATGAAGGTATGTACGACCTGCAGCACACAACAGGTTGTCCCTGATAATGTGGAAAGAATCCTGTGAGTTTGGCCTTTTGACCCGAGATTGTCGGTGTTAGAGCCTCTTTCTGTCTGACAGCAAGTTGCTGTCTTACATCTTGGGTCCTGGTTTGAGGTTTGTAGAAGGAGGCCCCCGTTCCAGCCAGGATGTGGGATATGGATTAACAACTTCCTGTAGGAGATGGCAGTTCAAAGGGTTCTTGTTTACTAGCAGAGAGCCTCCGTAGGGGTCAGAGTGACCTGTCGCTGAGCTGATTCATCCTACTGATGTGATGAGCAGGTTACTAAAGGTATGCAGAGGGTTAAATTCCACTAAAGCACTCAGTTTGACAACTGACACCACCCTATAACAGTCCGTTTGCCCCCTCTTACAAAACATATCGGTGTATTTCTTGGTCATGAAATTGTCGATTGGGAAGGATCAGACTTTTAATCCATCATAACCCTGACCTGTACTTCAAAAAGGAGGTTTAGTTTCTGTTTTGTAGTACAATTTTTTGATCATCTGCTTATATCTGCACTCTGCAAAGGCTAATTAAATATTACATGAATGTACTCAAAATATATTCTTGGAATACTTAAACCAATAACATGAGATTAGAAAAATGAATTAACAGGGGGGTGTGGTGTATCAGAACTATATGGATGAGATGCATGAATAAACTGTGTGTATGTGTGGAGAAGAGTTGAATGTGTGTGCACTAACCAGTCTGGGATGGGGAATCTCGAACATTGGGGTTCAGAGTCCTTGGAGAAGGCCAAGTAGGGAAGGAGAGGTTGGGGTCGAGGAGGGGGTTGTTGTGGAGCCATGGAGGAGGGAAACAGGAGTCACAGAGGGAATCTTGACAGAAAAGCAGAAGGAGCAAAAAATCCACAATGTAAAATCAGTGGCACACTGGAGAAATGCCAAGAGCCTGTCGGTGACTTACCACGAGGGTTCCATATGTTCACACACCCCATGTGTGGCCAGGCTTCGTTTTATAGCCGGACTGGTAATTGGTGGTGATTGCCGATTAGCAGCACCTGTTCTGCTGGTCTTCTCAGCCAGTGGACGGTTGCCATGGAGAGCAGGAAGAGGATCCCTCACAAGGCTGAATGTGTTGTTCACATCACACCCACACCAAACAACCGGAGACCTTCTGGTGACTGTGATACAACGTGCCGAACTACAGATATACGTAGATGTTCTCGTAGTTCAAACTTTTTTGGAGAGTGGCCTGAAGCTGCTGCTGAGAGGTGGTGTCAACCAGCCTTTGGCCGACTCTGTCTTTTTTGCACCTTTCTTTTGTGCATGAGACTGATGGACATGATGGAGCGGATGAGACGGTGGTCCATCCAGCAATCATCTGCACTGATCGTTCTGGTGTTATCCACCTGATGTTGGTCTTTGGTAGAGGCGACTTCATAGTCAATGAGGTGCCAGGGCTTGGAGCGAGGAGGCAACCAAGATGTTTTCGTTCTTTTCCCACAGAGCGTTCAATAAGGTGGCTGATGACGGTGTTCCTGATGGATCCTGGGCTCATCAGCTGGCTTACCTTTCAAAACAAAGTACATCCTCCCTTCTCTTCCTTCAGCTGCCCGTCATCTGCCAGTCAGGTTTCTGAGAGTGCAGCAACATCAGTCTGATATCTCCTTAACTCCCTGGCTGATAATTATGGAGGTTCATTGTTCGGGTCGATCACTGTTCAATCACTATTGTTCATGAGAGAGACTGCACGTTCCAGGTTCCAAGATATAAGTGCTTTTCTGTCTGACCGTGAGTGGTGATCCCTCTGCGTGCTGTATCCCAGACAGGAGGGTTCAAAACAGACTATATTTACACCTTTTCTAGTCCCCTACCCCACTGGTAGTGGATCCTAAGTAGGGCTGCTCAGTCATGGGTGAAGCTGCCTTATCCAAGGGCTTAGCAATTGATTCTGGCAACCACCCTCCGTGTGCTTAGTTGTGGCTAGGAGTTTCCAGACGTCACGGCCCCGTTCCCGTCACTGTTTTCAGTCACCACAGGACTTTGGTCTGGGGTGCTTGGCATAAAACCGATGATGGGGACCCACCCTTTGTTGCAGCCTTCTTCCTCCTTCCCAGCCGTTGAGGTCTTGACAGGGGCAGAGGTTGACAGGCAGTAGGATAAGTCCACACACCGGTGGGCCTACGTGTCGCGTCCCTGTTGCTCAGAGATTCCGTGCAACTTAGCCTGGAACTGCAAGGTACCAGTTTCCATGAGTGGCCACAAGGGGGCAAGCAGAAGCAGCATGCAACAAGCACTAACTGTAAGCACACGCTACTCCAACTCTGCTGCACTGATGCATCACATGTCTTGTATGACACTCTCTGTCTCTCTCACAGACAGACAACAGAAATACTCTACTTTATTAATTCATTTAAATAATATTTGTATTTGAAAATGTATTATTAAAAAAATCAATATGCCATGAATTGTATTTTGTATTTTATAATTTTTCAATTTAATCAGACTGCTTAAAAAAATGTCAATTCTTTCTAAACTGGATGATGTTAAGTAGTTTGATGTGGTCATACATATTAGATTTTATTCAAAACTGTAGCTTAATTCAATATAAGTTCATCAGTCTGTGAGAGTGAGAGAGTAGCAATCAGATCAGCAGGGGTCAGACTGATAATTAAAATGTTCTCTTTTCCTTTTATAATGCAACAGAATGTAATTATGATAGCTGAATTATTAATAAAAGCACAATTTTCACTAGATTCTTGCATATGGTGCCCCTGGTGAGTAGAAAAAAAAAAACAGGATTAATTACATCATCGGTAGTACTGAAGTTTAGATGTTGTATCAATGTTAACAGGAATGAAACAGCAAAAATGAGTAATGATACTACACTTGCCTAAATTGGACTGGTCTACTATATCGGACTATATTGGACTGGTCTATATCAGATTGCAGCCGTCTGAAATAAAGTCATTCTGCTCAAGTGATTTTCATGAAATTAGAGTTTCCATATGTACACTGCTGGAAACATCACAGCAAAATGTGTCAGAGAGCAGTTTATGTTCACGGCCTTTGCATATGTTCCCTGGGGAAATTCAATTAGCCTCTTCGACAGAAAGAAAGAAATGTACAGGCTAGAATTAGGTAAGGTTTTGTGATCAAACATTTCAATATTTCTTTGGCAGCAGTGAAGGATCCTCCTCTGGTGTCAACACCAACAAATAAATTCTGCAGTAAGATTTAATTGTGTTGCCTCTGCTACACACACACACACACACACACACACGGAAACATGACACATCAAGGTTGTTAAACTCTTATTCTTTTCTTTTAATTAGTTTGCTGACTTTCAGCTGCAGCTCAAATACTTCATCTACTTCATATTCTATATGTTGCACTGACAGAAATGTGAAGTACCCTGACAGCCTAATCCAACGTTTCAGGTTGAAATGATAGGATTACACCTCAGGTACCCAACACACAGGCAGCAATATAGAAAGATGTAAACTGTCAAGCAGTAAAGACTTTCACAGGACTGTTTCGGACCTGCCTTCATTTTCTGTCACATTTTGTACTCCTGTCACCACGGTGACCGAAAATGGCATTACTAATGTTTTTGTGCGCCATCCCAGCAAGTGGTCATCTAATAACAATTTCTAAGAATGTCCTCATACTACTTATTATATACTTATTATGTTTGCTTGTTTTTTGTCTTTAGGTTTCACCCATTGAGATCCACTGATGATTGTGCAAATGAGTGAATGTGAGTGTGAATGCTTGTTTGTCTTCGTTCCTACTCGTGGGTCTTTCTACCATTCTGATTTTTTGGAAGAATATTTCTTTGCATAGTTGTAGCACATCACCATCAGACTCCAGTGTGAACAGTCTGCAGCCACATGCAGGCACCCACATGCACATGGCGTCACATGCAACACGCAGTGTTTACAGAAGTAAATATGGATGCTACACATGTCAGCATGTGTGTATCAATTCTGAAGTTGTTGTGACGTCTGTCCCCCTTCAATGATGTAAAAGTCCCATGAAATGTCACATGACTGTTCAGACTGAGGTCGCTTTGAAAAACATCAGATATGTATCCAGTTTGCATGAAAATGGACTGGATCACTTTTTTTTTTTTTTTAAATCTGATTTGTGCTATTCAGACAGTCAAAGTCTGATATGGTTCACGTGGGCAAAACAGTTGGATTTGTAGTGTGAATGCAGCAGTCCAGGGTGTGGGAGGGATGGATGGGGTCCGTCACACTCCCTTTACTTACCTCCGGACCAGCCATCCAGGCCTCAGCTTCTTCACATCACTCTCATCCCAACCTTGAAGGCTTTGAATGCTTCCTTCCTCTCCTTCTTCGGTTTACTGAGGACAAACACATTTTCCTTAAAGGAGTTTGCCAAGTTCATTATGTTTGAATCAATATCAGCACCTTTACACCGCCTTCGCTGCCAGGTGATATTTTTGCTTTTATTTTTATGTTACGCGCCACCATGATGATCCTCTTCTGCAGTTGACATCAAAAATGTAGTATTGAACTCTGGACTTGTTTTTTTTTTTCAAAGATGTTACAATTAGTGTAGAAGAACTTGCTGTTTGACGACTTTCATTTTTTGTTCATAACAATTCATCCTCTCTCAGCTGCTTTCTACAAAATCAACTGTGCTCAAATGTGTCATGCTCCAGAGTCAGCAATTAGTATAGTGAGTAACTTTGGTCCAGTAGCATGAAGTAGTAGATAAACCCTCAATTTTCCATCCATATTTGTTGTTGATATTTTTTTTTTACCCATACTGTTTATACACATAATAACTGAAAATAACTGAATTGATTTAAACAGAGAAAAATGGAAGGATGAAGTTATTCCTGTCAAATAAAGTAGACAGTACACAAAATGGGTTTTATTTACGTATGTATTTATGTATTATGTATGTATTGAGCCCAAACTCGTTCCTGTCCAGCTACATTGTGCTGTTTCCGCTGCCTGTGAGGTATTTGGGGCTTCAGCCTATCAGGTTCGAGTTAGACGTTGTTGAACTTTGTATGGGAGGTCATAGTCAGCTAATCCCATTTGCAAACAAGAGTTTCTTTCTTCCTTGTCTTTAAATCACAATCACAGTCCACCGCCTGGGGCAACACTGTGCGCAGTAATTTCATGTATTAAGTACGCCTGTTTGGCTCATGGTTTGAATCGTGCACACAATGCTTTGATGATTTGCCCGTGGGTCTCTCCCCATGTCAAGGCTGCTTTTGTTGAAAGCAAGGTTTGTAAGACTTGTCGAGATGCCGTGATAACTGCTGTTATTTAGATGGCTGGATTAGTGGTGGGAGAGATCAACGCGAGTGCTGCGGTGCTGTTTTTGAAGTTGAAGGTTATGTTCTCGCCCACATCTGTTGCTTTGTTATGTCTGTACAACTTGTATCTCATATTTCAAAAATACAAATCAATGGATGGAAACACAACAAAAATGTGTTTTCTCACCTATTCTTGGAGACACATTAGATTATTCCAGACGTTTGTGGGTTTGGTGTCTGGTGAAAACAGTTCTACTGACAGTTGTACCAGCGATAGCGATTCAGTTCTTTATTCATCATCTCATTTAGCAGCTGATATGCGTTAAATGAGAAGAGAAATGAGAACACTGTGGTCCATTAATGAAGCACAGATGGTTGTGTGATTTTTGGCCGTTTACAACACTTGTTATAAGAGAGATGGACGGAGAGACGCAGCGCCGAGTGGAGTTCCGTGTCGGCGATCCTGTCAAAAACGCACTGTCGCAACTTCACCGTCTCCTCCATGTTCTACATTGTTTATGTTTTTATGTCAAGAGAAAAAACACTGTGACATCAGCACCCACATCGAAGAGGTACTGAAGGGAAATGGAAAAGCACCAAGTAGAGCCGAGCCGAGCTGAGATGAGATGAGATGAACTGTGATGAATATGGAAGAGTGCCATTCATCTTTGACAAAAATCCACAAACGGAGCAGCAGGTTCCATCCCCTCCATGTCCTGTATTGTTTGTGTTTGCGTTTGGGTCGTCCAGAGACGGCTTTCACATGCAGCAGGTACTGAATTGGAACGGAAAATGTTGGAAAACGTGTCTGGAACCGAAACCAGGTCAAGCTGAGTAGAGCTCAGAACTATGTGGCGGAAAAGCGGCAGTAGTTTCCAGCCATTAGAAGGTTTCTGACCTGATCTGCTTCTCTTTTGTTCCACAGTGGCTCACTGTCACCTCCTGAGGAACAAAGTGGTATTACACCAGATTAAATGCCCATTTCTCTCAAACTCACACTATTCAGTATCTATACTGCATTTTTATTTTTTAAACAGAATACAGTCCACTGAGGGCCATTCAGGTTTATGTTTTGTACAATATAACTCTTCCTGATTTGGTTTAAAAATGTAGGAACTCAGCACAATGAATGAAATTTCACTTTTGTTCCTTCTTACTATGTGAGGATAATGAATCTATCTGTGTGTTTTCCCTCTCTCTCTCTCTTTGTCTTTCTTTCTCTCTGGCTCACTCTGTAGCCCCCTCAGAGCCGTTGCTGTGCAAGTTTGCTGACGGAGGCCAGAAAAAGAGGCAGACCCAGGTGAAGTATCCCCAGAATGGCCGATCATGGACAAGGGAAGGAGAGGTGAGGCTGTGTGTCTTTAATCTTTCATCTGTTACAAACCAAAATGGAAACAGAGCCACCATGACAGTGCAGTGTCTTTACCTGCAGGGTTTGAAGAGGAAGTTAACAAACCATGGGGCTAGTTATTTTAACTCTTTTCTTCTTTTCAGGTTCATATGTTCAGGTGTGAGAACTGTTTTGTCACACAAGAGTAAACCATCATGTGTTACAGTAAATACACTAGTATTCACATTCACACTTTTGCAGGCTGATGTAAGTGTGAACACACATTCACACACACTGATGACACAGAATCAGGAGAAATCTGGGTCAAAGTGTTTTGCTCCAGTGACCATGGGCTCTGGATGATCCAGGTGTGATCGAGGAATCTTTCAATTACTGGACACCCACTTGTCATCCTGAGCAACAGCCGGTCGAAGAACAGGTGCCTGGAGTGAAACGTCTCCGGATTCCACTGTTCACAGCTGCTCTGCGCCAACAACTCCAGCGAGTGCAAAGTTCAAAACAATTGGCTGATTGTTTCTGTTTTTTATTTCACAGTTAAAAATCTGAAAAGCTTGACAGGGTCATTATTATCAGCTGTCAGCTCCAACGGCACCCTGTCGCCTGAATTAGTGAAGCAGCTGACAGCATGAAAGCTGTCAGACATAAAAGTTTGAAATTTTAAACATCAGGTTTCTAAAAGACTTCAATGCCGTTTTTACGTCAAGTCTACAATCTCCAGTCTGTCATCTTCAGATAAACTCAAACTGTGCAAAGGGGACTGAAATAAACTATTGCACAATGAAGAGAATCAGGAAGCTGTTAGTGTCATGTCTGGGAAGGTTCTCACTTTATCAGCGTCGATGCCAAAGCTTCAATTTACAGAACAATAGAATGTGAATAATAATGTCACCGCCTACACGCTGGCTGCAGTTTCTACAAGTTTGTGTGTAGATGAAGAGTAATGATTAGTGTGTCGATGACCCTTGTGTGTCTGCGTGAAGAGGGCAGTGGTTTTTGTTTCTGTATCCTGTTAACAGAAGTTTCATCTCGACCTTTGTCACAGGCAGGGCCGGCCCTGGGCATAGGCAGTATGAGCAAATGCTCAGGGCGCCATTCACAGGGCAGGGGGGAGGTATGGGGGGGGGCACAAAGACTGAAAACCACCAAACTGGAAAAAGGGACAGAGGCGCAGAATGAAATGAATGTATCGTAGTAGTTAGCGCTGATGGAGCCGGTGCCGCCGGTCGCTCCCACCAACAGCGCGTGACGCAGCCTGTGAGTCACAACCATTCATTCACCATCATTATCATCAAGATGATAACGGTGATCATCTTTGAATTGTTAACTTTCTTATCCACAGAGAAGGTCGCACCACCCGGAAGTACACAGAATCCGTCAATTTCAAAGCAGCACAGAGTGAACATGGGAGTTCTCCATAGATCAGTCACCACTACGATAGTGGCAGCAAGACATAAAAAACTACTTTCACCACTGTTTACTGGCGATTTAGCCCGTATCCATTTGTAAATAAATACACAATTAGAGCATTCGGTGGAACATCATTGACTCTGGTGGTGGAATTTATCTTAGATTTTTCTGAAAATTGAGTTCATGATACAATTTCTTTGTAAGTTACTGTTTCTTGGGGGAGGCAGCACAAAGCAGCTGTGCTCAGGGCCATATATTTGATGAGGCTGATATTCTATTTGTACTTTCTGTTGATTGCCCAGGGCACCAGATTGGTCACAGGTTCAAGTCTTTACAAGCTTCACTTGGCCTTGATGAGCCTCAGCACCTCTTGAGGAGGAGTGTGTTTGTGCATGCGTATGTGTGTTGCATTTACTGGAGCCGGTTCTTTCAGTCTAGACTGGCTGATAGAGACGTCTGATGGTGGTGGTGCTTTGAAGGGCCTCGATGCATCCGAGCTCTCAAGTAAGACATGATTTCCCAGATCCCCTCACTTGTAAATGAGTCTGGCAGTAGTTCTTACAGGGTCTGTGTGTAGAAGAAGAAAACCGATTGTGGGTGCACATGCTCCCACCGTCACCCCTCGATGAGGAAAATGTTCAGTTTGATGGAAAGATGGAACACCACAGCAAGCAGTGGAGAAACTGCTCTGACCCTGGATCCTGGGACCCTTCCTCATGTAGACCAGTTTATGTAAATCAAGTTACGAAGGAACTTGCATAGATCACAATACCCAATAGTTTCATGTGAAAATACTCTGAACAATCTGGGCTCAGATGCTCTGATTATCATGCATAATCCATTTGGATTATTTGTGATTTGTAACTTTGAAAATGTTCAAATGTCTTGAGAAAACAAACTTTACTGATGTGGACAAATGGTTATAGTGTTTCAAATAGATTTACCCACGCCTGAGCTTCACACAGGTAGAAGAAGTGTTTTTCCTAATTCTTTCTCAGGCCCTGTGAGAAATTTGCGACCCACTTTCGGGAGCCTTAATATGTCAGCAGCTTGCCGTCACTCAGTAAAGTTTTTGCTCAAGGTGAAATGCTGAATCCATGTTAGAAAGGCAGTTTTTTTTTATCTGCAAAATGAAAATGTTGTTTTCCTTTTGGTGTCATTAGCTCATGGAGCTGCGGTCTGGATTCCACTCGTCCTGGCTACAAACAATGTTTGGGGGTGAAACGAAACATTGCAGCAGGGTTCAACATCAGGGCACACAGCTCAGCTCCTGTGCCAATTTAGAGCGTCGTGTGTAAAATATAGAACAAACCACCGGTGTGCAGCTGATGATAGAAGAGCAGGGTGGAGGATAGATAAATTTGGAGAAAAGATAATGAGTAATAACTAGACAATACTGATGTGGCTTCAAGCTTGCATGATAATTCGCTGAGAGGTGCTTGAGCCGCTCGAAGCTCAGCAACGACAAGTGTATCGTCCATCATCTGCAAAGACGACAAAGATGCATCCGGAGAGAGAAACGTCTCACTATGTTGAACACAGAATGAGCAGCGCTGCCCCCAGTGGCCGTCTGAGACCAAGACCGAAGGCGGAGTTACACTGGAAGCGTGTGCGGTGCTTACCGGCTATGCTGCTCCGTTCCCAGCGTGATCTCAATTCACGTTTGGCGAGAACGTCCAACGAGTAACGTGAGACAACGAGGTAGAGGAGAGTCATGAGACGGCGTGAATAAACAACAACAAACAAGAGCCAGGCTTCATGTCCTGATCGATGCTTCAGCTTTCATCAGTTCATCACCACGCATTCCTCCTTCAGCAGAAACTGCAGCGGTTTCATCCCAAGCTGCTACTGAAACGTTCCTGGTGTAAATGGGAACGCGGACACAGCCCAAACCGACATGAGACCATGATCAAAACCAGTACGATCATCCTGGTAATCATGGGGCTCAACTATTAGAGAAGTCATCCTCCTTTTCCACCTTTGACCTGTAGGGGGCAACCTTGGGACTGGTTTGAGTCCAGGCTGCTGAAGGATGTGTAGGATGTACACTTCTGTGTGTGGGGTGTATCTGTATAGTCTCTGTGATTTACGTCTTTTGCCCCTTTGCTCGTTTACACCAGACGAAAACGTTTGTCTTGTTCTGACTGATAAGTGTCGGTGTCTTTTGGCTGCTGTCACCCTGACAGATGTTCACCATGACGACACATTCTAAACCTTACCTTACTGATTTTGTTCCAGATGTCTTCGCCCCCCCCCCCCATTATTTAATTTCCAGACACATACAAATTTTCATCTGCAGTTATAGCGCAAATTGATTAATTTTGCTGTGTATTATTAATGAGTGATGATTTTTAACAATAACATTATTATTATTTTTATTATTGTATATTTTTGCTATTTTGTTTGGACAAATGATGAATTTTTCACTATTGCAAGGGACCTTAATGATCTCACTCTCCCTCTCTCTCACACACACACACACACACACACTAAAATGTGACTAACGGACTCACACACAATCATGTGAATCATTGTAATGTGTACTCTGTGTTTTAAAGTGGCTCATTTTTTTGTATTTTTTCAGTCCCGAAGGACGTCCAGTGTTCTTTATGCATCAGATCGTTGTATTGTACCCGCTCGTTGGAGTCGTGCAAAGGCCCAGCATTTGTGTTCATTGTTTCACATCATAATTTATCATCCTTTCCCTCCCGGCTGTCTGTCACCTCACTGCTGCATCGGAAGCAGTTTTTATGTAAATTTGCACCAGCTCATAACAGCATAAAACGGAAATTACAGTCCTAACCTTAACAAGGAAGTGTATTTCATACAGAGGCAACAATGGACAAAAGCAGTAACAGAAGAACAATGAGTTTCACAAATCTTTATGAAGCATTTTTTAACCTTTAACCTCTTCTGACCCTTTTCTGTCCCTAGAGCGGCATGGCGCTGACATACGATCCCACCACGATGCAGAACGGGTAGGTGGAAAGTTTTCTTCTCAGAATTTGTCAACGTGTCGGACGTCCGTAATCATCTTTTGAAAACCTGCACACCAGCAGACGCATCAGCCAGCCGTCAGCACCTGCATGCCGATGAGCAGACCCCACGTGCGCTCACGTTCCCCGGGCAGACACGGAGGACACAGGCCGTTTACAAGCAAACACGCGTTCTCCGTGTTCTCGCCTTCATGCCAACATCTGACTTCAACACTCACCGATGCATGCGGGCTGTTGGACGTGTAGGTTTCGACTGCAGACGGGGAAGGTTGGGGGTGTTGCAGTGCTGCTGTAAGACTTTCGTCAGCTGAGGCTATCTGCAGTGCTCCCAGGCTGAATGCAGAGTCTCGCTGTTTCAAGGGGAAATTAGAGATCAGTCCTGTCTGCGAGGAATGCTGCTGGTGCCGCGCTCCCAGGAGACGCCTCCCTCCAGCTCTTTCTCTGCTCCTCCTTGTCGTCTCAGTCCCCCACTGTCTTTACACATCAGATGTTCCCTGATGTAGCTTGCAACATGTCTTCTTTACTGTTGGCTCCTTTGTTTCACCGGTCTCTTGCTCCCACCTTTCTCCGTGAGTTCAACGTGTCCATTTCTTTCCTCGCCTCCTGTACACACGGCTCTGCTGTTCTGTTCAAATTACCCCTCAGCATTTGTGCACTTCAACCCTCGATGACCTCTCCTCTCCGAGGTCATCAGAGCTCCTTCTGGCGAAGCACTATACAATTGTCAAATGCTAATGTGGCTAATTAGGGCGGTGGAAAGGCAGGAAGGGGTTGAAAAAACTAACAGGCCAGGGTCAAACAGAGGGCAAAGGCATAATCTCTTTTTTCTTGAACACATGCAGTGGATTTCGTCTTCTCAATCATCTGCCTCCAGTCTTTTCGGTCTGCTCCATCCTTCTCTGACATTCTCTGACATTCTCTGACGTTCCATGTACAGCGGATGTCCGAGTCAGTAACTCGCAGTGACGTAGTTTCTAGTTCCTGGTTGATTCCTCCTACACCTGCCGGTACTGTACCGTAACAATGAACCAGCTGATAACGACTAAAGCAGTTGAAATAAATAAACATGATCTAAAATAGTAAAAACCAGTGGCGGGCCGTACATTTCCCACCCAGGCCTTCAGTCGCTATAGAAACCATCTTATCAAGCAGCAATACAGTATGAAGGGCTGTTGCATCACACAGATAACTCATGTAGACAGAATAAATGACTTTAATGAAGAAATACGGTTCACAAGTCTCCTACAACACACATAAAGCATCAATCATAACCTGGTAAAACTGCAACATTTAGGAAAATAGCAGTATTTTACACCTGATTATTTGATCTCTTCCCTCAGGAGGAGTTCAGAGACTCTGTGGTAGAGCTGATCAGTGTGTTTTAGGTCCACCAACAGTCCTTTTCTCTGACACAGTCTGTCAGTGTTGGTAACATTTCCCCATCTTTCTTCACCTCCTGTGATCTGGTCTCTCAGCTGTAGATCCTCTCTCTCTCTCTTTCGGACTGGTCAGAGGTCGGCACAGACTCAAAGATGTCCACAAGTCTCGTACGTGCAAACTGCAACATTACGACCGCTCCTTGGACGTATGACAGGAACGTGTAAACAAGACAAAATGAGACACTGAGTCCTCTCTGCTCCCAGACGCTGGAGTCTTTTCCACACTATGACATTCTTGCTAGCTCCGGAGCTGCCCCACCTTTCTTAACAATTGTCCATCTTCAAAATAGCTTGTAGGGTGACAAAACAGCTATTAAATCAATTCAACTATATTTTTTGCACGTTCAACTCCAACATGGAATGGATTCTGAAGGCCCGGGGAAAGATTTCTTTGACCAGCAGCGAATGATGAAATGAAATGTGACTGGATGAGGGCATTTGGTTGAAAATACACGTTTGGAAGCAGAACAACCAGGAGAAAAGTTACGAAAGGAAAGGACCAGACCACTAGGAATTATTTAATACCTATTCATGGAAATTATAATTAACATGAGTCTGTTATTCAGATCATGTTTAGGCCTGCAGTGAAGGCCCTGACGGCCCACCACTGGTAAAAACACACTTTATACTGACACTGTTATAGTACTGTGAGCCGCCATGTTCTGAACATGAGTTCTGAACTTCCTGTCCACAGCTCAGATAACGACTCATATTCCAATTTTGACTTCAAGTGTAACACACTATTAATTCTTTCTTTTCTCTGTCATCGTCTGCAGCCCACCCTCGCGACGCACACACACACACACACACACACACACACACACACACACACACACACACACCATTTAGCGAGCTCACCCACATGTTTCCGTCACTGAGGTCGGTACTAAATCACTCTCTAATTTTTCGGGGCAAACTCCTGACAGTGTGGCTATGTCACACCAGGGATCCACTCGGAGGTTTCAGATTCAATCCCGTACTAATGCTCTGTCCACAATTACATGTTTAGTGTATTGTTTGAACAGCCGTGCGAGAGGTCTGCCGGTGTGCTGTTCAGCGCTAATAGCTGTAATCCATCAATAACCTTGGGTCTGTCCTCTGCCTACCATTGCTCTCTCTCTCAATGCATATCACTCTAATGAAAAATACAATAAACACAATTAGCAGAGCGTATTGAATAACCCGGCTGCGTTCAATCATTTGTATTTGTCAGTGAGAAAGTACAACCAGTCATTTTCTTTATCCGTATTCAGGAGCGTGGTGTTTAAAATGGAGGAGCATGATTTCTTGATTTCATGTTCAAATTCCCCGATGGACAAACAGCTCGTGTAGATTTGCTCCTCAAATAAAGCGAACGTCTTCTGAGGTCGTACTGAAGCGGTGAGCTTTATTCAAACTGCCTGAACACATCATCCTTCCACAATAACAGCGTGTTGTGTCTCTCCTTATTCAAAACTGCAGGCAGCATGTTGAAATAGGTAACGAGAGGCCACCATGGAACAGGACAAATTCAAGGTCAACGTGTCACACACATTCTGAAATGTACTTCAGTCTCTTTCCCGGTCATATGTGTACTTTATTTATGATGTTTATTTGACACACATGATGTCGTTACTACCGTTCTTTTGTGGAAATAGAATCCAAAGGATAAAGAGCGCCCACCACTGGAAGTTGAAACATGACACAGCACAGTTAGTTTGAATTACAGCTGAACACTGCCAAGAGAACGTGTGCCGATAATTCAGGCAGTGTTTTTTTCCGGTTTTAAGCATGTGACACAACTCTCACAGCGTTGACTTATGCTGTTGCGGTCCGTCATGCCGTCAGTTCAACAGGGAGAATATCTGAGGATTTGGATCTCACAGGCAAGTTCAAGATGCTGGTGCTGTTGCTAATCCAGAGAGAAGAAACACAGAGAGGTCAACATCTGTACCTGTGTGATCCATGTCAAGCTGCATCATCCTTGAAATGAGACTGTGTGCTGGTAACGCAGTGGAATAACACCAATCCATTGTCGTAATCCTTTCCATCGTCGGCTGTCATAGGAGTAGATTTATTATTTGTATGTTTTAGTGCAGCTAATCCAGAGCTGACGTAAGAAACTGCAGCAAACATACATTTGACGCCCATCGTTTACTGTCAAAGTAAACCAACAGTGTTACAATTGTGTGTGACAATTAAGCAGCACTTGATTTATAGTAAGTACCGTAAAATAGAATCACGACTTTGTTAGGGATTCTGTCGGGGGGGGGGGGACTTCTCTCTCTGGCTCCCTCTCCTCCCTCGCTCCATTATTCAGTCAACAGACACTTTGGAATCGATTGGGCGCAGCAACATGGCCCGGCGGATGAAACATGTCCTCTCTAGGTACACAGTGATAAATAAAGCACTGCTCTACCACCGCATTCTACCACCGCGAGGCTGAGGGGGTGAAATGTTAAAAGAAAGGAGAAAAAAAAGACGGCGCAAAATCAGAAGGGCAAACATAGGCCTGTGGTAAGAAGTAAGCAGAGGTAAAAAGCATGTTACAGATGCAGCTTTCCCCCGCGTCGTGGAGTATGTGTAGGTGGGAACATAAAGAGCAACACGGAACAATCGCTCCCACTCACACATTAAGGTGGTAATTTATTATTATGCAAAGCAGCAGAGCAGACACCGTGTGCATCGTCCCATTGTGAGATATCTGTAATATGATTTCCATTACTAATTTAATGATGGATGTCCATGCCGTTTTGTCATGCATTATTTAAAGTGCACTGAAGGGTGGAAGCATAAAGATTTTCAATTTTCACCTTTGCACAATGTCGGGAAGCAGAGACGTCTTTTTCACTGCAGCATTGTCTGTAACTAGACGCTTCAGGCTCATCCCATTTCAGTTGTGTGATACTGTGTTTGTTTGCCTTAACAGGTTCTACTCTTCTCCGTACAGCATCTCCACCAACCGCATGATTGCACAGACATCAATCACACCCTTCATCGCCGCCTCTCCTGTCTCCACATATCAGGTGGGTGGACCGTCTCGGAAGTTTACTGGACTAAACTTTGGAGGCTTATAAAGGCTCTACGATTGTTCCATGATTTCATTGAGGCTTCTTTCACGACTTGTACAAACTCCTTCTCAAAGGATAGAATGGTATAGAGTATATATAGTAATTTATACACCTTAAACCACAATTATACACCTTAACAATAATTAATTTCAAACCTTTGGCATAGTAATAATAATAGTAATTATTATTATTATTATTATTATTATTATTATTATTATTATTATTATTATTATTATTATTATTATTATTATTATTATTATTATTATTATTATTATTATTATTCCTGTTCAGGTCTGCTCATAGACAAAGAGGGTTAAAATAACAGATGATTAACAACTTTACTTTAACTACTTTACTTTTATCACTGTGGTTGTAAATATAGTGTAGGTACGATATACAGCATGTGAACTTAATCTGCAGAAATAATACTGCTGAGTCATCCGCCCACTGTCATTCATTCACGTCTGTTCTCAATCTAAGGATGATACATCACTGCTCACACAGCTCCTCTCAGGGTTCTTGTCCTTCGTAGACACAGTTCTCCACCATCACAAACTCGACGCTCGAGTTTCAACGTGGCCTTCCTGACAAGTCTTCTTCTCGTTTTCTAAACACAAACACTGTTTACTGCAGAACTTCACACAGGAATCACCTCCATGTCAGAGAAGTTATGTCAGGAATGAGATTGTGAGTGAGCTTGTTTTTGGAACTCCCCCTTGGACACACCGGAATGCAAACACATGCTGTACATACATGTAGCGAAGATGTCAACGTTGGGCAGTAGCTGTCGGTGATCTGTGGCTAACGCGGTCTTTGATGATGAAACCTGCGCTGTGAAGCAGTAATTATCTGACTGTATTGCTCTCCGTGGTCTCCGGATCCTCTTATGATTAGGACCTAACCCAGTGTCTGGCCCCCCCTCCGTTACAGATGTAATATTCTTTAAGACACACGGCCGCTGGGACCGATGCTCTGAAATAGGCTTGTAAAGACTTGTATTCTGTCTAATTTTCTCTCTTTTCTTCTCGTTTTTTTCTTCTCTTTGGTCATTTTCACTCCCTTCCTGTCATTTGTGCTTTGCAATTGTCCCTCTTTATCTCCTCCCTGCCACCATTCTTCACCCACTCCAACAATCATCTTTTTGATCTTCTCTTTCCTAACATCCCTTCCTGACCTCCCTTCTGCATCCTCCTACTCATGGCCACCCCCTCCTTCTTTAATTACTTTTTCCTCTCTCCCCTCTTTTCCTCCTCTTTATCATCTTTGTGTGGTCCTACTCTCCCTCTAACTTTATGTCTTCTCTTCTTTTATCTTCTCTTCCCAGGTCCAGAGTACGTCCTGGATGCCGCATCAACAATATGTTATGCAACCTACAGTAAGTTTGCATCCCCAGACCTTTATTTTATTATTCCTCCATATACCATCTGTTCATTTTGAATCTCCGCACCATGTTGTTGCATTTAATCCATTGCCACTTCTCCTTCCTTCTCACCTATTTGTTCTGTCCTAGACTGGAAACCAGCTACTTTAAAAAACTTGTTGGAACCAAACTAAATCTCTTTCTAGTTGTCAAACAATATAACTCGGTTCACTTGTTGTTTACATTTCAAATGATTTAAGCAGCATTTGATTGACACATCACCTCAAACGCACAACTGATAAAAGTAAGACAGCGCGTCCACCATGTACGTCCAAACAAGGTTCGGTCCAACACCTGGGTCCGTCTTTGCTGAGTCAGTCCTCGTGCGTCTTCACGAGACAGTTCCATGGGTTCGAGGGAGCTGAACAGATGATAGGACGCTGCTCCCTGCTGGTTTGAAATGACGCTGCATCTGGCAAAAGAAACATTTCCATGCACAAAATGTTTGGTTGTGACAAAAAGCAAAGGACCTGAGCAGCACCAAAGCACATGCAACGAAATGTTTATGTCGACAGGAGACCTAAGTGGTCGAACAGAATTGTGATTTCTAGGATGTATGCACTTCAAATTGTCAAAGCTCTTTAAGTTACACACATACCGACATATAACTCTGACAAAACCCAAACATATATATGTATGTGTATATATATATATATATATATATATATATATATATATATGAAAACATAAGAGCTTGGTGTAGGTGCGCGGTCGATACTGTGCGCTCACCTCTGACTGAGCGCAGTACACAGTTATAGTAACAGAGCTTCAGTCTGTGCCGATGTTAAAAAAACGACATGAACGTTCTGCACTTTCACCAGTTCATGGACAGATTCCTCTTCAGGTCGGATTGGCTGCAGTTCCTTTCTCACAGCACAAAAAGGAAAACATCGGGCGTGAGTGTTGATTTTAGGACCGAATAAAAACCATTTCCAAAGCACTAATAGGGAGGATTTTTCTATAAAATCAAGCTGTTTCCACATAACAGACATTACTGTAAAAAAAACAACAGTTTTTATACCTCCAGATTCAGTAATGCTCCATTAGAGCTGTAGGAGGACGGCGGATGTACATTTAAGTGAGGAATTGTCAAATATAATATCTGACAAGATAGTTTGTAAGAGATCCTTTGCTTCCCAGCTCTGTTCTCTCCTGTCTGTCTCCCTCCCCTCGTCGTGACTGCCAACTCCAACCCAAACCCCGCTGCTGTCATGTCTGATTAAAATTACGTGCGTGACAGAGGATAATACCCTTTTGTATATGTTTTCAAACAAATGTCCCATCTCATTATGTGGCGGGCCACTTGATAGGACTTCCTCCGACTTGAGATAAGAGGGGAGCTGGAATCGGGGATCGTAGAGAGGGAGATAAAAATAAATAAATGTGCTTGACACAGAGAGGACATGGGAGACAGGCCGACGCAGGGGAAGCAGCGAGAAGAAGGGATTGCAAAGAATAAATCAAGAACAAAGAGAAGAAAACAACAGCTGCAAAAGCATGTCTGGGCTTGGCACGCCTGTTCCCTCGACTTGTCTCGGCCCAGACAAAATCCCTGTTAAACAACAAAAGCGAAGGCTCGTCTTTGTATTTCCTGGATCCAGACGAGCAAATGAAAGCTGCATCAGGGAGGGAGACTCCGACTCAGCAGCTGAATTCGGTTCCTATGGCAGCAGAGGTTTGGCCGGTGCGTCTCGCTGCCGTACCACAGCTAATGACTCATAGCGTGGATTAACGGTCATAACGGTTTGTGCTCGTTGGCAGATTTAGGTTAATGCACGTAGACACACCTCTGCAAACGGCTCCGACAGCAGTCGGTCACATCGCTGCTCACACACAGTACCGAAGGCTGCTGGGGGAGCAGATGACTCAAGTTAAAAAGGTGAATATGAGAGTAGGTAACCCCCCCCCCCCAACCACGTGTAGCTAGGCAGACAAGGAAGGCGGCTCACTAAAGAGGGAAAGATTTGGGGGGGTTCAGGCATTCTGCAGTTCATTTGCAGTAGTAAACCCAGATGAGATCACAGCTGAGCTCATGTCAGGCGCGGTACTTTCTAGAATCCTACTCATCCACGTTACGCGAGCACCCGAGGATGTCGCAGTCATGCGCAGAGGAACGTCCGAGTTTGTTCACGCATTTGGAGGAAATAGAAAGATGAAGAAACGGGAGCTAGAGGGTGTTTCAGACATGGATCCCCTCTCACATCCTCTGCATGTGCTCTCATGCCAGCAGCAGTTGGCAGTTTGCTCAATAAACGGGCGCCATTATCATTAATACTGTGTGTTTGATGCCGCCCGCAGCGGTCTGCTCGGCGTAGTGACGACGGGGAGGATGACAGCGAACCGGGGGGGGGTTACTCATTTCTTCTTGTCTCCAGACTGACTGTCTCACACACTCATTTATTGCTCGTGTCCGAAAAAAAAGACGGTCACATACTGGAAAACATCCCCCCCAGAGCCGAGGGTTTGTAATCGCTCGTAAGAGTAAACACGAGCAGACAATTAGTCCATTTGCTTCATGGGGTTTTCCCTCTCTGCATGGACGCCCGCCGTGCACATGTATGACACCAGAGAAAGCACGAGGGAGGGTGACGAATCATGAAATGAGAGAATGCATTATCGTGATGGATGAAACGCCTCGGTATTAGATTCTGGACGCTAAATCGACCCGCCTCAGCCCGAGCTGCATGCTGGGCTGTTGTAGAGAGAAGTGCACGTGCTGTGCCACTGACGAGGAATGTGGAGGACAGATCGTCAGGTGTCTGGGCCCTCACCACCGTCAGCAGCTCTGATTATCAGTGTGTGTGTGACGAACCGACGCTGACAGACACGTCTGACACCGTCATGTTACTAGAACATTCTCTGTGCGAGGGTGACGAGCTGTACAACAAGACCGTTGCCTAAAATACCTGAATCTAACACCCGTGTTGCTCTGACACCTCGTCACTCGAACGCGGGACTGACACGTGCTCATGGGAAGTGTAGTTTAAGAGTCGTCACAAACGAGCAGCGTCTCCCGCTGTTGCCTCACGTCGTGAGGAGTGTCCCGTTGGATCCGTACAGAGCCGTTGAGCCGTACAGGAAAGGTGAAGCTGAGCTCTTCACTTTGAGCAGGTTGAACCGTAAAAGCCCCGCTGCTCCTTTCAGCAGCGTGTTCCCTCAAAGCCTGCCTGAGACGTCGGCCGACAAGTTGCATTGCCACAAACAATCTCAAATCCTTTGCATTCATCCAATTTAACGGCACTGGAGGTGTCAGGTGTTTTATTCCAGGTGTTTTTTTTTTTTTTTTGGGGGGGGGGGTTGACAAATTGTGACAAATCATGGCTTGTTTGCCAAATGATTAGTTCTCCCCTGAGGAGACATTTGTTTTGATGCTCATTGTCCCTTTCCTGTCATTTCCTCCCCACCATTCTTCTCTCCTCCATCATCTCCCCACTTGTGTCACGTGAACACGATTGTTTCCCCTCTAACTCCTTCTGTCTCCCCCTCCTCAGGGCGCTGTGATCACCCCGGCGGCGGCCATCGAGCCCAGTTTGTCTCTTCACCCCTCCGGTGTGATGGCTCCTCTCACCCAGCAGATGAACCACCTGTCTCTGGGCACCACGGGCACTGTGAGTCCCCTGAGAACCTGCGACCTGTTTGTGTCTTTGACCTTTAGTTTATCTCCTTCATGTCTGCTGTGGCAGAAAGGATCTGGCAATGAGACCTCGTAGCTCGTTTGTAGTTAAATTACAAAATAAACTCTATTCATTTACATCACTGGAGCCAAATGTGTACTTAAAGTGCATTTACTTATGGAAATATTCATGCTTGATTTTTTTTGTTGCATCAGAAAAATCTAGTCACATATTTGACAATTTTATTTTATTTTTAATTTTGGTCTTTTTTTTTTCCCTGATTTAGTGCGTGAATGAATGATGAGGTTAATTGGTGTTTAGTTTGACAGTGGTCAGAAACCGTTCATTCAACATTTAGAATATTTGATAGTAAAACTGATAGTCATCGAAACAGTTACACTACTGTTACGTTTGTACTTGTACTTGTAACTTGTTACATGTGCAGAGGAACTAACAGTGTGTGCAAACAGCAACATTCAAAACAGAATAATCATCATGTATCAATGTGACCTCGAGGAGCCGCAGCTGAAAGTCGCAGCGGGATGGAAAGCGAGCGTTAATATAGTTTAATATTTTAATATTAGTGTATTGAATCGTGTGTCTGTGTGTGTGTGTGTGTGTGTGTTTGCCCACAGTACATGCCTGCTGCAGCTGCTCCTATGCAAGGAACCTACATTCCCCAGTACACTGCAGTGCCTGCCTCTGCCATCACAGTGGAAGTAAGGAGTCACACATCACACAGACAAAAGCTCATTCAAAGCGTCGTGTCACATCTGTGTGGGCCGAGGTGAAATTTATATGAAACCCCCAAACGCCAGAAGTATTTAAGGTCTTTTCAAATGAAGGTCAGAGTTCAAGTGGAGTGTGTTGGTTTTCTTTCAGGATGAAAGTCGTGTATTTCCGTGCGTCAGTCCTTTGTCCCATCGCTCAGCTCAAACATGTCACCCACCGATATCTGACTTGTCTCTGTGTTTGTGGGGTCAGGGCGTGGTGACGGACCCGTCTCCTCAGACAGCCGCCCCCTCCTCGCAGGACGCCAGCGGGCAACAAGCGCTATCGGTGGAGAACACAGGGGATCATGCCACAGCCTACACCTACCAGCAGACCAAGTGAGTCCGCAGCAGACAGGGAACTCCTGCATCCGTCAGCAGCAGTGGTGTGTCACACTGACCGTCTTTTACTGGGGGGAGCTACCAGAGCAACAGATGACTGAGTGTGAAATATATTGACTTGACACTGACAACAGGTCTGATTTGTCAGTGAATTCATTTCTCCGTTGAAGGAGGAACAATCATCTACCCGAGACCTCTGACAGAACGGTTCACACAACAAAACTCTGACGTCACTTTGTTCACCCTGAAATCAACAAAACTCTGCAGAAGGTTCCTGGTCTCACGGCTACTGAGATATTTGGTTTGATTTCTGTCACTTGACATGAAAATAAATCCTGATTTCAGGTGTAAACAAACTCATTTTCATTCTGACCTCCATTGGAACAACAACCTCCCCTTCCCCCCCTGGGTAGTATAGGTTTGGGAAATAAAACGAGACATCCATATTTTATTATTATTAAAGGTGAACTATGTAAAGATTGGCAGAATACCGACATCTAGTGGAGCCGCATTGGAATTGCAAAACAAAATAGCCGGGTTGCCAACTGCGTCAAACAATCAGTCTGCACCATCCATGTCAAGTGATGAATCTCACAGAACAACTTTGAATTTCAGCTAAATACAGTTTAAAACATTATTCAACATTAGCACAGATATCCATTATCAACTAGAGACATATCTCCAACAACCACCTATCACCAGCCTGCTATCATTCATTCTTTTCATCCTGCCTGCTTAGGATTCTCTCTGATTTGCGTGATGATTTGACAAACATCCGACGGAACATCACAGTATGTTGATGGTCGTCTACGAGACCTGTGTGAATATAAATACATAGATATATAGACACTGACCTCAGTGGTGAAAGAGAACTGACAATACTGGACAGGACAGGAGGACTGAACCGACTCCTTTTACTGGGTGTGGAGGTGGACGGTTCACGACCAGTGATGTCATATCTAGGGTGAAGGTCGTAGAATAACAACAAGTAACGTTGAAGAGGGGTTTGGCTGACAAGTAATGTTAGCTAAGTTAGCTAGCGACTTAGCTTCTTACTGATCGAAATCACCATTCCCGTGTTGTCCGTGTTTTGAAGCCAAGGAAATCCTTTGAGTCCATCCAGCGTCTGCTTCTTCAATATTGACTCTGTTTTTTGTTCTCCGGTTATTCTACTTCTGTGATTCATAACTCCGGGGCTGTGAAGCCGCTGCAGCAGACAGAAGACTTCGCCGTCTGTGACGAGCACAGAGACAGAATCTGTCAGGTCACAATGCACCAACCGCTAGTGGTACATGTACATGTAAACATAAACACACTGTCAGGACCGTAAATAAATATAACAAAATTAATTCACACAATATTTTTTTTTTTTTTTCAGGAAAAGCTACACTTTGACTCGGTGCCCCCCTTTTTTTTAAATATAGCTTTTAATAAAAAAATCGACACACCCCACCTTTAACTGTAAACTGCAAACTAAACCAGTGATTTAACTGATGAGTTTTTCCTCTTCAGGCATGAACACACCAACAGTTTTGATGCTGTTTTTTCCTCCTTCAGATAACAGCGTTGGTCGGGATCATTGCTGCGATTGCCTTTAGAAGGACTTCACAACAAAGAGAATCTAAATGAAACAAGGACAACAACAACAACAACAACAACAAAAAGATGAACTGGACAACAACGAAGGGAGAGACGATTCCTCCGGCGTGTGCAGGCACCAAACAAAAGACGAAATCAAGAAAAATACGTCATTTTTACATTGGTTGCACCAAGACAAAGACACAAGAAAAAAGAAACAACGATGAACCTGAGGACAATGAAATCAAATGCAGTCTGCAACTATGAGTTTATTATTTCTCGTCAGGAGACTGGACTTCGCCTCCAAAGGAAAGAGTACCGACATAGACTGAAATCAAAAGTTGTACAGGAGAAAAAAAATGAACATTTGAATGTGCAGGTAGATTTTCAGACTTTTCTATTAAAAAGGAAAGGAAGTAAAGTCTAATAAATAGACAGGTCGTCTTCCTTTGATATTAAGCTATGTCATGTTCATCCTTTTTATTATTTGAGTAGTTTTATAGAATATCAATTGTAAATCTTTATTGCCTTAATTTTCTCAAACCTTGGGAAACTTTCCATTGTGTTGAATTATTACAAAAAAGTGAGTGGTTGAATGATTTCAGAGGTTCCTGTGGCTTCTGGGAGCCTTGGAATCTTAAAGCTATCTGTACAGGATTAAAAAATGAGGTGTTTGTATGAAGATGATTGTAAATTATGTGGTGCAGTGCAACTGATTCTGTTTGGAAGAGGAAAAATGTCTACGCAACTTTGGAAGGGTCAGTCCTACTTCCTGGAAAATGCAGTCTATTTTTATCACAGGATACTTTTGTTCCTCCATTGCATTTGTTGGGTTTTTTTTATGTGCCGTCAAACTGTTTTGTTTTGTTTTTTTTTTTTGCTTTGTGTGCTTTGCTTGTCTCACTGCAAAAGAGAGAAAAAAAGAGGAATATTTCTGACTTTGACAAAAAGCAGGAAAGTGATGCTAGAATTTTGAAATGTGCAACAGCAATAGTTTTAGTAAAACTGTTGACAGTTTCTTGAGTCTTTCATAACTGTTGAAAAAACGAGGCCGAACGGTGGCAGATTTTATACCAAAGATGAAGAAACTAGGTAGTGACGAGATCTTCCTTGTGTTGTGTTCCCTTTTTATTTCAGCCTCTCAACAACTGCTTTGCTTTGACTTGACGTACAGCACGTCGGTGGCCGGTGGCATGCTTCTGTCCCGATCAGGAACATTTACACATTTTCTCTTTCACTCAGACGTGGTAGAAACCGGTGCTGTATCATCTGTGAGCAACTAGTTCTGTTGGTATAGAAATGGGAATCATTTGGTCAGTGTGTTTCTGGAACCCCGTGAATTATTAACGGTTGCACATGGACCAGTCCACAGCGACATGCAGCGACATGCAGCGACTGTGACTGCGAGCGAAACTGGAGATGAAATCTCTACATCGGCACACGGTTCTGAAACAAATATAAGCCATGAGAGGGTGTAGGACAGAGGGTGTAGGGTGTAGGACGGAGGGTGTAGGACAGAGGGTGTAGGACAGAGGGCAGAGGGTGTAGGACAGAGGGTGTAGAGGTGTAGGACAGAGGGTGTAAGGTGTAGGACAGAGGGTGTAGGACAGAGGGTGTAAGGTGTAGGACAGAGGGTGTAAGGTGTAGGACAGAGGGTGTAAGGTGTAGGACAGAGGGTGTAGGACAGAGGGTGTAAGGGTGTAGGACAGAGGGTGTAGGACAGAGGGTGTAGGACAGAGGGTGTAGGGTGTAGGACAGAGGGTGTAGGACAGAGGGTGTAGGACAGAGGGTGTAGGACAGAGGGTGTAGCAATGTGCGGACTGTGAAGTCCATCGAGACAAATGTAAATTGTGATGTTGGGCTATAGAAATAAATTGAATTGAAAGTGAATTGAGAGTAGTTTACTGGTGCGATGATCTCGGTAAGAGGAAAGGCCGTTTCAGTTGAACTCATTTATGTACTTTATATCATCCTCTGACGACAAGGAGAGTTAACATGTCTTTTTAACTTTTCTTTCCTCTCGTTGTATGGTGTTTTTGTTTCTTTCTTTTTTTTTTTTTTTTGACGCGTGAGCTGCTAAAAACATGTTGGTAAAATGAGGTTGTCTTGGGCGGGCAACTGTTTCAGGCCAATAACACAGTTCCTGTTCACTGTTTTCAATGTCTTGACAGAAAAAAGAGAAAAAACAAGAAAAAGAAAAAAAATGTGGCCATTTACAAGTAAAGGTAAGAAATGTTGCTGCTTACGATGATCTTCCTCATTTCTCAGATACATGAAATCTTATAGTAAACTAAATTATTTTCACTCATTGAGAGTAAAAAGAAGAAAAAAAAAAGACAGCCCCTCCACCAATGAAAGGACGCTGAAACAAAAGCACCGTTGAACCAAACTCAAGCAGATACAAACCTCTATTGGAAAATAAATTATTGAAAAAGAGAGAGAGAACATGACGAGAAAAAAAATACTATTTATGAGATTTTTTTTGTACAGGTGTTTAAAAGAAGATGCAACAGAATAACTTTGATGATGCTATTTTTTTATTTGCTTGGTCACATCTGCCCTCCATGTCATTCAAACCGTGATTCTGAGAGTGTCTGTAGAACCAGTGGGTGTTGCTGTAGTTTCCGATGTCTCTTTTGTTATTGTTTTCTTTTTAGACAAATATTTCAATAAAAAGGTTTCAAGTAGTCGGTTTTCATATTTGCATACGTTGCGTGTACCATCTCTTACCACTAGAGTGCACTATAGTACAGTGTGCTTGTGTGAGAAAGAGTGTGTATTAGTACCCCTTCAAAGTACAACATTGCAGTTTGTTGTGTGGATTTACTTCAAAGTTCAATCATCTAGTTCAATCATCTAGTTTAAATAATTTCTGTATTTAATCACGCCTGTCCAGTATCGACCGTTGGAACTGGGCGAGTGGAGAGGACAAATACCAGATCTCTTCTAATCCTACACACACACACATTTGACATTATGTAAGACAGAAAGACAACACAGTCCATTCTCTGCTTTATTATCTCCTCCATCGATGAATAAATTGGACTGAAGGAGTCGTCAGTAGGAGTACGATGAAAACATGGCAGACACAGTCAGTGCATCACATGAGGATCATGCATAATTCTGTCCGATACGACGGAAGTGTTATCACATGAAGTACAACCAAAGTTAGCAGACACACATATTCTGTCAGTTCATCTGTTTTCTCTATTGTTCCCCTGTCGTGAGGGACGTCAAGTCCAACGTCACGTTATTTTCTAGTTTCTGAATGAAAGAAGCCAAAAGCACCATCAGCTCCCTGAATTCTGTGACTGACAGC
>CAAKHB010007368.1:71431-81488 GCA_901007665.1 Aeoliscus strigatus
GTAAAATAGCACGAAATATATAGAAAACTAAAACTACCACATAAAAAATTTGAGTCAATACTTTTATTGTCTCTTTCACAGTAAAGGCCTTTGTCAACTGAATGTTTTCACTGTTTTCCCGTATTCCTGTTGTTACCTTGAGCCTGAAGCAAACCAGACCCATGACGACCTCCGCACAGATCTCAAACCTCTTGTCTGCTCGTACCAGACTCTCAAACTCTTTGGCCAGACCGACTTGCTGTGAACACAACAGACAAACAACAACACAGTCAACATCAATATTAAATCTCATCTATGTGCAAACCATCCATGACAATGATGTCGGTCATGAAACAGGAAGTGAAGACATGTTGGTCTCATGCAGCCTCTCTCATGTGGACACATACCGTGTTGGTCCACTAGAGGGCAGTGCTGCATCGTGACGGTCAGCATAAAGACGTGCACGTGTCTTTCACGGTTTCCAATATTTACAGTCGCTCTTTACTTGAAATTTATTTTATCATTGATTGAATTATCTGCAACTGTATAAAAAAATCCAGAAAGTAATTTACTGCCAGGAAATTCAGTCAGATTGGTCCTGAGGACTCAATTTGAAACGTTAGAGTAGCTCATAAAACGTAATTTAATTCTGGTCAAAAAGCAGCTGAGACGTCAGATTGAGACGTCACCAGCTGGTCGACCTCCAGCCTGGAATTCACCATTTTTAATTATTTGTGTCATCATCATGATTAATTCATCTAATTCTATTTTCATCCCTTTCCAGTGTGAGCTGAATATAACTGTGTGTGTGTCAGACGTCATGACTCAGCATCAACACGTGTTCGTTTGTGACACAGTAGTATTGTTTTCTTAATATCATGATACATATTGTCTGGTTGGACATTAATATGACATCATACTATGTATTATTTTATATGTTACACACATAGATAGTCTGATAGTCCCAGTGTTTCATGTAATCGTACAGAACAATCTGGAACAACGTGTCATGGGTTAGGGCCTCAGGGACCGCTGCTTCCTCCACTGCCTCATTGAAAAGGGAGAGTAAACACAAAACAGGCTCATTTGATTGACAGAGCAGACTGGAGGGATGAAGATGAAGATGAGGAGGAAAGACAGGCTCGTGGGGACGGAGCAGCCGGAAGTAAAGACAGAAGAAGGAGGAGGGGAAACGTAGGAAAAGGTTACTATAAAAAGAAGATGGAGAGCAGAGACGTATATGACGGATGGAAACACAGAGGAGGCACCGAGGGACTTTAGAGATTAGGAGGGGTGAGACGAGGGAGAACAGAGGGAGAGATGGGAGGAGGAGGAAGGGGGAGACGTCAGTCGGACACAGAGAGCTGCAGGAACACACAAACGGTACCTTGCGTATGTGCGCCTGCAGTCCGTTGAGTCCGTACATACGGAAGACGAACCACATTTTCAGCGAGCGAAACCTTCTCCCCAGTGGGATCTGCCAGTGCTGAAGGACACAGTTGGTTCAACGCGGCTTCTTTTTCATCTCCTGAAGAAACGTGCGTCTTACCCTGTAATCTGTGACCAGTCCTGTCAAAGACAAGCAGACCAGTGAGTCATGGAGCAAACATAGATAAATGTCACGTCAGAGGCAGACAACATGTCGACGGGGACACGTCCAGGTGCTGCTTCCCTTCACAAAGATGGCTGCCGCTAATAACCGCTAATTAGATGGAGGAGGACAGACTGGACGAGCGAGGTGCCGAAGAAACGTGGGAGGGAGCTGATCGCCTTTCTGTTCATGTCACAAACTAATTACAGCGCAGACGTAGGCCTCACACACACACACACACACACACACACACACACACACACACACACACACACACACACTCTAGGTTCATGTAAAGTTCTTAACGGGTGTCTAATTTGATCTGATTCAAGTCACAAACTGACAGGAGACAGATTTACCACAGTCCACTGAATTATGAAATGAACATGTCGACACACGCGTGTGTGTGTGTGTGTGTGTGTGTGTGTGTGTGTGTGTGTGTGTGTGTGTGTGTGTGTGTGTGTGTGTGTGTGTGTGTGTGTGTGTGTGTGTGTGTGTGTGTGTGTGTGTGTGTGTGTGTGTGTGTGTGTGTGTGTGTGTGTGTGAATCGATAAGACAGTGATTACGACGTTTACCTGACTCCTGGTTTTCATGTTTCAGGTAAAGAGGTTCCACCTTGAAGGCTCCGATGATGTCCGACCTCTTCTTCACCCTGTCCAGAGGTGTTCACACACACACACACACACACACACACACACACACAGGTGGCATCAGCAGCAGCAACAACACAAAACACCAACGTAAAATGCACCAGACTTGTTTTTTTTAACTTTGTTCTTTTTCCACATCAGAAACGACTTCCTCTCCACCCCTCCAGTGTCTCATCCTCAGGTTCTAGAACATTTACGTATGAACGTTCTACTTCTGTTGTACTTCGACTTCTCTGTTCAAAAGTATCAAAAACTTAACTATATTAGAGATTAGAAAAAAAACAGGACATTGTCGCTCTGGCGGAATGTTTCTTAATAATTGACATACAAAGTTTTATTTTAAATAACTTAAAGGGCCTTTCTGCATTTTCATTTCTCTGGTATGACTTGTTGATGAGTTTTATATCATATTTGTCATCTACGTTGATATCGATAGCGGCAGTGAGACATCTTTATCTCCATCTTGTGCTGGTTTTGTTTGCCGCTGACAGACGGGGCAGCTGTCGTTCTATTTTTACTGCCCCGGTGATTGAGGTGGAGACGGACATCGGCTCCGTGATGACGCCAAACGGTCGTTGTGACTCTACAGGACCTGTGGTCACGGCTGCACCGCTGGGATGCTGTGATGGATCCTAACGACACCGGCGCTGAGACTCACCACATGGCGGAGCAGTCGAAGTTGACGAGAAGCCACTTGTGAGGGTTGAAGTTGAAAGAGTCTGCAAACTTTAAAAAGAATGAGAGAAGGACATTCGATTCGACCGACGTGGAAAACAAACAAAAAAAAAAACATGAGCAAATGATCCCAAGATAAAAAGAAATGAGAACTGGAAAAAAAATACCAAAAAGACTCAATCTCACAGTATGTCAACATATTTATGAACGATTACATGAGATTACACACTGAGGAACCCGACCACGTCCAAATATACACGTTAAAGCAAAACAAAGAACATGTGCAGTTCCAGGTGCACGTCGGCAGTGAAAACTGAACGTATCAGACTATGATCGGTGTATTCGCTGTGGTCTACAGGCAGAAGATGCTCCTGTCACAGGCGCTGACTCTTCTACCGTCTCCAGTCACGGCAGCGTTGTCTCTGACTGCAGCAGCCGCCGTTTATATTTGAAACGAAGAACAGGGACATTCAGGCACCGCGCAGGAGAAGGGACTCTTCCCTGGGAGGGTTTATTTCAAGTTACACAAACATTCTCTAATCTAGGCCTCATCTTTTTGTTTCACTATCTTTTGTAATATCCTTTTCTCCACCTCCACAAATGCAATAAGGCGGCGCGGCGGAGACAATGTGAGACAGTTGCCATGCTGACTGATTCAAAGAGGAATGGTTGCCCATCACTAATATCCTAGCAACCAAACCTCCTGCCCACTTCTCTCTCATCCAAAAACACAGAGGCCCTTCTAATGTTTTCTTCTAAGTTACAACAATCGGCCCAACGTGTGAAGTGGCGTCTGTGTCCTCCGTCTCTCCACCGACCACCGCTGTGTGGCTAATAAACAGTGATATATGTACAAAGGTCTCCTGCTGCCTCAGGAAATTGCTCTCTCCTTATCTCTGCGTCTCTGCACAGCTCGGGGAGCAACAGCTGCCCCCGCGTCCTCAAAGGGTGGATTGATGCTCCTGCATCCTTGGTGGATCGTTGGGCCTTTTGCTCACTCTGCCGTGCTTCCTCCTTGACATTAACACGACGCCACGTTCAAACAGACGTGAAGCAGCGGATGTCGATCAGCGCCCAGTCGGCGGTTGCGCCCATCGACGCTACAACTGAACATCAGCCTTCGCGCATGGACGAGGTCTTAGAATTGACATTTTGTTAAAATGGACGTTTACGCACCTCGATGCCGTTCAACAAGGGCCTGAATTCAGGACAGATGAAAGCGCTTCCAGCATATGCTGCATCAACATGCATCCACATGTTTTCCTCATTACCTGCAGCAGACGAGGCACAGAACATCTGGTGTCATCTCGGAGGACTGTAAGAACCCTTACCGACTGTTTCGAGAACAGTCCGTTTCCTAATTAATTCTTCGATAAATGAGCACGATGTGCCTCCGACTTACATATGGGCCCCAACTCCAGGATGTGATCAAACGCACACGACGGCGTGGTGCCAAGAGTGGCACAGAACTGAAAACATACAACACATCGATCATTCTGTGATCAGAAAACAGGACGTGTGGGATTGAAAAAATAACACTGCAAATATAAGAAGCGTGTACATGCTGAGCTCTAAAACTCCACAGCACCTCTGTGACCTCCTGGAGGTGAGTGAGTACGGATGTCCTTTGACTTTTGTGTTCACTTTCTTACATAGCAGGGGATGAGTCCGTCGGCTTTGTCCTTTTCCACCATCTTCTTGAGCAGATCCCCTGTGACGGCGTACCTGCTGTCGGTGGGGACCTTCCTCATCGTCACCCCCCCGATCAGACCGGCACGCTCCACTGAGGAATGGGCCTTTTGATCAGAACATCACAAGACCAAAGGCCTAGTTTATGAGAGCTAGTTAACAGATTTAAAATAAAAAACCAACCATGAATAGAATGCAGCAGAACAGAATCAGAGCGACACACAAACGGGTGCACACGGCTGTCCAGAGCAAAGAAATGAACGGAAACAGAAGAAAGTTCAAAGGAATTAAGTACGTTAACGCAGTCAAGATTAAACCAAAGTCATTTCCATTTACCATTTCCATCTGAACTAAATACCGTATGCCAACGACTTTCATTTGTAACCGAGTAATAGAAATGTTGATGGGTAGAATTGTTGGAAAAGCATTTCAACGTGTTTCCTATGGAGGGTCGAACCTGACAAACAGGAACAGGCCAGTTAACGTCATGAACGTCACATATCCTCAGCAGCATTCACGAGCAGTAGTTACTTACTAGTCGGGTTTGACGACACAACACGGTTCTTGAGCCTGCAGAGGGAAACGACGCTCTGCTCTCCCTGGAAAAGGTCTGTTTGGCCCTCCGGTGACTTACTAACTCAATCACAAAACCCAGCCGAGGATTTAACCTGATCACAGCCACACATCTCTCTCAACCGCTGAAAGACTGCTGAATCTGTGTTTGTAAATGTATCTGAGAACCTCAGCAGTCAGAGGTGGACAGTAACGGTGAACTCCTTTCATGTCCAAAATGTTAAAGAAAGAGAGCCGATGACACCTGACGACGACCACGTGTGAATGTGGAGAAGATGGAAGTGTCGTTCTCACTTGCTCAGATGTGTACGCCACCAGTTTGGACAGAATTTCAGCCTCTTCCCTCTCTGGATTGGCGGCCTGGACCCGACGGATTGTTTTACAGCGGGCGGCGAGCAAAGACATCAGAGTGGCCTCGCTGGCTGTTCCCTGTTGGACAAGTAGAGGAACACTGTTCACCACGACCCAAACGTGATGGCGTTCCAGCACTGTGGTTTCTGCTGTGAAATCTTCATCAGAGGATGAAATTGTAGTGAGAAGTGTTTGAGGCTCATCATCCTGGCAGGCTAACATGCTGAAAAGTGTTTGAGGCTCATGGATGAAGTGAAGCGTGCCTCCGAAGGCACCTGGAGGCATCAACGCCAGGAGAGTCGATGCAATGTTCAAACCGTTTAATCAATGAAGACAAAAGTGGTAATACGAGTAATACGAGCTTCGGTCATTTGTGTTGGCACAAACAATAATCTTTGACCTCTGAGACGTGTGCAACCCCACGGAAAGCTGTCCATAAAACCACAGAATGATCAGGAACTTCCTGTCCTTTCACTGCTTTCCAGACAAAACAAGGAGATATGAGCGGTGAGCAAACAGCAGCCGGGTCGACCTCAGGAAAGACCGACTGAGACAACAAGTGGGTGTGACATAATCACACGGCCGCTGCATATTTATGGTTTGGAACTGTGATTCGGCTCGTTTGAATTATAAAACACGCCTGACAAAGGTGTCGTTCACTACTACTGTTTACTACTTTGAAATGACGGTAATTAACCTGCTGTGAACATCTAGCGGATCTCCATTTAGTGTCACGGAAGGGGGGGCGGTGTTTCTGACATTATTATGAATACCCACTCTGATGAAAATGTGGAATGTATTTTAGATTTTATTTGTTTTAACCCTCTGTGTTTGATATAAGGTTCACTGTAATGTGTGGTCACGATGCTCATTAGCCCCAGTGCGCTGAGAGGGGGCCCATTTGTTGCCATAGTGAGCTGGTAAGCTGCACTTAAAAAGGAGAGTGACAAGACAGAAACAAAAACAGGGCGATGAATCACATGCACACACACACACACACACAGGTGGTCATAATAGAAGAGGCATGAAATGATCCGTCATCGGAGTGCACTCTCATGCTCCACTCCACGCTATGAGCACACACACACTCATTTATAGACAGCGTCTGCTGACTGTGTGTCAATGGAACACTGCACTAATGTTCAGCCAGGACAGTCTGCCTGTCTGTCATCTGTCTGCCAGTCGATGACGAATTCAAAGGCAATTTCCTGACAATTTTCCTTTGACGCGAACCAGGGAGAAAAACAAAGGACAAATCAATGACGGACAAATTAGTGATTAAGAGCTTTTTGCAGACACACAACTGGGTGAGCACGAGAGAACGCTTTTGCAAAGTGGCGAGTAAATTAGCGGAATTAAAGGCTGGCAAATACCTTCGAGATGTAAAAGGTTGTCGTTGTTCAGCAAGGAAGTGAAAAGAATGGTTGGTGTGGTGGGACTACTGGGACTAATACTGGGACTGGAGAGAACTTTGGTTCACGCATAAAAAACATTCTAGAATCATAATGTCATTGATTTAGTCAAAACAGCCAAATACCTGGATGACACCTCCTCCGTGGCCATCAGTCCCAGCTATGAAACACTCTGGCAGTCGCAGCATCTTCCCCAGCCAATCTAACATCACGGTTTCCAATTCGGTGCAGGCCGGGCTGGCAGCCTGAGAACACACGTTGCAAACTCAAGTCTAAAACGTCCCAGCTAACGTCCAGAAGGATCACGGAACGGTCCAGACAAAGTTATTACCCAGGAAAAGCCGATACAGCCAATTGCTCCGCACAGCATGTCGGCCAGCATGGCAGGATAAGAAGAAGCTGCTGGAAAATAGGCATAGAAGTATGGGCTGTGCCAGTGGGTCACCTGCAACCAGGCAAACACACAATAGATGAATATCTAAACCGAGTTCCTCGAGTGCTTTTACTGTTAGCTGTCTGCTGTTGAGATGAATTTGTGTGTCTGTTACGGGTAATGTGAAAAAACGGGTAAGATGCAAATTACCCAGGTTATTTTCACATCACCTGAAAAAATGGGGAGTTAGCAAACGACCCGACCTTCCAGGTGGTTTGGGTTAAAGTTAGGGGGAGTGCCAGCTAACGAATTATTAGCGAGCTAGGTATTTTAGCTAGCTACCGTATGTAGCTGGTAGCTAGCTTTGATAACGTTGATAACATTAGCTAGCTAGCTAGCTAGATGTAGTAGCTTTGCACATTACCCGAAAACACGGGTAGTTTTCAAACCACCCGTCCTTTCGGGTTGCATATGACCTTTTTTTCACATCACCCGTAACATATCTACAGGATGGTGTATCATTGGTGTAAGTCGAACATACCCCTGGCATTATGACTCTCTCCACATCTTTCATTACATCCTCATATGACTCTGGCTCCAGTGGGGCCTCAGTGGGGATCAAGGAACGAAGATACCCTGGCTCCACGTCGGGATAGACCGATCGTCGTTCCATGTTCTCGAGGTAGTCGGCCACATAGTCCACCATCTCCTTCCCTCTGCGCCGAAACTCTGCTGCGTCCATAATGCCACTGAAATATCACATGATGATAAATAAAGAGTGAACATGAGATTACGAGCACATTGGAGGGATTTCCCAGCAGCACCTTTAAATCTCAAGTCAGGTGCGAATCACAAGTCAAGCCACCATGAACAGAGGGGACATTGTCCTATCTCACACTCACGAATGGTATAAAAGGGAAAGGTTGGAGGCCAAGCCCCCACAAGGTGGTATGGGCACTCAGTATGGCTCTATAAAACACTGCAGACAGATACTTCTTTTCATGAGGAACGAGACATTGGTGTCCATCTCCTGACTGAAGTTTTCTGTCTTGTGGATTTGGGGTAAAAATCTGAGTCACAGGAGGAACAGGGGGTCAGCTGAGATGGACATCTTTAGGACAATGTCTGAAGCAACTTTGGCGGGCAGCAGTTTATGGAGATGGTGGAGCCGGAAATAAGACAACTAAAGGCATGGGAATAGGCAAGGGCTGCAGAATGGTGGTGAGGATTTTTTGTGTTTATGTTCACAAGACAAGCATCCACCATCTAAATCAATCTGATCTACTCTTGCCATTTGTCCCATCCCCTTCATGACTACATCTCATAGGCCCCTTGAACACAGTCTATGATTATTTTTAGGGTGGGGAAACACAGGAAATATTATCTTCCACCCCTATTCTGCGTATTCTTTTTCCCACACCTCCTGAGCCACTAGTCACAGGGGAAATACCGACCTCAAAAGATGGGAGGTGAAAATCAGGGGTATGCCTACAATACCTGAGCCAAGAAACATCCCCTTCTAAAATGGGAATCACCATCAGCTGAACCTGAGGTTAGTGGAGGGTCGAGTCCTTTGCCCACAGCTGGAGGCTGAGGAAGTGCTACCGAAAATAAAATCTAGCAGTAAAAACATACCTCTGCCATTTTTATAGTTAATCTAACATGGTCACAGGGACGGTCGCAGCAGCCTCAAAATATCCTCATGTTATGGAAAAGTACATTCCCACCAAGAGATGGGGTTGTGGGACCGTTCCTCTACTAAGGGTTTGTGAGAATAACAGAATATGAATTGATGAGATGGTTCAGCCGTGACTAAGTTCACATCCATGTTCGGGTCCAACTTCAGTGTGTGAATTACTCTGTATTAGCGTGGATATGTAGGTGCCAGACACCAGGGACCCACTGTGACCCCATCGACTGAACTGTCTTAAAGTGAATGAAGACAGCAGCAGGTGGATCCTTTAGCGGATCAGCTCTCCTCCCTGGATTCATTGTGCTTCAAGATGAGATTTTAAGTCTATCAATGGATAGATCGACGTCCCAAGGCTCAGAATCCGAATATGACTGTGACATGCATGCAAGACCTGCAAATTTGGGCAAAAGGGTTATTTGAGAGGGTTAGGGTCAGGGTAAGGGTTAGGGTTAGGGTTAGGGTAAGGGTTAGGGTTAGGGTAAGGGTTAGGGTTAGGGTTAGGGTTAGGGTTAGGGTAAGGGTAAGGGTAAGGGTTAGGGTTAGGGTTAGGGTTAGGGTTAGGGTCAGGGTTAGGGTCAGGGTTAGGGTAAGGGTAAGGGTCAGGGTTAGGGTTAGGGTTAGGGTTAGGGTTAGGGTTAGGGTTAGGGTTAGGGTTAGGGTTAGGGTCAGGGTTAGGGTTAGTGTCAGGGTCAGGGTTAGGGTTAGGGTAAGGGTTAGGGTAAGGGTTAGGGTTAGGGTTAGGGTAAGGGTTAGGGTAAGGGTTAGGGTAAGGGTAAGGGTAAGGGTCAGGGTTAGGGTTAGGGTTAGGGTAAGGGTAAGGGTTAGGGTAAGGGTAAGGGTTAGGGTCAGGGTCAGGGTTAGGGTAAGGGTTAGGGTCAGGGTTAGGGTCAGGGTTAGGGTTAGGGTTAGGGTTAGGGTCAGGGTTAGGGTAAGGGTTATTATACGAACACACCAAAATTTCCATGTACAGTGAAGCAAAAATATATTCTGCTGTATTCCGCTGGCCGTTCAACCTCTCATTGGCTGAGCACTCGGTCCCCTCCATCTGGAAGTCCTCCATCATTTGCCCTG
>CAAKHB010007368.1:105862-123635 GCA_901007665.1 Aeoliscus strigatus
AGTTAGCAAGTCATCTCTTCATAGACTCCCAGACTCGCAGGACATTTTTTGCCCACTCCCAGTCGGGCAGGAACGGAACACCCTCCTAACCTGGCAGAAAACCGTTTTTTCACAAGCGTTGTGTCTTTGGATGAACTGGAACACAAACATATAAACACAGGTATCACCTGGAAATTACATCACCGTGAACTTGGATATCCACATTATGAGTCTAAACTTAACCACAGCCGTCAAATTAACCTCAACCGTCTGCAACCACAAGGACGCAGCCTTGTCAAAGCAAATCTAGCAACATTTTCTTTTAGTTTTGTTACAGATTAAATTCCCTCCACTCTCCCCAAATTCTGTCACCTTCTACATTTAGCTCTAACAGCTCTGCATGTCTTTGTCTTCAAAACAAACAAAAAAGAACTGTGGTCATTGATAAGCTGATTTGGCTCACACAGCTGACCCCAGCTCCATATTCCCATTAACAAGTGCCCTCTGTGAAGACCTTCTGACTGTAAAGCGCTGCTGTGTGTGGTCTGGGCCGCCCATGGAAACTGATGTCCGGATGATGAGATGGAGACACAAAAACCTGAATGGGCTTTGGACAATTGGCCGTCCCCATTGAGCGCATGTAGTCAGCAGGAGTGGGAGGCAGTCGCCAAGAAAACTCTGCTGACTCATGAGGAAAGGGGATAGTGAACTGTCCCTCGTCATCCAATTACCACGTCAAATTAAGACCCAAGACACAGAGGCCTATCTGGGCCCAACGGAGCAAATAAGACAGAAAGGGATTCAGTGGTCAGGGGGACAGAGAGGGGAAAAGGGGAGGAAGCGAGAGCAGGGGAGACGAGGGGGTGGGATAGAATGAGAATGTATAGAATGAGAAACAGAGGAGGAAAAGATACAGGCTATAGCGGGGTGCAGTGGCCCGCTGCCATCTCTGTGCAGCCATGCATCAGACGTCCACAGTCAACTGGACTGAGAGCGCTCTGTCTATTAACAAGAACGTCCCAGTCCCAAGGGAAGCACCGAAAGTTGAAAACTACGAGTTGATTCTCAGACGTTTGGACAAGGTCAACCTTCATGTTAATTATATGTAATTATCAGGTACTTCTGATAATATAATAATGTAATATTCAGGGTCTGAATGGTGCCTCATTAATATTATTACTGAGTTATTTGGGAATGCTTTCGACATGTATGTGTGCTTCAAATAATAATGTAGGTGTAAACTGATCAGTACTGTACAGGCTCAAAACTGGGAAACTGTCAACTTTGATGGCTCTTTTTGGTCGAGCTGGTTGACGATACGGAGAAACACAGTCCTCAAACCCTTGGTCCTGATCAAGAGACAAAAGAAAAGTCTCAACTTTATTTACAGCAGCTGCCTAATGAGAAACAGCCTGCATGCAGCCAAATATTTGACCAACAGGAGTAAAAATGGGAGCAGATACTTCATTGTGCTCTGGAGTCGACTGCCAAAAAACCCTGGGCAGAAAATGTTCTCTCAGACCACTGCTGATTGGAAGCCTTTGTCCAATTAAGAGTGAGTGTGTGTGTTGGGGGGGGGATACAGGAGGAAACCAAAGGCAGGGTTTTTGCAATAATAACAATAATAATAATAACATTTTTTACATGTCAATCAGTGGACGTGACACACTGTGACCTACGATATAATACATTCAACTTTTATTGCCCCCATTTGTCTCTGACGTTATTTAACACATTTCCTAGTTAAAACACTCAGATCAGCAGCTACAACAATGCACTTTAACTACTTGTACACAAAATGTGCCAATAGCAAATTGCCGTTGCACCAGTTTGCTTGTTTACACACACACACACAAACACACAAAGCTGGCGTTATGTGTGATGTTAAATAGCGTGTGTTCATAATCAGAGGCATGATGTGTAACACATCAGTGCTTAAGTGTGACACTGTCCCGCCATCATGGCTGTCCCGGTTTAGTGGCGGAAACATTTAATACCCCCATTCTGTCTCCCAGCGTTTTATGCTGAACACTAATAACACCTCAGTATTCCTGCCGTACCAGGCTTTGTCTCAATGTGTGTTATGTCTCAAAATTCTACTTTTTCCATTCCGGAAAATCAAAAATTTGCTGATTATGATTTTGAGTGCATGTTTTCTGTTCACGTCCTCTCTGAATAAAACATTGATGACCTTTGACCCTGCACCTCCTACCAGACCATAATGGTAGTTAAATGCTTCATGTTCTAGCCAGAGATGAAATAACATTTGAGCCCTGTAAAGAAACAATGAATATGAAAAAACACCACTAATAAACGAAGACATTGCTGCTCTTTTTGAAAATTGCTGTAATAATTTATTCTAATTTTTTTCCCCTTTTCTTCCTCTTCACAGCAGTATCTCCAGAAATCTGAGCTGTCCTACTTTCCCTGAAGGAGAGAGAGGACAGACAGAGAGACAGAGGGAAGTCGGGGGGATGGCGAAGAGAGAGGGTGCGCAGTCTCCATGACCTACATGAGTCCAACAGCTCGGCTACGGCCAGATGAAATGCCTACAGGCTGCACATTGCTCTCATTGTGGATAAACCAACATACACCTGCACGCACACAGAAAACAAAAAACAAAATTTTATGTCCCTTTTATTCATGTGCAACCTCAGGAAAGTCCATTTGCCCAGACAGCCCGTATCCTCTAAAATAGAGACAGAGCACAGAGCACTGTCAGGGTTTCCCATTAGCGGCGCGAGTAATGGGATCTCACTCTTAGCCGGCTGAAAGTTGCGGCTTCTAATCTTACACTGACAGCCTCCTGGGACCAGAGAACGATGTCTGGGAGGTCCAGTCACACTCTCAGGAAGAACTTTTATTAATTTCTCTGCGGAACCCAAGTGAGGACTCGGTTATTGATGTGAAGTGTGAAGCGTCACGATGTCAGTATCTGTATCTGACAGCAGTTGACGTTTCTGTCCCTACGATTCATCCATATTTATTGAATATAGATTGTAATTTTGCGGACTAGTTTCAATAACATACAGTGTTGTAATATTTGTCCCCTGAGAATGAAGGACTGTATGTTAACACACACACACACACACATACACACACTCATCACAGTTCCCATCTGTTCATCCCACTTACGTTACCATATTGCAGAAAAATGTGACTTCTCTGAGTAAAAGTTACCATCTTGGTGTGCTACTAGCCGAGGGTTTCGCTCAGATGATCTAATAATCAGATATTGTCAAGACGGCCGTTTATTGTGACGATGGGTACAGATGTCAGATGTCTGGATTGAGCGTTCCTGACCTTCTCTCACCAGAGGCCGTCCAGTACTGTCCTTGCAGTGATGCTGTAGGTGAGTGCAGCTCTGTCATTAGCTCACAGCTCTGATGGGCTGTTCTTCATATGCAGCTTCCTGCAGAGGAGTAGGCGGTGGATGCTGCAGATGGCTTGGTGGTTGCAGTGATGATGACCTATTTTTTACGACGAGCATGTAAATTAATTTGGCATATAACAGGCTCATTTTAGGCCAATACCGTTTGTCAAATAATTTGCATAATTGTGATAGTTCTCTGAGAGTTGGCAATGGAATAATGACCTCCTCCAAGACGGACTTGACCCTGGAGGAGCTTGTCTTTTTGTGGTGACAACGTTTAAATGATATAACAATATTTAAACAATGGTTTCCAAATTCACGTTTTATAAAATAAAATACATATAATAAATAAAATAAAACAAACACGAGAAACTCAAATTGACCCTAAACAACAGTTTCCAAACCTTTTTTTAATGAAATAAAATAGAAAGAAATACATAAATAAACTCAAATAAAACACACAAAAGATGAATCTCCAATCAATCGTTCCAATCTTTAAGCGTAGGCTCTGAGCGGTCCACCGTGTCATTCTTTAAACTGCAATTTTGAAATTCTATTCATAAAATGTATAAAATCACAACCACCTTGTAAGTAATTATTCAACACAGGCCCTAAGTATGTGCGGGCGTCTCTGTGGCAGTAGCAGGTCTAGCTAGCAGGTCGAGGCATGGTTCTATTTAGCAGCAGGGGATTAATATGGACCTGACATGTGAGATGCTCCAGACTCGACCACAAACATGCCTGGCTCTCCCCCAGGTAGCATTTGTTCAAATGCAGCCAAACAATTTGTATTTCACAGCAGTGGAACCTGCAGAGCCACACATTGCCTTTATGTGGCGGATATGTTGGTGTAAGAAGTGAGGAACATCTGCTGACTGATGCTTACTGTGCTGACTGAATCCTCTCAATACCACTGTGAGTGCCAGTGTGTGTGTGTGCGTGTGTGTGTGCGTGTGTGCGTGCAGGCCTTGAGCTGAGACAAGGAATAATGAGGCCAACAGGCAGGCTTGCATTAAACATCCACACATGGATGCACACACGCAAAAGCTCAATAAAACATCCAGTCTATTATTTATATTCACAGCAGTTACAAATAATCACTACGACGTAAATAACCCACGTGGCATAAACTGTACAAATTGCACACGCACGCTGCCGGCCAACCAAACGTGACTAGATGATGATTGCACAAGACAGCAAGTGTGTGTGTGTGTGTGTGTGTGTGTGTGTGTGTGTGTGTGTGCATGTTCTACGTTTCACTTTAAAAGCAGTCTGGCTGCTGCAAGAGTGAGCCAGCAGATTTCTGGCGCTGTGTCACCTTTGATCTCTGCACATTGCAGCCTGCAGAACACATCAGTCCTTCAATGAGAAGCAGACACACACACACACATAAATACACATAAATATAATGCCACACACACTTATAGATTGCACATGCGCACACACATCGGTGCTTGTAAAGACAAACGTTGGGAAACACGTACACACACACACGTCTAAAAGTCGTCCAACACCCCAAGATCTTCCCACACGATGGGGCCAGCAGTTTGGGCAGTGACAGCATTCCATTGTGCTGTTGCGTTTACAGTGGAAAACTCTGCTCTTTGACCAGCGTTGTGAACAGGAAGGAGGTAGCCAGGGAATGCCACGCTCCACTGCTGAGATGGATGGATGGATGACCATCATTTAGGTTGCAGATGTTTCCACTTTCATTTCCTTCTTTTCAGAAGTTACAATGGACGATTCCAGTGGGGTTTTTTTTGGGTGAAACTCTGTTGAACTACGCTCATATGTTGTCATGTGATGTCATTTCAAGTGAAGCTCAAACTGCCTCAGCAGCAGCCCAAAGCTTTTCAGCTCATGATTTTGGTTTAATAACTTACCTCTGGATGTTTTCACTCAGTAGTCTGATTCTTTTTTTGTGGTCTACAGTGGGGCAGCTGAACAGATACGGACGTTAGCAACGGGCTAATGAGAGACACAGATATCCTCAGGGGTGGTGGCTGAGTGAAAACATTATTTGTCACAGGAACATAAACCTTGTTCCAAACTAATGGTGCCGTCTGCTCATTGTGTGGTTGTGTTATTGTACTTAAACAAAACCACAAATAACTATTTGACATTTGTGTGTTCAGTTTGTTGTACCGCTCTTGAGTTTTGGATGACACAACAGACACAACCCATTTAAATATTTGATGCCTTTTAGCTCCAGAGCAATAACAAACGTTATGTTTAAGAATCTTTTCAGGAGCTTGATCAATGCTTTCCCTCTTTATGGAGGGAAACTGACTTCAGACTTCTTTTTGTCAGTGTTGTGTCAAGATCTAGGAGAGAAATGTGGTTTCAAACACCAGTTTTTATTGAACTGATATTCAGCCTCTTGCTTTGTGCTGGTTTTAATTCTGTTCATGGGGTTTGTGGCATTTTTAGTCATTTCTGTACAGTGTCCTTGAGTGTCTTCAAATAAAATGTATTATCACGGAAGTAATTCGGAAGTAATCCTCCATAAAATATCCCGATGCAAAGCACACAGACGGGGAACAAGTGAGGGACAAAGTACAACACAACTTCTTATGGCACATGTACATCTGTGATCAAAAATGTAGTGCAGACGGGACACCATTACACCTTTACACATACATTTCATTCAGGTGAAATCTGAATTGTTTGTAATCCTAAAGAAATGGTGGGTGGACAGAGAAACCCTCAGGATCCAAAATAAATCAGGAGAATGGCTTGTTGTTTAAACTGGACCTGTTGTCACTGAGCACCGACAGCCGCTGCCAACCCCACCTCCGCTGCTGGTCTGACACAACGCGCTATTTCAGGCCTCTTACTTCATCATGTGTGACTAAGCATTCATCAAGCGCTCTCCTTGCCTATCACCAGAGACAACTAAATGACCTGAATGTTAGGAACGCAGGAGAAAGACACGACGCACTTGTGACAGACACAAAGTCAAACACTGACAGATGGACCCATAGGAAGATAATGAAACCCAGACCCGAGTGGGGCAGAAGAACGCTGTGTGGGGATTCTGCCATACCAGGAAGTGCAGTGAGGTACAGGACATCCAGTCCAAGTACAATAAATCCAACAAAATCTGGCAACCAGTGATCAAATCAGCGCTCCCATAGCAGAAGAGGGGCTGGGGCAGCTATTGGAACACAGCGTCCCCGTAAGTACCAGCACAGACTGTGAAAATAAATAGATATATTGGCTAACTGCCTCACATCCAAATGCTTCTTATAGTTTTTTCCATTACACAATATGAGTTCCATGGAAGCCAAGAGCCTGCAGCTTTCAGTCCAGGTCTGATACCTGCATGCTTTTGTCTATTAGTTCATAAAAGACACTATTCTGATGTTAATAATCCTCAGAAAGCTGTTTAATGAGGATACAAGGCCCATCTGTGCATACTTTCACACATACCACACTGGACCGGTGCAAGGGCTCATCGATGGTGGCGTCCAAGGATGATGTCATCGACCATCTTTAGCACTAAATGTGAAAAACATTCATTACCGCTTTACCTCAGGGAAGTGTGATCACACCACCAACAACAGAAACATCTTCTCCACAGGGAACAATCATGTGGACACACATCTGTGATTAGTGGACAGATTTTATCAATGTGACGTTTACGTCTGCAGACATCTGTGATAACATGTTTTATTGAACTCACTTCTCTTCAGTCATGTGCAGCGGTATGTGTAATATTCCCCCCATCACATGGGTTTGCACGCTCTTTGTACAGTATTCATACTTGAGTTACAGTATTATATTTACTATATTTCTTACATTACGTTACGTTATTTGCCTTATTTATCTATTTTGTGTGCTTTTTTTATTTTTCTTTTGTAATAACAACAATCTTGAATCTTGCATGCCAGCATACGTCTATTCTTAGATGTAACAGTCTTTATTCATTTGTATTGTACTGTACCATAATACTGCAGTCAGTAATAGGTTCATCAAGGTTTAAAGAATACGTTCTAATTCCATTTTATAAATATGTTTAGGTTGTATTTGATGGCCTCTTCTCGACTATTACCTATTTTACCTAACTGCTATTGCTTTGCTGCTGTAACATACGACGTTCCCTCACTGGGAACATAAATAAATGTTGGTAAACAGTTTGCAGAATCATACAGACATTCCAAACAAATATGTATGTCAGGAGAAGAAGGGAGAGGAGAGGAGAGGAGAGGAGAGAGGTAACGGTGAAACATCTTGACACACTGGGCTGCTTCCTCAGTGCCGCGACACGGCCAAAGAGTGAGCTAAGGAGCAGAAGGGGGAAAGAAGAACAAGAGACTGGGGGGAAGAGAGAGAGAGAGAGAGAGAGTGCCCAAGGGATGGAAAATTCAGTAAATTAAACAGATTAACTTCTGAGCAGCGGGCTAGCTGACTGGATTACATGTTTGGAGGGCGGCTAGAAGCAGGAGACAGAGACAGACTGACAAAAAGGAAAAAAAAAAAGACGGCACATGTGGGTGCGGGATGAGGGTCAGAGGTCGTCTCCTCATCGCTCACCGTCCCCTTTGACAGAGGAAAGCAATGGCCACTCGCCGTGAGCTAGATCCCACTGGCACACGATGAGACAGCGCTGTAGGTTTTTTTTTTTTGTTTGTTTTTTTGGGGAGGGGTGGGGGGTTGTTTGAAGGGTGCTGCATTGAGTTTCCACTGAAGAACAACCACAATGAGACATACTTTCCATCGCCATTAACAATGGACAGACACTGCCAGTGCTGTAAATAGTTTACACAACTCACAAAGACAAACAGGCGGACCGGAGTGCAAACACAAGCATCTAGAAAAACAAACAGACCCATAGGCAAGGATGGATGCACAGCGTGCACACACACACACACACACCAGTTTACGCCAGTGTGTGCACACTGTAAACACACAAAGGGAATTGAGTTTTCCACTGCGTTTTCTCAGCTTTTCCCTCACAAATGCAATGCGAAGCAGTAAAAAAAAAAACGTTTATAAACGTTACATTTATACAGTTTACAGGAACGTCAGCATTTGGTGCAGATGTGGTGTGACATGTGCCGGACATCATGTGCACAACATGTGATGTTAACATGTTCTCTTTCACTGAGATTCTTTTCGATGAACATTTCTTTGGTGTGGACTAAAAAGCTGAATCTGGCACAGTCCCAGGCAGAGTGGGTTGGCTGAAATATCAAAGCCTGACCTGGATTACGGTGGAATTATTATCGAATCACTGATCTAATTCACCCTCTTTAATGATTTGCAACTCCTCGGTACCTCCTCCCTCACTCCCCGCTCTATTTCCTGGTTTACGCAGCTCTTTTAACGCCTCATCTGGGGCTTCAAACAGCCAACGTGTTCCCGGTTCTAGTGGCTCATTCATTCGAATAAATTGTTTCCCAAGATTACACAGACATGTCTACGCCTTATGCACAGAGAGCAAAAGTATGTCACCGCTAGTACGTCAAGTGAAAAGTCAGAACCTGTCATGAAGTCAGATTTACCACGCAGACATGAATAACTGCTCCAGCAACTCCTTCTAAAACGACGTTCCTACAAGGACATCAGCAGCATTCTCACCCGTGACAATCTTCAACTAGAAAAGAACTTGCGCTTTATTGAATAAAACAACTTCTCCCCCAACCTCTCAAACCCTTTCACACGTTCATCAACTCATTTAAGAGCTGACATGTGGGAACGCAAAGCTGTTCGTATGAATGTCTGGTTTGCTGAAAACTAACTGGAAGAGCAGTCTATGATCTGCTACCATAAAATTCATGAGCAGAACAGGCCAGGATCACAGCCAGGCTCCGTATTTATGAGAAATAGTCTGCCCTCATATTACTGTAAACTGGTCCATTTAAACCGGTAGTGACTGGTGCCACATGGAGATCATTAACAGTGACGTTGGCGGGAATCTGACTTCCAGGAATAGACAGGCCGCTCTCTAAATCTTTGTCAACACATGACACACACAAACTCACGCTGGCAGAGACAGGTACACACACACACACACACACACACACAGGCAGGTCCGAACTCTCAGCCGCAGCCGCCTCCTGCGACTATTCTTCATACCGCCACAGACCAAACAGCCTTTGATAGTCACACATGTGCTTGTACAAATCTGTGCCATCAGGTGCAGCCAATTAATACGCCTCACATGAGTGGAAACATGGGGCACATGTGGGATAGGGAAATTCCTGAGTGAGTGTAACTGATTTTACAAATATTCCTGTATCTGCCACAACAGAAATCACCCAGTTTGAGTGAAAAAAGGGAAAATAAACATATGTTTATGTATAACATTAATCTGGTTTTCAAAAGGACTTGACAAAGAAACATTTTAATGACATTCTGAATGAATGATGATGATTCTGATGTTTCTGAGACATCACTACCACACCTGTCCTGGCTCCGCCTCCATCCACAGACGTCTGTGTAGCAGTCACTGATCCTTCTCCTCATCCTTTGTTTCGTTAGCATTTGATTACAACTTGACCGGCTTCCAACTGCACAACAACTTCCAAACGGTAAAAATCCAAACGGTAAACGACGCATCCCCGTGACTACCTCCGTGTGCGGAAGGGTTAATCAACGGGTAGGTGGTTTAAGACACATGGTTTGCTTCCACAACAAACATTTAACACACACCTACGTATTGATTAATCCACTTATATCGTGGTCATTTGCCAAAGAAACAGAAATGGATCATTTAGTCATGTTTTCATGTGTTATCCAGCCCTAACTCAGCCAATCACAAACGAGCCCAAGTCAACATGGTGCGTTTGACGTCTTCTTATCGTGCCCAGTTCACACTGGAGCCTGATATAAGTCCCATTTAAACCACCATGTGAGCAGCAAAACATCTGGTCACATCTTCTGTGACTTACATATTTGCCGGTGGAGGGTTCTCCAGGAGGTAGAGAGCCAGGACTGAGGACAGGGGAGCCTGCTGGGCTGCAGAGCTCAGGGAAGGGGTTGGGGATGGCCGGGAGCGAGGATGTCCTCAGCTGCTGCTCTTCTTCCTGCAGCCGCCTGTGGAGCAATGGATGCAGCTATGAGATACCTTTGATATGAGACCCACTGACATGTGGAATATGTGCAGAGGACGCACTTGGAATGAGTAAGTAGAGAGAATTAATAAAGCTTTGCTGTACAGTTTCCAGGCTCATGTCTGTTTCTGTCTGATGTACCTATAATGAACACTCACAGCAAGTGGAAATCACAGACCCCAGCAGCCTGCCAGCTAATTTTCTGCAATATTCATCACGCATCAATATTAAATCAAGACATCACTTTAAAGCACTTTTAAATCAAGCACACACAGTGGAGAGGACTGATGATTTGACAGCTGATCATAAAGCTTTTTTTTTCCCTGCACTGTGATGCATTGTGGGAGCCGCCTGCCTCCGTCTCTTCCTCCCTGCATGTCAAACACGGTCCCTCTGTAGAAACCAGCGAGTTCAAAAGGGAAAAGCCTTTTGATGTCGTCCCATTTGAGCTGCAGAACGGGGGTTATCCAGAGGTCAGCGCTGAATAATAAGAACTTCAGGGCCCGAGTCTGAGCGTGTGTTTGTGAGAGGAAGAGAGACAAGAGCCGATAAGCTAGAACACTCCATCACCTGATGATTCCTCCGTTTCTGTCAGATGCTTCTCAGACAAGGGTGAAGAAGAGCCGACACCAGCTCTGCAGCCAATGCGTGTGCAGACGGTTTGAGTCCATATATACCAGATTTTGGGAGATTATGTACGACTACGGTTTACACATGCGCTAAGATTAACTGAATTTGTACTGTTCTCCTTGTCGGGGAGTTTGACACGAAGGAGGAGTGGAAGGGTCATTGAACAGCTAAAGATGAGGAGCGATGATGAAATAGTGAATACACAAATGCTCAAACGAGTTGTCTCTGTTTACACATTATTTTCTGGAAATATGTGTCACTTTGCACAGTGACACATATTTTTTGTGTGAATGATCCTTTAATCTCATCTCAGTACCTCATGATTACAGTCATCACTGATCGCTCTGTGTTTTCTCTGTAAAATCTACGATCAATTATTTATGTAAAAGATTATTTCTAGAGACACCAACATCACGGTTGGAGGATGATGAAGGGACCAAAACTAACGAGCATGACGACACTGTGTCGTGAGACAGTCGCAGCAGCAGCAGCAGCTTCTAGCATCTCCACCGGCTGCCGGTACATCGGAGCTGGAAGATCTTTAGTGCTGACTCACTTCGGGTTTTAAATGGATTAATGGTAAGAAGCTTTTATTGCAATTACAGTAAATTAACGAGTTGTTAGCAACTCAATTAAGTCACTTCATTTGTCCCTCCTCTGCCCGGTGGATCAAACACCGCTCTTCTTTCCGACGCACTGTAGAGATTAAACTAGAAGGCTTTAATTCAATTTACTTCATTTGTAATTCACAATCAGCCGCAGCCGTGAGCACCGAGCGTCACAGACGTGCGTCTCATACCTGACAGCGAGGATGTGCATGGGCTGTGACCGTCGCAAGCCCGTCTGGGTGGAGTCGCTGCACGGGGAGGACGAGGCGGGCGGCTCCAGGGAGACTAGCGCGTGCTGACCCTGCCGCAGGTGGACGTGCTGCGTGTGGTGGTGAGACGAGGCGGTCTGTCCGTTGTGCAGCAGCGGGGTGGACTCGGTCTGCTGGCCGCTGCAGGTGGAGTACAGACTATCCAGGGACGAGTTCATATCATTCACCAGGGCCTCCAGATCCACATCGTCCTCTGGCAGAGACACATGAAGAGGAAACCAGGCCTTCATCTCTCATATTAAAACGTTAAGTCGCAATAAACGTTGAAGAACACTTAAACCTTTCATAAAAAAATGAAAAGCGTGTCAGATACTTTCACAGTCATGCAACAACGCAGCCTTGGTATTGTTGGGACTTTCCCAGTTCTATTTCAGTTTCAGTTTCTACTTCAAATTTGAACCCTTGACCTCACCCCCACCACCCCGCCCACACATACAAACACACGCTTTTGCCAGAGTGCTCAATCAGCAAGACTATCTCGACTACGTCCAATTTTCCCTGCAGCCTAATCTCCAGGATAACAGGTACAAGCACCAACGTGCCCTAACACTGTTCACCTCCAACCACTGGGGTTCATACTGTGAGCATCTGCTCCTCATTCACTCCACGTACCAAACATCCTGCTTCTACTGGTCTTTAACGGCAGACCTTGGATTTCTTTTCAAAATAAGAATCTCTCCGCAAAGAAAAAAAAAAAGTTTCAGCACATTTGAATTCATGAAGTATGTTTTTCAACGGACTCCGGCAGCGTGTTGTAACTGACGTGGAGGTGAAAGCTCAATTTAAGGGGAGCCCTTGTTTAATTGCTTCATGCTGCGAAAGTTTGGTCCTCCGGGTGAATCAGGTGGAAAACTTTGCTCGGCCTAAATTACAGTCTGTAGTGTAGTGGAGACTGTGATTAAATATTCTCCATCTACAAAAATAAATCACCATGAAATTCATCCAGATCCCACAACTGTGCTGCAGCATACAGGCAAACCACTAGGGGGAGACAAGATCTAATCATAAGTGACAGGCGTTCTCAGACTATGCGAAGAAATGGACATGACTTCATTTGAATTTAAATGTACAACTTTACAGCTTTTTTTGTGATTAATGGGGAACCTATCATATTTACAAAGTGTGACACCGTCGGTAGTGCACGGTCTACTCATTTGTGGCAGCTTCTTTAACTGTCCTCCTCTGTTGCCAGCGGGATCTGTGACCCTCTCGTGTGGTCCACATCCAGATGTGTGAGGAGGACACATGGATGTCCACTGCAGACTGTGACAATGACCTGGTCAGTTCCTCAAAACACGTCAGTAGCTGTATCACAGGTGCCTGCGAGTCACGGGTGGTTAATCTGTCCGTATTAATAGCAACAGGTAAGCTGGAGCAGCTACTTATAGAAAGTCTAGAGAGCTAAACAGCTCTAGGGCGAGCGAACCAGGTTTGGATTGTTTACGAGGGCAGGATCAAACAATGGCTGTGAGGGAAAAGTTAGAAACGATGATTTCTGCCCTTCACGTCAAATCCTCATCAACGATTCCTCTCAATAGTTGAGACATGTGCCCTCCGGCAAGTGAGAAAAAAAAACCTTTCCTTGTGGACGTGACCTAATTTGGCTTCTGCGGGGGTCCATGAACTCAGGACGCAGGATGGAGGACGTGCGCGACATTATCAGCCACACCATCGCAATCGCACACACAGATACGCGTCACACGCCGGGCAAACAGATAGATGACGAAGAGAGGCACAGAGGTGGTTAACCCCATGTTGTCCTTGAGACACACAAGCAGGAACACGGGAAACTGTCAATGTCATCATCTCTCTCGTGAAAACATGTCGAAGAACACACAGGATTTTACCTCACGTTCTACTTTGAGATCTACAAAGCCTTTTTATCACATTTCTATGTTTGGCCTCACATCATTACAACTAAGAACTAGCCACTGTGTGAAAACAGCCACATAGCGCAGGCAGCTGATGCCTGAACTGAAGCCCATGAGAAAAACCTGTGACAGCACTGCTGAATGGTGATCAGTGTGAAAAAACACAGGTCAGAAAGGATTTAGAGGAACGACACTCCTCTAATGGAGGAGTGGACATGGGGAAGAGTGAGCAGGTCTCAGAGTTGGGTTTTAGAACATAAACGGAATAAAACGCTGTACAAGCCATCAGTTGGAACTTTGTGGGATGACAGACGGACACCGATGTGTGAGGAAAACATTTTAAAAATCCCTTGCTCACGCTTGCCTTGACCCATCCTCTGCACAGAGCTTCTTCCTCCTCCTCTAATCCATGTCACCGTGTGCATCTCCTCAGGGGGGGTAATTGTTTCACACCCGTGCTCAGCGTAGGCCAGATGAAGTGAGGTGCTGCTGCTGAGGGTTTCAGTAAAAACAGACTCACAAAGAGTCTGAGAAGAGAGGTTCACGTGGTGACGCTATGTCTCTGTAACCGTACAACGCTACAGACGGCCGTCTATAAATGGAGACTAAGTCCTGTTTGGCTTTTTGGTCAGGAGGACTGTGTTGTGCAAGAAAAAGGCTCAGCTGACAGCTAGCGAGCAGCAAGAAAACAAGTAAATAAACACTAATATGTAGGTTTGATGATGATGAAATGAAACGCTCCAAAAATAAAAAAAAAACAGTCCTTATTGTTCTCATCTTTGTTGTTTCATTTACTGACATATTTAACCACGCCCACTCCCATCTTCAGACCCAGGCCTAATTCAGCTGTGGGTAAACTAATCCTTGTGTGTCTGTACACCGACTGTAAAACAAATGAAGTCCTTTAGGATATGCATAAAAGCTGTTTTTGAATATTCGCATCCCACAAGGCTCTGTCCCGCCTTCACCCTGGAATTTTATTCATTCATCCCACGTTAAATTGGAATGGACGGTTAGCAAGACAAGAGGAATGTTGTCAAGACGTATGCTCACAAAAGGCACGGACATACACAGCGTGTGAATACGAGCCCAGCGTCCGTTCAATGGCATCAGAGCAGAGAGTCTAAACTGGAACGTGTGGCCGTGTCTGACGACCACTGGTGGCCACGCACACACGCCCACCGATGGGGCGGGTAGGGGCTTACAGAGATGGACAGATGGGACATGAGTCCTCATCCTGGACTGAAGCCGTGAACGTTGGGTGGTATTTGGGTGCAGATGAAACGTTTGATTCTGTTTCTATGGTAGATGATGCAGTAAGAAGCTGTATTTTAGAATTTTTTTACTCTCACTGTTGGTGGACGAGTGGTTAGAAACCACAAGGATGAGTTTTCCTTTGATTGTGAACATGAAAAGGAGAAACTTTTCCTCTGGTGGTGTCTGTGGGAAGAGCCAATGCTCATGATTTGCATTAAGTCAACTCAACCACCGATTTCTACCACTGTGTCTGATGGATGATTCTAGTGGTTCGGGAAGGTTTAAGGGGGTTTTAGGGGACACAAAGAAGCAGAAAACCAGAGAGCATCGACGGCTGGTGTGCGTATGAAACAAACCACAAAAAAATCCAGGAAGTCCCATTAGTGTTATGAGGTGACAAACACTTTTGCTGTTACAAACCAGCAAATTGCTTTCGCATCACATCGTAATCTGCACACAGCCCACGCTCCTTCCTTTTAAAGAGACCCATTATTTTCAGGAATGCGCTCCCTTACAAGGGGAAAGTGTGTGCGCGCATACATGTGGGCCTGCATGTGCGTGCCAATGCATGTGTGCCCGTGACATGTCTCTCTCACTCGACAAAAGGCAGAACGGAGCCACGCTGTCAGATTACTACGCCGCATTGGTACCATTGATGGGATTTGTTGCCTGGCAGCTGCATTCCCATCTGAGACAGCATCACTACGTTAAGTTCACCGCGCAACCAAAGCTCACGGGGTGATGGGACACAGCTCCCCCACACATTTTTCTTTTTCATTTGAGTGGGGAGATGGTCTTACATCACTCTGGCCTACGGCTGAGAGAAATAACACAACGGGGATGGACGTGGACGACGGCTCCTTGTCATTCTCCTGGTGAATTATATGAATTATATGCTGGGAACTGTTTCCAAACACTGGCTTACAAACACCCCACTAAGCTGCTCAGCTGATTCCAAACATATTAAATAATAGCAGGTCATGTTCCAGCAAAGCTGTACTGTTCCCGCTAATATTAACAGGTTTATGGCTGTTCTGGCTTCATAACAAACACAGCACACAAGTGGCTGGCGGCCCGAGAAATACCCACAAGAATGAAGGAGTGGGATCACTGGTTTTATGGTGCCGTGTTCACAGGATCCAACGAGGCTACGCTCAAGCTGCAGGACTTGATGCTCCACTCTGATTCTTTGTCTGCCTGGTCCCACGTGCACTAAAGAACCATCATGAGACGCCGGGGAGCACGCAAGTAAACACGGACGCTTCTGGATGAAGCATTCACTATTTCACTTTCAGGTTGTGGAAGCTCTAATGATGATGATAACGGGAGGGAGCATGGGGAGAAAGACGTTGCAAACTTTGAATGAAGACATGGATGTGGTCGAGGCAGAAGGCCATCCACATCGCCTTGGATCTGCCTGAGGTTTCTGAGCCTGAAAACCAGTTTTTCCTCATCTCTGTCTCTAAGAGCTGCTCACATGCTGGGTTCTATTGGAGCAGTCTTGTGAAAGATGCTGTAAACAAAATCAGACTGATGACAATGAAGAAGTGACCAATGAAAGTTGACCTGCAGTGTGGACATGAAGGGGGAACGTTTGAAAACAGAATAAAGTGATGTGAAATATGGGAGAAAACATATGACGGTGGAAGCAACATGCTCCTTGGTAAAAGTCATCTCCATTCATCCGTCAGTCTACTTCTCCTCCTTCCCTCCATCCCCAAAAATCACAATGCAATTTCTGCTCCATTTATTTCCCATGCCACGGCCAAGCGTTGTAATGCCGCGGTGGAGTCCTTGCAGACTCCCCGCCCTTACCTCCCATGCTGGGCCAATATTGTACTTAAATCTCATGCTCCGATTGTCATGGATGAACCCTGTATGGCACAATTAGATAGACAGCGTAATTATAATGGCACCCTGTGTTCATGCAGATCGCCCTTTGAACTGATGAAATGTTTACAGCGGAAGAGACCCAAATATATATTATCCCCCTGCACCCGCCCCCCGCCCAGCAGAGGATAACGAGCAGCAAGCCGCTGTCCACACAGTACTGAGACAAAGGCCACGGCATACGGTTCGATCTGCGGCAGGAGAACCAGTCACAGTTTCAGACCTCTGAGTACGTCCACTGCTCTAAAAGCATCATTTGATCGATCGGTCGTCATGCATCTACTCACATTAATTGCAAATTAAAGCAATTAAAGTAAAACCATCAAATGGCGGCCTGTTGTCGACCGAACCAACATTTTGAAGTTGTACGAGAAGACGTCCTATCAGCTCAGTGGGTTACAGACACACTGAACATAAAAAAAATAAAAAGCTATGGAAAGTTCACATCCCCAGATGATTCTTACTCTACAGCCAAATCACAGACAGTTTCTGCCAAGTAAAGCCAAGAGGCATAAATGATTTGTCGAAAACAATGGGAGAAACAAGTACAACATCCTCCAGAGCGAGCATTGCCAACGAGCCGCCAGAGGAGAGCGACATGTCTCCACTGATCAACGGGAGTCACGCTGACGGTGGAGACTTTCCAGCAGCCGCTAGCTTTATTATTATTATACAAATCAAAGAGTCAGTGTGAGACGTGTAAAATAATAAGACAAAAGTACAAGTAAAATGATGCCTTTTCTCTGGGTGTGAGCATTACTACACCAACATGATGTACAGGAAGTAACAGTAGAGTGTGATATGACATGACACGTTGTAAAACTTGGACTGTGTCACA
>CAAKHB010007368.1:123655-133826 GCA_901007665.1 Aeoliscus strigatus
GATCACACACACACACACACACACACACACACACACACACACACACACACACACACACACACACACACACACACACACACACACACACACACACACACACACACACACACACTATTGACAGCAGAGGACCGACCTTGATGGCTAGGTGAATTCCGATTGGCTGTCTGCTGGAAGGGCTGCCCAATGAGGTTGGCCTGTCGGTGATTGGAGGACCGGTCTATATTGTCCTGCTGAGGGAGACAGAAGACAAAAATACTGTTGTAAAATTGTTTAATAAAGTAGAACAAACCACATCTGATGGATAAAAAAAGGTGGGGGGGCATGTTTATACTTTGTATAAACACATCCGTGCATTGTGCGTAAGTGTGTGTATACAGACTGGAGCCCATGCGGGACCCAGCAAGCAGAGCGGAACATACTGTCCTGAGGGAGACTGCTAAGTTTAAAAAAACAGTGGAGCCGCCTCGCTCACGCAGCAGTTGGTGGCAGTTATTGGACAATGAAGACGCTCCGACTTCTCTCACAGACGCTCTGCTGTGCTGATTTCACACTGTCTCACATGTTTGTGTGTTTTCTACTGAGATACAATCGTTAAAAGATGAGGTTAGCACAAACTGTACCTTTATACACAGTACAGTACTAGTACATCTAATGTCGCTGTCCAGTATAATCTACTGAGGACTCTATTGAACCTTGTAAAGTTTAAATTTAAACTTAATAATGGCTTTAAAGAGGACTGAATGTGTACAAATGAAGCCCTGATGTTTCTATTCTTCAAAATGAAAGACTGTCTGAACAGTCTGAATGTATATAATCAGCATTTACTCACAAAATCTCTCGTTTTCTCCCCCAAAAATCCGCAGAGCTGGTCTGTGTCGTCGGTGCTACGTTGGGACTGAAGTGAATGCGAGTGGATGTACGTTAGTCAGTGGTTCCGTCCACCGCTAACCCCCCAGCCCCTTTTCTATACCAACCAAGCCAACCGCATCCAATCATTAGCTCGTATTGTTCTGTATTCTTCCTGGCCTCCAGCTGTCTCAGCTGTATCGAAAAAGAGATTTTGGATCTTAACGAGACTAACAATCTTTGGAGATGAAAAAATAATCGTAACAAGCAAGCACATCGGCCCATTTGTTCCCTAACGTAGCACGAACACACAGCGTCTGGGGGTCCAGCTACCAGACTGTGACTGATCCCTACCCAGTCACCCAAACAGCACCGGGACGCACTCTGGTACAACACACAAGTTAGTGTGTGGGACAGGATGGTTCAGCTCCATCGAGCCAAAACGCAGGGACTCTTTCACCCCATGTACTGGTCTTCAAAGATGTTTTGTGAGACTGTCTGGGAGTAAATTAGTTAACACACACATACACACACACCAGAGGCCCGACGCATACCTTGATCTGCTGTGTGGATCTCAGACATAAAAAGACCAAACCCAGACATCCGTTGACACTTCAGACGACTGACGATCATTTCAGATGGGGGGGGGGGGTAATCTAATGGATGCTGGAGATTTTGCATAATTTTGAGCCATGCTGACGCTCAGTACTTAGTGACGAGGTTAGAAGAGCCTCTGAGACGACACCTACAAAGAAATAACTGCTTTTAGTCCAATTCATGTCTCAGGTTGTCTTTTCGTCTCATTCAGACCCACACAGTCACAAACGCAAAAATGGAACGAAGTGGAGGTGGTGGAGGGTTCAGCTTTTCAAATGGGGCCAGGGGCAGGCCCGAGACAAGGTTAAGGCATTGAAAGTGAACAATTCAAAGGTCTGGAGGTTGGACCTCCAACAAGAGGGAGATGACTCAGATGCATGTCCAAGCTGTGCCCTTGGAGGAGGTCACACTGAGGTCAAATGTCAGGACTGGGGACCGAATCTGCCTTGGATTCATTGAATGATTTCTGGCTGACCTTGCTGAATGGACTTTAAATTTATTAAATTAAATTTACCAAGAAGACATCGAACTCAAGGGGCCAAACTGCTGACAGCGACGGTGTTCGGTGAGCTGTTGCTGTGGAAAACATACATGAAGGCCGAGCAGCGAGGTGAAATGTTCAACAGTTCCGTGGAAATAGCTGCCAAGGCCTCTGGAACTAGTTTGTTGTTTGTTTGTCTGCTTGCAAAATAACTCCAAAAGTTCTGAACATATCTGGATGAAATGTTCAGTAAATGCTGCTAATGGACCAGATGTTCTGGAACCATCTGGATCTAGGAATCTATTGAGGGATTCTTCCTCATTTTCAGCATCTGTGTCTAGAACTACACTAGCAGCAGTGGACCGTCTCTGTGGTACAGTGGTTAGTGGGTCTGTCTGTTAACCTAAAGGTTGGGAGTTGGAGCCCACCCAGGGACGGAGGGTTGTTTTTTGTCTTACGATTGAAAGAAAAAAGAAAATGAAGAGGAAAAAGAAAGAAAAAAACAGAGGTCAGAGTTCATGATTTGTGTAACAAGGTTGTTAATGATTTTTTAAGTTTTTAAATTGTTTTAATTTTTTTTAATTATTTGTGACAAAGTCATGTTTGATGATCAATGAATTTAATCATCAAATGAATCAAAAGATCAAATCATGATCAGGAAATAGTTTACCCCGTAGTAGTAGGTTCCTGACACATGCTGGGATGGGCTCCAGCTACTCAGTGACCCTGAACCGGGTTTGAAGGAACACTATGATGTCGGAAATGTGACTGAACTCCAATGAACTGGAAGTGATGACACATACTGAATCACAGTTAACCCACAAGTCGACCTCCCCCCCCGTGATTGTTGTGAAATAATCCTCCTACAAGAAAACAGTCACAGTGCAAACGCGCGAGTACAACAAATGCAGTCTTGTGATATTTAGGATTACTGGCAGGTTGGGAGGAAACCACAGCCAAGTGTTTGTTCATGTTTAGCTTCAGCTCTGACGATCCGGCTATCGCAGGCTTTCTCCCTGTAAAAGTTATGCCCAAGAGTTTGTTTATCCAGGGATCTGACAGCGCTACGTGGAAGATCAGCAGCACCGGAGGGCATACGGAACGTTTATACATAACAATATTGTGTTTAGCTGTGCAGAGGCTCCTCAGTTTCTGCTTACACGTCATTTTACAGGGTCATCAACTGGTGTTTTCACGACACATACGCACTCCTTATGAAGGCGCTGTCTGGCTTTAGCTTGAGTTAATCAGCAATCGTTGCACTGTCAACAGTCGCTCAGCGCTGCCTCACTGCTCTGCACATGCCACATGCATTTACAAGTCGAACTCGTGCAACAAAGGCCAGATTAAAGCGGTGATATAATCCCCTCAGTTCACAATCAATGTTATCTTTGCACCGATCTGTTTTGAATCGCTGCTGCAGTTGTATCGGAGTAAATCTTTTCATAACCCTGGAATTTCACAGTGAATGGCTTTTCTCACTCGGGGAGTCAAGGTGCATCTGTTATACTTGAGTGCTTTGCAAACAGCCGAGTCGGTGAACGCCTGCTCCGTACGCTGTAGCTCCAGCAGCGATTCACACCCACCGGCTTACTTTGAAACAATGTGGGGGGCGATGAGGCTCTGCGGGGGGTTGTTGTGTTTGATGGTTCAAAGAAAACGCACTCAGGGATGTTCTTCATCCTACGATACCTGTCAAAAGGTAACTGAAAAAACGTGGGTGTGCTCAACTCGTTTGAATCTAAATCAGTTTTTACAGTGTGTACGTCATTCAAATGAGCTGTCACTATTTACTAGAAATGTGGTTTGATCTTTGTGAGGTGGAGCAACAAGAATGCGCACACACACACACACAGTACGTTGAGCAGATCGTTTCCTTCTGTCTCTCAGCTATGAGGATCTGACAGGCTGATCTTTGTGACTTCCAGCCACGAAGTCAAAGGTCACAGATAGAGCTAGACCCAGACGACGAGCAAACAACAGACGCACCTCTGATCTGGTTCATCGGGCGACAGAATCTCAAGAAAACCTTTGCAATCCCCTCGGCTGTTGTGGTTGATTTGGAAACGTTCCAACGGATACCGAGCTTTACATTTGTGAGGTCACATCAACTTGTTAGGTAGCTCTGGCTTCCAGTCTGTCCCTGTGAGGTGTGACTGAACCATCACCGTCTCTCCTTTGACTGTAACCACAGGTCATTGCCCTCTGTGCTGCAGGAACAGATTAATGGAAACATGAAGGAATGCAAATCTACGTTGGGTACATTGTGTGCTGCTTGCATGGTTTATCATTCAGTCCCCCTGTTGAACACCAAAATACAAAGACGCCAGGCTTAGACAGGGAGACGGTCATCCTTCAACGTGGCGTACGAAGCCATGACAAACACAGGGAGGATCTAGTTTCCTTTCACAGGAACATTGGAAATAGCAGCAATCCGTCCACATAGTGCTTTACCTGATAGTTTGGATGATGCAGGAAGTAATCTGGACATCCGGCTACGGCCATGCTTTCAGTTCGCTCGCACCGTTGGCCTGCTTGGATCAGATACCGGTCGACGATACGCAGAGTCGAAGCTGCGCAGACAGAAGAGAAGCAAACACGCAAAGGTTAGTGGGGAAACTCCTCAGGATGGACTAGAAAGAGTGTGAACGTCCAAAATAGGAAAGAAGAAAGAGGGAGAGAAGACGACATCTCAGTGGTAAGAGGACAGATATAGCACAGATCACTTCTTAACCCACACAGACCTCCAGCAAACAGCCCCAACAAGCACCACACCTTGGACATTCACACTCTGCACATTGGTCCTCAAAGTGATGTAACTCCACTGATCCACCACATCATGTCAGTAAATAATTCTAACACCTCAACTGGTTCAGAAGTTCAGAAGTAATTTTAGGTGTGTGAAGTTAAAAAACAAACAAAAGCCAAGATAAACAAATAAGAGGGGTTGGTCATGCTCAAACCCAACTTTCTGGACAAGGTGAACATGCTTAACGTCACGTGTTCGGCTCAGTGTACGACCGCTGAGGCGTGTCTGTGTGCGACAGTCTTTGTACCGTAACATTTCAACCAATCCCCACCCCCGAGTCCCTCCCCGGGACGCGAAACACAACACAAATTCAACAGCATGCCGTTGAGTCTATTTAAACTGGGCATCCTATTAACCTCGTGGCACCACTGCCACTGAACAAACACATCTAGACACTAACCCAAAAATACACTGCAGGCACCGCTCCAGGTCCCAAGTTAGACCCCAGGGTATATTCACAGCCGGCCAGCTCAGGCTCTAAACTATGCTGGTCTTATGTGCGGCAGTTCATGACCCCCTGTTGGTATTTCAAAAATATGGCCTGCCATTTTATAGAAAGCTAATGTTATCTCGTGTTTGCATTAGCGGTTGTGAGCGGGCTGTCCTTGTGGCTGCAGGTAGGTGTGTATGTGTGTGCGTTTCTGTCTGTAGATGAAGTTCTGCATGTGTACATGTCCTGTATGTGTGTGAATGGGGATATTTACATACTCTGCGCATGTGTGTGTCTACGTGTGGGGGTGTAACAGCCCCCTTTTCCAGGGTCTTTGAGAATCTCCACTGGTGCTTTCGGCATTGTGTGCGTCATCTAAATGTGAAAAAAAACAGCTAACATGCAAATTAGCTGGTTTATTTGAACATAACCCAGAAACACGGGTAGTTTGCAAACAACCTCTCCTTACCGGTGGGATGGGTTTAGGGTTAGTGCTAGCTAACAGTCTGTTAGCCACCTGTTAAAGCTATTTTAGCTAGCTTTAATTTAAGTAATTAATTTAATCAAAGCTCTAATTACCACTTTTTCTGGGGTGTGGGTGGGGGGTTACGGTACAGGTTTGTGCACAAGTCACATATATTTATTATTTTGGGGGGATTATTTTGGGGGCATGCTGTGTTGTTGTTGTTATGAATGAAGTGTGAACTCCTTCCAGTCCACTACCAGCCGTAACAGACAGTGATGGACAAATGGCCTTGCGTGGCTGTGGGTCATGTCAGGATATCTAACCAATCACACAACTTTATTTGGAGATCTGGTGTCATGAACTCTGTTTTTTTCTGTCCATCAGAACCGATCAGTTAGTACAATTGATTATCAAGTCATAAAAACATACGGAATATGTTTTTTCTACTTTAAATATCAAGTCGCAGCACTAATATTAGTTAGACAGGTACCTGGAGCGAGCCCCCAAAAGTCAACAATCTCTTGTCAAGTTGTCATGACGATTAAACGTGATGTTGCCGCTTGTCCTTTCAAATGAAAACCCCAAAAGAATAATGCTCCTTGTGATGAGGCTCGGCCTTTTGGTTAGTGTTAGTATAACTTCAATATCTGCCCTACATGGCACATTAAAAAAAAAACTACCAGAAAACTTCCAGATAATGACCAAACTATGGATGCTTTCTAAACAGAGACCTTGGCACCGAGATCAGTCGGGCCTCTGAAAGGGCATGTTTGTGTGTGTGTGTCTGTCCATGTGTGTGGCCTGGCCAGTTGGTATGCAAGGACAGGTCTTCATTTACACATTATTTACAGACACACAGTTTACAACAAAAACAAAACAGATTCACATCAGACTAAACTCTGAGCAGCTCCTCATGAGCAGACACAGACGTGGTGCCGAGTTTCATACCAGAGGACTGCAAGGACAATAACTGTGTATGTATCTCATCAACATTAGATATCAAACCTGAAATAACTCTGAACTCTGTGTTTACTCCATCCTTCAGCATCAGGGGTGAAAACTGAAATCGGCTTCAACTGTGCGTGATGAAATATGAGACAAAGCTCAAGCGTTCCATGCAGCATTAAAATACCTTGGAAGTGCTTATACGTGCCACAGTGACTCTTGGTGTCTAATGTATTGACCAAACACACATGCACCTCTGCTTAACTGCCCCCTGACACAATCAAAGCCATTCCAGCGTGGGGATTAGAGCCTCTCAGGACCCTTTGATTTGATTCCTTCCACTTGAACAGCGTACTAAAACCTAACCATCTCTGACCTTGACAGTGCAATTATCCAGACGGTGTCGCCACACCACAGTGGGGGAACCTCGGGGGCACGGCGGCTGTACCCAGCAGTGAGGTGACCGCATCTGGATTAATTAAAGTGATTTTTCTCAAACCTGCATGAGGGAGAATGTCGGATGGTGGACATCAAACCCCACGCCGATCTCAAATCATACATCTCAGGCAGCATGAGCACTCAACTTACTGATGTTTTCTATACATACAGACACATGTTCATCTGTAGTTTTCCTGATAAAATAGACCTGAAAGAAGTCAATGCTGGTTAGAAAGTTTAGAAAATGGTCAACACACACACACACACACACACACACTCCTGTTTAACACCCAGCTCCAGTTTGGATGCAAACTTCTGGCACACCAAACTTCATGCACTTCATTTGGCATAAATGTTCATTTTGGGGAGTTCTTCTACACATTTTACCGTAGGAAACACTTGTGATGAGTCTGCTGCCACTGTGAGGTTGCTAGCTAGCACTGACCTGCTGGCTGATGCTAGCTTAGCATGCTGATGCTACACAGTACCGCCAAATGAACCTGTGGGTGCAGCGAAGCAAAAATCTTTTCAACGGCGTCCATTGCCCACGATGACTAAGACAACCGGGAGGGTCAGTGACTCACGTGACAGCCGAGAGGATCGATGACTGGGGCTCGTGTGACCTGAAAAGGACATTGAGGTAAGAGCTAAAATGTTTTCCAACACGCCGTGCTGACTTAACGTGGCTCTCAGATGTACATTTGAACACACACTAGTGATTCACATGCTTCGTCAGATGAGGGGTTAATGTGCTGATATGTGCTTACATCGCAAAGGTCCAGCTTTAACGTCTCAGGGTGCTAAGAGCTGAGGCGAAGCCAAAGGTGACGTCTGGGATCACCACAAACCGGAGCTATTTAAAGTAAAGCCTAATTGAAACAGCAGAAACATTTCCCTGAACAGATATCCTGGCTGGTGGTGGATCAGGATCAGTGGCTGAGGTTACAAAGCTTCGTCAGACCAAAGATGGACGTTAAAGACAACATCTGAGGCTGCACACAACCAGAACCGTACATACAGAACCAAAACCGGTACCGGTCCTGGAAGAAAAGCAGGGTTTGCAAAGCAAAAGTCAAACTTTCAGGACATTCATCTCTGCAAGTGTGAATATCATCTACAATCATGCAAACGAAGTCTCATTATACTTTCAAATGCTGTCATGACTTATTTCAGCCACAGCTTCAAACCAAACTAAATGACTGGATCGTCCGCTTTTTTCTCCACCTTCAGCTCTTCCGTCAAGTCCAATAAAAATACCTGGAGAGAGAAATGGAAATACTAAACTTTTAACCTCACATAGTGCATGGTCGGCCACACGTCTTCCAGTGGGCTCGGCTGTCAAACGGGCCCTTGTAAACTCAGAGCTTCGTTTTTTTTAAAACTTGTCTGTCTGCTGCTGCTCTCGTTTGTCTGTCTTCACTCCTGACCTGTCTGTCTATCTGTCCGTGTTGTATTTCTGCCTTCTCGTCGGACGGTCCATGCCGGTTTTCCAGTTTCCCTGCCTGCATATCTGTCTGCGTAGTCTCAGCCCTCTTGCTTGTCATTTGTACGTGACTGTGCTGTGTTCGCTGCTCTATTTATACTCCATCCTTTCCTAATGGAGAATAGTGGACATTATTTATAGCCGGACAGCCAGAAACATACTGCGGCGTACAAATGAGGCAGGTTACTTACGTGGTATCACGCCAACGTTCTTTTTATTGAACGAGCACCGATAAAAAGCGTGTGGTTGAGGTAATGAAGGATAAAACCAAGTTAAACCTCACACATTTCACATCCAAAGACAACACATTTGTCACAAATTAACCACGTAAATTGCCTGTCTGGTGACTTTAAAATGTATTTATGCACCTTTTTATACACAGTTATTGAAACTTTGTTGGTTTAATAATCATAAACTGAAACATTTCTGTCCTCAATAGAAGCAACTGTACAGTGGGGCTCAGCTGTGCAGCTGTGTCAACTGCTCTCCTTGTGTATAGAATTGTAAAAGGAGTTCATCTGACTCAAGCCGACTTCAGCTGATTGGACTGGACACAGCTGAACACTGGGCTGTTCAGTACTGCTCAGTCATCTCCGGAATGTAGGGAGCACATTTTTTCCATATAGGGTACTACTGGTTGAAAAAGAAAAAAAAACACGTGCTATACAGCAAAGCCCCACCTCATGAGACAGCAAGCATTGATTTGTGGGCTGCCGGGGGGGTCGGCCGTGATGAGAAAGCAAAGAAAACATGGAAAGTCAGGCGTTCTTATTAGCATCCTATGGTGGTTCATCTTTGAAAAATGTCACGTAGAAACATTCATGTGCTACTTTTGGTCCCAGTGTTAAAATCGATGACAAACAATGTAAACATGTATTTCCCTGCTCTGTGGATTTTCATATCTGTGTAAATGTTTTCCAGAAGATGGAATACAATACACGCTGCCGCTCTCCCGAAATGTCTTCAACTGTGATTTAGTGTACATCCAAACGGTCTGAGGTGGCAGTGAAACAGACCAAAACGTGAGCAGAAAGAAACCACGTTCAACAAAGGACAACACAGACACCGAACGAACCACGGTGGTGGGATTCAACGCAGACAGCAGACGGAGGAGGGTGTAGGGTACGACGTAGGAAGAACTCCAGCTCTGCAGACAACCATCACATCACATCAACCACAATGGATGACCAGGTTTCCACGTGAACAGTGTGGCTAACACACACACAGTCTCTCACACTGACAACAAGCAGCAGTCACGTATGTGGGACTCGATGGTCTGTTCTCGTCCTCCAACCTCCAACTTTTCACTCTCCACGCTCTCATTAGCTCGTGTTTTTTTTCAGGAAATCTGGGATAAGCCTGCAGTCAGGTGCACACTTCCTCCCAAACACAGCACAGCAGACCAACAAATCCCCTCAGCATAGAGCACAATTTAGCAGCTCCAGGCGGTGAGGAGCCATGCAGGGGGGGTGTTGTTGTTTAGCGTGTTGTTTATTGTCTTGTTTAGTGGTGCTGTGGGTTGTATTGTGTTGCAGAGCTCACGGTGTTTCTGCCACACAGTCTTGCGGCAAGAAACAATGCTGCACATCTCTGACACCCACCTAACAGAGATCGGACGCCGGTCACACCCTTCTGTGCTGCCACACCCACCAAACCATCTGCCCCCCCCCCCCCCC